>CM041780.1:195709803-196056606 GCA_023374045.1 Limonium bicolor | reverse complement strand
GGATTAAGGTCTTGATCTCCTGCCTTTTCCTCTGTTTTTGTGTTTCGGGTAGTGTGACTCCCCCGCAACACTTCTACGAACTCTGTCCATTCAAATTCCGGTGTAGCTACAGTGGCCCTCAACAGACCTCCACAAATGTCAGTTTGCGCCCTTCAGGTTGTATGCAGCGATGTCGACCTGCTGGTTTTCTAGAACACTGACAGTCTTGAACGCCTTTGGTGCTCTACAATGAACTTCTCCAGTGCGGCGGGGTCCGGTTCCCCTGAATAAGTTGGTACTTTCACGTCTGCAACGCTCTTCAACCAGTTGGTTTCTCTGGGCCGCGGCGGGTGGGGTATGGCTCCCGTAATTGAACTCCTAGTTCCCGCGCGAAAGTTGCCATGGCTGCTGTGTAGGTCTTTGTACTGTTTGAACATCTGCCGGTGTCTCGTTACTGAGTCCACTGTTGTCTCCACGTGGTCCTTCTCTTGCCCAACATCTACGATAGTATATATTATTCTACTCGGTTGCTACACCGTATCACATACACAATCAAAACATGTAAGTAATCTAATTACTAGCCATAAAATGTCCCAGGGTTTTCTTTTCTAGGTCACGAATCCTCACAGACGTTTCCCGTAACCCAATATTCCTATGCTCATTGTCCTAAACTCAGTACTTTTCATCAGAGCGGTACTCCGCTCTGATACCACTTTTTGTAACACCCCTAACTAAACCTTAATGACGTCATAACTCGTGTATAATAAGTAGCAAATCGCAGCGGAAAAAAACTATCTAACCTTGGTGTTACACGCCGTCACTCACCCTTGTGAGTAACAAGGCATCCTTACCTCTTTCCAACATTACAACTTCTCACACTGTGATGAAGATACTGAGCACTCTAATTATTACAACCATTCCAACTAAATGAGCACTAACTGATACAACATCCTCCTTAATATAATACAAAATAACCGACGGTGTTTGTTGAAAACACTTCAGCTACCCCCGTGTCCCACACTCCGGCTTGAGTCTTCTTCAACAACCTGGAAATTTTGGCCCACTAAAGGGCTCAACAATCGAAATGCTGGTATGCTAAATGTAGTCTTAAATCATTTGGATTCCTTAAGTCATTTTAGCCATCTTGATATTAGATTCTTTACATGAAATACCGGTTTTATAATGGAAACAATAATAACTGTAAACACTTAACAAACACATAACAATCCACCTGTTAACCCAGTGTACAATAGTACACAACACTAATAACCGCACAACAATAATCACACAACAGTAACCAATAAACACACATTAGTAAACCATAACAATAATCAAACAAGATACACGTATTAAACTGTACTTGTTAGTTAGTCACTTGGCTCCTATCCTTTAAACCAATCATTTAACCTTTTCCAATTATTTCCATTCTCAAGGTCATGTTAAGAAAAAACCTTAATAACCTGTGAAAATGGACAGTGTGTCCCACTGGGTTCCAAAGGAACCGTTACCAACGGACCTTCTGGCCCTGGATAAATATATGTAATGAACCGATCCGGTCGAACCTGTGCACCACGGCAGTGCATTCCGCCATCCCCGAATGTGGCTGATGGATTTTGAGTGACTCCCTTATTGAGTCTCTCATAGTGATCACAATGCGCAACCAGAAAGTCGAAACAATCTGGATTCCTCTCTTTATAAGTTAGCCCTTTTGTCAGTGAAATAATAATCAATCCTTGAGATAAGACTATAACAATCGACCTTTATTAGGTTCAATAATACCTAAAGGTCAGTGAGTTTTTTTTCCATTTTAGATGTATAAACTTTTAGTCACAAGACATTCGTGTATAAAATACAACGCAACAGTTTGAGCAATACCCAAACAACATCATTCACATAAAATCATAGATCGTTCTTAAACATTTAAACACACAATGCCTGGACCTTAGGATAATCCTTAGACATTCAGACCACACAATTAACATACCGTTCACCAAGAAACTGCTAGCTTGACAAACTCCTGTTCAGTAGTCCCTCCCCGTACGCTGTTATTTAAACATGCAATACCGGTAGTATTAATATAACTATTCACATAAATATTCGTACTGTCATTAGTGTTTATACTCGTCGTATAATAACTCGTATGTTATTTATTTCCCCTGTTATTTTAACAGTGGTTCTAGATAACCTAGCAGTTCATTATTTTATGTGAAACTACATGTGATAATGAATTATCATTATACGGTACATCTTACCCTATTAATTATATACTTATAATTATTTCCACTTATCATTTATATTATATCCCTTGGCCATTTTATTATAACCAAAATTATTTTATAAACTTTATATTATATTCCTTAATATACCATAATACATTATATTACCTAGTTTCACTTCCTTGCCTTATTAAATTACAAAACCAACCTTATAACTCGGTATTTATATTATACCCAACAACTTAAAATTACTAAATAACCACATATAATTTTCCGGTAACCATAATTGATCCCGTTAACTTTTACAACTTAGCAAATAACCATATACCTTTATAATTTATTAAATACCCTTATCAATTTCGAAAATTTTAAAACAATTATATTAACTTCTATAAATTGCCAGATAACCTTATAACTTTTATAATTCACTATTTACCCACATTAACCTTTGTAAATATTAATTAACCACCTTACTTTAACCAATCACCAAATACTCTTATTATTTCGGTAATCACAAGTTAATACCACCAATTTTTATAAGTTACCAATTAGGCCCATAAGCTCTTCGGTGTAATCATATAATTTCTATATTCAAACTTTTAAACCCAAAACTTTATATAAGTTACATATTAACTTATAAACTATAGTTTAAATATTTTATTTCTTAAAATAACCGAAGTAACCCATATATTTCCTTAAATTACATATCCGCCCATATTAAATTCTATTCTTCATATATACTTCCATAAATTACATATTCACCCCGAAACTTTTATAAACTTAATATTTTATGTCATAAATTATTTTAACCCAAAGTTTTTGGTCAACACTTTGACCAAGACTTAATTTCACAATTAATACTTTAACATACCCATAAAACCATAGGTAATTTTCGGCAACACACTATATTTCCAAATAATTACAAAATAGTCCCAAAACTTTATAAATTGTTGTTTTAACACTTAAACACTTATTTAAATTCACCAAAATTCATAATATTAATTCCTACCTTATATTACATCATAAATATACCAAATCACCCCTTATATTCTCGCTAATTAGTATTTGTATCCCAAACTTTTCAAAAATTACATTTTAACCACATAACTTTATAAACTAGCCATTTAAATACTTGTAGCTATTTTTAATGTTCCAAAAATTTATAAAATGTTAATACACTTATATGTATTTCAAAATTCACTAAATCTCCCATATTGTTCTCGGCCACAATTAAATTTTATCATATGCTTTTAAAACTTGTTTTAAACTTTATATATGTATATATAAATGTATATATGCCATATAACACTTCTAAAAATTATGCTATAGACTTAGATGATTTAAATCAAGAATAGACATAAAATCTCTAACCATTCGGTTTTAATATTTATGTAACAATAATTAATTCTTATGACCCTAATATATATCTTAAGGTAATAATCTTACCTTATATGTTATAAATTATTTCTTGACAATATAACCTATAGTTTTCGGTTTTAATTTATGTAAGGTTATACATAATTTTATACCAAAGTTTGAAGCTTAACTAAGCTTAAACTTAGTAAACCTTATTTATACAAACTTACCCTAAATCAAGACAATTCTTGTACTTGATTTTTCCTTGAATTTCCAAGCTCCTTGAATGCTATATTGATGTAGATATTTCGAACTCCTTGTACATATGTAGGAGATCTATTTGTTAGACTTCTAACAAGAGTTTATAAATATTATTTGTAATAATTTTATAAGAGTTTACCTTAGGAATTTAACAGGTATTTAGACACACCTCGAGATGATTGGAGATCCAAGTTTCCTTCATGAAATAATGAAGAGAGTAATCATAATATAATTGTATTGTTTATTGGTCATAATTGCTTGTCTTTGTTTATGTTTCTTTGATTACTAAATTACAAGATTTAACTACATAACATCTTCTTATTTTGTTAGGTCTTGGCTGAGTGGAGCATAACCGATTGCCTCTCCAATCATGCATCTAGGCGGCTAAAAGGAGTGGCTCTAATTAAGCTTAAGTTATTTAATGTTATAGGCTTATTAGGTTAGGATATATCTTAGCTTGATTTATATGTTAATCTTTTCTACACTTGCAGGTGGTGTGTCGTTTTCTGCTGGAGCAAATGGAAGCTCCACATTTCTGAATCCCACGTTAATGAAGCACTCCAAACAGCACTACTTTGTGATATATGTTTTGTTAATTGAATCAGCATGTGTTTAGCTTAGTTTATGTGTAATTATTGATCACTAATGGTGTTTGCTTGTGCAGGTTGGACCGGCTGAAGTGGAGCACTTCCAGCAGCACCACTCCATGTTGGTTCGGTAATGCATAGTTTAGGTAGGTCTGTTTTGTTTTGTTGATTGCATATGTTTAATTAATATTGCTAATTGTCGTGTTCCTGCAGGTGCTAACGACTGGACAAGAATGGAGCAATTCCATCAGCTTTATTTGCTGTAGGTTCACGGCTGTTAAAGCCTTAGGATAGTTAGTTAAGTTGTTAATTCATATTGTGGCAATTATTCATGTTTGTTAATTAACACTAACTTTTCTTTTGTTCATGCAGGTATACGGATGAGCTGGAGCATATTAGTAGCTCCATTATTGCTAAACTTACTTAAAGGAAATGCTAGAAAGGCTATTAATATTTTGTTAATTGTAAACCTACTCAATCTAGCTAATTTGTTTAAGTTTTATTAAGTTTATTAATGATTCTTACTTGTTTTTATTTATGCAGGAACCGGCTGGAATTAAAATGGAGCCCCACTCTTGTATATTGACGGTAATGTAAGTCCTTGGTGTGACTACTTGATTTTATTTATTGCTAACATAATGATCTTGGTTATTAGGTACCTATCCTACTAGTTTAATTATTGGAAATCAGATAGCATTCAGTCCCCCACTAATTGATTTCAATCGGTACTATCATGTGATAGTAAGCAACTTGTTCTATTAAGTAGTCTAAAGTAGATTAGCTTTACTTTTACTATTTCACTTTCATTATTTCATTAATCTAATCTATCTTGTATTTTCTTTGCAGGTTATACGTAAATGGAGGCCTCAACTTGACTGATTTAGATTGTTAAATTATCATATAGACTTACGTGGATCACATAAACATTAGGCAATTGTTTTTGAATTAAACTAGTCATTATTGACCATATATGTCGCCCAAATTAGTGATCAAATGGAACTTATTTTTCATTTGATTTTTGTTACACTATATTGTACTAAGATCATACTAATATTTGTAATAGGTTCCAGCATTTAATTGGTACATTTTTATTATGGTAAAAGATAAAAGTTTTATGGTAAAAATGCTGATTTTAGGTATATTTTTGTCTCAAAAATCGCCCCTGGTTGTGCTATAATTTTAGCACTGCCATTAATTGATTTAGATGGTAATTGTATCCACTTTTAATATTACCAACTCGTGGCTACTCAAAAACTTCAAGGCATTTGCGTAAAACGCATTTTCGTGACACCCGAAGGTGCGTTTTTGTGCATTAAGGATTTTTCTAGAAATTAATTAGTCGCTATGAGTTCCAAGTGTTTATTGACATTGTTTATAGTCAATAATAATATATTAAGGTGTTACATTAAGTTATATGGGGTTATATAAATTGTAACTCAATTTTCGGGCTAAAGGGGCACTCCCGAGGTAAAAGCGTTAAGAAATCCCCCCCAGCTCTTTGATAGTTACCATAAAAATGTAGTAGTTTGTCACGTAACATAAAGCATTTAACAATATTTGTTAAAAGGAATTAAAACAAGTTTAATAAGTGAGACAGGTGATAAATATTTATTTAAGTAATATTAGGATCAAACCCCATCCTAGGATACAAATGAAAATTACTCAGACATTAACGGGAACAGAAAGATAGCACAGATAGAATTTGCCATTATTTCAGAGAAAGAACGGGTCTGCACTCGCTCTTACTTCTGCTGCCTCTCTTCTATTTCTTTTGTTTTTGCTGAGTACGTGAGTATGGAGTGTTGTGGTGTTACGGGAGAAAATGAATGGAAGAGAATGGTGGAGTGTGGTGAATGATTTGTGATTTCTTCAGTCTCCCCCCATACGTGTGTTTTTATTTATGGTAGAAGGACTGGGTTTATATAGAAGCAGAGGAGAAGGTTGATTGGAGACAGAGCTGGAGTTGATTGGAGACAAAGCTTGAGCAACGCGTGAAGGATTTAAGGACTGTCGGCCGGCGCCTGATATTGCTGATAGTAGATAGATATGTTTGTAGGCGCCGCAAACGAAGAAGATAAACAACACCGACTGTCGCGTTAATTTTGGATCTAGGTTGCATTTAGAGGCGTCCGCGTTTGTGTCCTTGCTTATTTCCCCGGACGTCTCAGTGTTGTCCGACCTTTTATCCACGGACAGGCCACGGACTTGTCTATTCTTGTCCGGCCAAATATCACCGGACATGCCACGGTCACACATGGTCACGTCCGGCCTTTGTTCCTCGGATAGCACACGGACATAAGTCCGTCCGGCCCTCTGTCCGTGCTAATATCCCCGGACGCATATGTCTGTCCGGCCCTAGTTGAGCGGATGCAACCCGGACACAATTTGACTTGTCTGAACCACTGGTTCGGACCAGTGTGGTTCGGACGAAAATTGGTTTGCTTCTAAAATATTGGTTTCAGCTCCAATTTAAGATCCGTTTACGCCCACGCGTTCGTCTCTTTGTCTACTTTGCTCCTAGCTTGGTTTTTCCTCATGTTTTAACCAATAAATTTGTGAGATAACCAATAAAACATAAACTAGAGGAAAACTAACAAAAGTGGAGAAAATGAGCAAGAAAAGTGCTAATAATATATATGAAATACACCTATAAAACATGCTCATTTGGACACTTATCAAGTATGTCTATTGACTTAGTATGTCTGTCAAATAAAGAAACACCAGAGCATGAAATTCAATTTTTTTCTTTGTGAAAAACAAACCGTGAAATTTAAGCCCTTCAATCCGTGACCATCTTTCTCGCCCAATCCGAATTTTTCCCTGACAAAACCGTAGAGTCTATATTACCAAGTTGTCGCCTTTTTCATCTTCTTCTACCCAACACCCTCACACAGCCTTCACCCTACTCTTGCTTTCTCCGACTTCAATCCCTACTGCCTTCCTCACCCCTCAAATCATGGCCACCAACCCAAACCCAAACCTTACATTCCCCGAAGTCGATCTCCTTAATGATCCACAACTTCTTCAAGCTCTGATCAATAAGCTTTCCGCCCTCCATGCCAAACAAACACCAACCTCCACCTCCGCCTCCACTGTCGTCGCCCCCGAAATGTCCGTCGACATTCAACCTCTCACCACTCCTCTGCCCAAAACCTCCATTGAACCAACTCTCACCATAAACCCCAAGCCGTCACCATAAAAATCGAAAACCACACCATCTCCCACCAAGAAATCAACACCACCAACAACCCCAATCATCCCGACTCCAGACACGATAACAAAATCTCCACAACATGAGCAAATTCAATTTGGGTCCGTCGAGCCCCCTACTAAGCCCTCATCTGAAAACCCAAAACCTGAATCTCCCAGCAAACAAACCAAGAATCCCGACACTGAACCTACTTTTGAAGCTCAACCCTCTGCTACTGAGCAATCACCACCCCCAAAGAAAACTCGACGAACCAAAGCCACTGTTCCCCGTCCTCCAACCACTAGAACTCTTCAATCCATAGCCAAAACCCAACCGACATCTTCTTAGTCAACTCTTGTCATCATGGTCACTCTACCTTCTCCGGTAATCCCAGCACCCGCTCTAGAGAAAACTCGAAGCACAGCCAACTCATCTACTCACTAGTGGAAAAAAATCTTATAACACAGGGCTTTAACACGGCTTTTGGCTAACCGTGTTATATAATGTTTATAACATGGCTCTCTTGAATTTATACCACAACTCATTTTAGCCGTGTTATAAGAGAACTTGAAACGACGTAGTTTCGTTTGTTTTGGCGGAAAATCGAGGATTTTATACCACGGCTCCGTTGAGCCGTGTTATAAGACCTGCAGGAACGAGACTTTATAACACGGCTCATTTATAGCCGTGTTATAAGATCAATTTTTCGGCGCTAAAAATCCCGCCAAAAGAAAAATAACCAAATTTAATTTGATCTTATAACACGGCTGCCTGTAGCGTGGTATAAAGTCGACAGTTTTATAACACGGTTCAGAGTAGCCGTGGTATAAAATCACGAGAACGTCGTCGTTTTTATGTTGAAGAGTTTTATAACACGGCTTGATGTAGTCGTGTTATAAAGTCTTTCTAAAATAACCCCACTCTTCCTCCTCATTAGGGCTGTCACTCTCGCCGCGTTCCTGCCCCATCCCCGACCTCCATTCACGACGGTACCCGCCTCACTCTCACCTCTCAAATCTCAATCCTAGTCTTCTCCCCTCTCCAGTCCACCTTCGCAGTTTTATCGAGTGTTCGGTCATGTGAGTAGTGTTCAGTATCTGACATTTTTTATGTCTTAGCTTGGGTTTAGATTCTACATCGACGGTGAAATTCTAGACGCCCTCTCTTATTGACAAGGGAAGAGAAAAGAATTTCTCTGTGTTATCTATTTGGAGCCAATGATGAGCTGATTTACAATTTTTCTCCAATCTCCCTCCGCTCCCCAAACTCATAGCTTATCGACCAAGCTTGATCTGCCGTTGATGGTTTATAGTGCTTTCAGATTAGTCGATCTGGGTGTCGATCTCGATTGAAAGTACTTCAATCCTCTTTTTCTCTTTTCTTCTCGGTGTATGCGAATGAAGGGCGCTGGACAGGGAGCGGCGGTTTCCCCAGGTCCACCACCGCCGCTTGAGTGGAAATTCTCCCAGGTCTTCGACGAGCGCACGGCGGGGGAAGAGATTCAAGAAGGTGTCATATATTCAAAGTTCCATTGTTTTGTATCTCAACCTGAGTTCTATAATTCCTGATTTATCGTCTGTTATACATTAGATTGATAGTTCATTTACTGTGGGGAGTCTACATCTCCCCGTGTGGCATCCAATTTGGAATATAGAATACCTGTTGATATTTTTCAGTTTCCCGGATTTAGAGAAAATGAAGTTAATAGTGTTGCCTCCTCGTCAGCATCATGGTTTTGTGAGGGCCTAAGGGGATCTCGTGTTATGATACAGTTATTTTCAGGCCTGTGGTTAGAGATGTTAGGATATGATTTGTGGTTCAGAAAACAGTTATGAACCGCTTATTCTCCGCAGTTTACTGGTTAGGACTTGATATTGATATTGAGACTGAGAGTTAAGTGAGAATTGTCTTGAACTGGATGTTTAATTTGTTGAGCTGGTTCAAGATTAGTAATATACCTATGGTATTATGCTTGATGATCGACTACAAAGTGTGCGTTTAAGTGGATAATCACAACCCATCTTTGAAGTTCAGAGGACAGTTGCTTCACTTCCGAACCCATAATTGCAGTAATAATGTTGTTTTTGTAGAGATTTTGAAGATATTTTCCCCTTTGCGGTGTTTTTTCCACAAATTTTTATATCAAGGCCTGGAATGTGCATATTTCTTATCCACCTTCTCTTTGCATACATTGTTTGCTTATTGAGTCATTCTCCTGATATGCAGTTGACATCATATCAGCAATTGAATTTGATAAGACCGGAGACCATCTTGCTACTGGAGACCATCTTGCTACTGCCGATTATAACATTCATGATTTGCGCCTCTCTTCATCTTGTGTTTGTGCATCGGCAGAAATAAATCACTGAAACTGATGCATCTTGTGTTTTGTGACTCTATGAGATAAATTACCGGAGTTGCTGCATCCTGCACAATAGATTAAACAGTACGGGCTGAAAACAGTTCATAAGCAAACCGGTAATATACTTAAACTCATCTTCTACTCTCTGGCGATTATAACAACAAAAGTTTTGTCTTCTTCTATTATAGTGTGTGAAGCCAACGATTGTCCGCGCCTCTGTTCTTTATCTTTTTGTGTATTCTTCTCTACATTGGGATACCACAGGAACTGGTGGTTGAAGACATTGCTAAAAATAGTTCACTTCATACCAAGGTATTTACTCTGAATGATCTTCTTCTCTTTGGTGAAATTTGATTTCTTCTATCGCACCTTGTGAAGTCTACAATTTGCATTATTGTCTGCACCTCTGTTTAGCTGGTACTACTTACTGCATATGTTTGGTTTATCCAATGTGTAAGGTTGGTATGTAAATCCCCAACAATCGTAACTGACTGGCATCTTCCTAGCACCTCTTCTCAATCTTCACTCACGGTATTTTTGCAATCGTAACTGACTGGCATTGTTTTGCTGCTAACGGTTTGCCTGATAGAGTAATCTGCTAGCTTCTGTTATAAAGAAGAAGCATGGTATGAATTCAGCCCTTAACTGCATGTGATGTTTGCCTTGAATAAACACGGTTACCACCAGTTCTATTAATATATACTTCTGTCATGTTGCTCAGAAATACTGTTCATAACTCATCTGCTTGTTGTCCCTGTTAAGAGTTTTTCCTGAGCATTTATTATACAAGTATTGAGCTGTTGTACAACATTATCTAGGCTTCTATTTGGCCTATGTTTTCAGCTTATAAATGAGCATGGTAAAAATGTTTAAATTCAAATCCACCTTTATTTTAAGCTCCTGAATAATGTTTCTTTTTTCCTCCCTCTACTTTTCTTCCTCCTCTGCGCTTGAGGTAACTTGGTTAACTGTAGTTTTACTGAACTTTAGTAACAATTTCACCCCTTTTTATGCATGGCATCAGTTTGTTTCAATGCTACGCGTATAGTTTTTAGTCCTATATATACGACTGTAACCTCTCTTTTCCAAACACATCATTAAGAGCCTTCTCTATATTAAATACAACTTTTGTGTATAACTATTTTTTTGTGACTCTTAATAAGTCGTCTCTTTTATCGTTATACTGGCAGGAGGTTGGAGAAACTGATGCCTTTAGTTGTTCAGAACTAAATACTATCACCGCTGAATATAAAGAAATTGAAGAATGGAAGCTATGTTATGAGGACCTGGTTGTTGGCTCTTGGGGTGAAGATGTATTATTAAATTCTCTGTTAAAGGTTGAGCTCTGTTCCTGTGGGGTGTGGGCTGTCAGCTAGGATGCTGGTAATCCTTTTGGGTCCCTTTTCTACCATTTTAAAATGACATCTTATTTCTTTTTATGCATATCAAGAAATCACTACATCGATCTTTGTATATATATGAAAAGTTAAGCGGTGGGAATGTAAGATATTTCTGCACAGGCTGCTCTAACGGGTCCGATGAGGAAGACTTCATCGCTTGTTCTTTCTGCAATGATTGGTAAGTGTTAAGTATTGATGATGATGATGATGAAGATGATGATGTGTTCTGGATGTTGGAACTACATTATTCTTTATTGTAGTGATGCACAGTGGATCAAATCATTGAATTTGACTCCCTGAAGTATATATAACCAAATATGTGAAAATAAAACGAGATGGCAATATGACTTTCCAATTTACTTCAGTCATCTTAATCTTACATCCCAACTTGCAATGAGTAGGTATCATCATAAATGTTTGGTACCAAAAGATGCCAACGGTAACATTGTAAAAGACTACACATGCCCTTATTGCCTGTGGATTGAAAATGGCTCAATCCGTCAAAGTAAAGATAGTCCACTGGTAAGCATGGTCTTGAGGCTTGTAATATAGAGTTGGTATTGGTCTATTTTCCTAATCTTTTTTTTGTGCGTAATCAGAAGTATGAAGGCAAGCTCTTAAGTTGGAGCTGCTGATGGAGCTATTGTCAGATGCACAAAGTTTTGTGTATGGTCAGTAATTGCTTTTTTATCAGCCCAGCGTCAGTTATGATGGTTGGGTACCCTGGTTATCTTGTAGAACCTTCTGAAGCACTTATGATCGTTGATGTGAACATTTTTCTGATTATGTGGCATGATCTGAGATGCTATGATAGACTGACAAATAACTTGTTTCTGTAATGGGTTTGAGATTTTTAATATTTTGGTTTCTTGGCGTCAAGAGATTGTGGGATATGCTGCTGTTCGATCCTCATTTATAATGAATTTGTTTCAGAGAAATATTAGCTGATGCTTGGCTTACAACAATTTGATGTGCCAAGTACGAATAAAACTTGTATCCTACTTTTTTTATGGTTGTATTGTATTGGGCCTGTGATCTTACAAGGTGCAACTTTATTCCTGGCATTTTAGGGGTTAAAATGGTTCCTATATCTTGGAAAGTATATATATATATATATAGTAAAGGATATGTGCTGGAAATGGTTCATCAGAAGTCAATACATTGAGAGTGAGATGATTTACATTCACCCTCTTGGCATATTGCGCTTCCAGATGCTACTGTACAGGTGTAGTCCCTTGTGCATTGATTTGGTTTGGAAACTGATTTGATACTAGCATGCTTCTTGTCCCACTGCGCTTAGATAAGAACATGACTTGAGTGATAGTTGCCCAAACGTTATGACCGCTTAGATAAATCATTTGTTGGCTGGATGGTCCTTATTAATTTTTCATCTTGGAGGGAAATAATATAAACCCGTTTAGGTATGATCCCACATGACTCACAACCCCTATTTTTGATAATACACTTTGGTTGAGTCGTAATCTAAGATGACATTAATTTGAGTAGCACCCCAATGCTTGATTTATCTTACAATTCATAGCGTTTGCTGGCAGCTTGAAACTCTTTTCTATGTTCTCGGTTGGGGTGTGGGAGATGATTAGATTTCCCCCTTTCCTCCCATTGAGACGGGCTGTATGATCCCATTGCACACACCCCAACCCTCTTACATTTCATTACTAATTAATCGTGTATCTCTTTGTCTGTGTTCCATGGCATGTACGTATTTCTTGAGGAACGAGGAACTGCTCGGGGATTAAGGAGCTAGACCTTGGTTAGGACTACGGGACTCCCTACTTCAAACATGTGTAATGGTTGGTGCACTTCTTGTTGAAGAACCGAAGTTGAGAATACTACTTGAATGTCCGAGCTTGAACGTGGAATGAAGATGGTAAAAGCACTTAGCTATTTGGGTTTTTGACGACAAACCACGTACTTACATGAGAAACAACTAGATTTTGTAAGAGAAGACTTGACATTACTTTTACTCTAGCACTTGTAGGAATTTTATTTCTCTAATGCAGTTTTCTTGAGACTTGTAGTTTCTTATGATATGTGTATGAGTGTAGATAGTTGAAATGGGTTTTTGAATAAACTTTTGTAAATACATGTATATGTATTGTTGTTTGAAAATTATAAGACATTTGACTTTGTGGCTCATTTAGTTGTTGTGATATGACATTTGGATGTCATAAGTGAATAATATAGAGGCGTTGATCTGTCAAATGCCTATATATAGGGAAATAGCAAAAACAAGAAAATTTATAAAAAAAAACTACAGCTTTATAACACGCTATGCATTAGGCGTGTTATAAAGTGTTGTCAAGGGGCTTATAACACGGCTGTTTTTTGTAGCCGTGTTATAAAATAAGCTTTTATAACACGGCTGAGAGAGTAGCCGTGGTATAAACCCCATGTTTTTGGCGGGTTCAAGCAACTTTATAACACGGCTATGCTCACAGCCGTGTGTATAAACCCCTTATTTTGGCGGGATTTAGAGACTTTATAACACGGCTATGATCACAGCCGTGGTATAGTACAAATTATATATGTCGGCCACATATAACACGGCCTTTAGCCGTGTTATAAAGCCATTTTTTAGCCGTGTTTAAAAAATGTTTTTTCCACTAGTGACTCAAGCTGACTCGGACACTACTACTACTTCCACAAGAAAGCGACTACATCCTAAGACTGAGTCTGTCCCTCCAACACCACCTCCAACGCTAGGTCTGATTGATACCCACAACGCGGTCTACTCCCTCCCCATTGATGACTCCACTGAATCATGAAATCTGGTCAAAGGCAAACTGCTGGATCTTGAGTGGCTTCATTTAATGGGCTTCACCATGTTTGAAGAGATGTTCCGTTTTCAGAATTGGATCCATCTGTTTCACGGCATCCAAACCTTCCACGAAGACGAGGCCTACCAGTTCTACCAGAGCTGCGTCATCAGAAAGGGAAAAATAATGACCGAGGTACATGAGACTGCCATTATCCTTGATTTTACAGCTATTGCAACTCATTTGGCCATACCAACCTCTGGACTAGAATTTTATGATAGGGGTGGCTTTCCTAATTTAGGGTTTATCTCTACGAAAGAGGTTTATGATTTTTTCTCCCAAATAACCGCATCGGTCACTCCTTAGACCGACCCGCTCTTTCAAATAGTCACCAAATTCTCTACACCTTGGTGATCAAAAACCTCATCCCTAGAAAAGAAGGAAACCAATTTGTTAGGCATCTTGACCTTGCAATCATGTACTGCCTAATCCACAATCAAAGAATAAACCTACCCAAACTCATCCTCAATCACATAGCCTCAACTATCTCTTCACCCCGACACTCTCTGGGGTATATCTTCTGGTTACCAAAAATCCTTCTCCACTGTGGCATCACATTTGATCCTTCCAAAGCCAGCCGTATAACTGAAACTGGCATACTTGGTCAGATTCTATACAACAAAACTCCGTCCTTTCAGACCAAGTCCGTCTCCAGACCAAATCCCACATCCAAAAAACACTCTGCTCCAAAACCAACACACACTCCCGACACTTTAACTCTCGCTGATAGAGTTACTGTGATTGAAGAAAACCTGGCTACCCTCACCAAAAAGATAGACATGCTCATCGACGTCCGGAATTCGAATCACAAGAAGAAGACAAACATATTTGAAGGAGGGGTCAAGCACTTGGTTGAGGAGTTCAGAGAGACTTTTTCTGTGGCGCTTGTAGCTGTAAATAAGATGGATGATGCTGAGGTTTCGGGGGAAGACGGAGAGCCGGCTGCTGACACAGAAATGGACCAAGGAGATGTCTAACATTTACCTCACTCCCTCTTAACCCATAGTACCTAGGATGACTGACTCTTGAACAATTTATTTTCTTGCTCTGGTGGTTTGTTATGTGACATTCAGATACTCTGTTTTTGGATATTTCTCATACGTTTCCCCCTGATGTTGGCAAACGGGAGAAGCGGTGTATCCCGCGGCTGGTTTATGCAGGCGACTATGAGTGGACACCGAGTGCCTTTGATGGCCTCGCTATGCTTTGGATTTGGTTTTATATTCTCTATTAAGTAGATTATGAAGTAGTTACGTATTCTAGTTCTATCCGCTCTTATTTAACTGCATTATCTTGAGGGGGAATATTTGCTTAAGGGGGAACAAACAGTGAGTTGTTCTTCCGAGATAGTTGCTCTGCCTTGTTTTTCATCTTTTCAGGTACAATCATTGAGACCTCTAAAGTTCACGCTGGATACACTGAGTTTGCCGTCATCAACAAAAAGGTGGAATTTTGTTGAAGACTTGGTTTTGCAGATGATTGCCTCCTCAGTCAGAGTCGCATTGCAGAACTACTAGCCCTCAAGTTCTTCCAGCCCAAGTAGCTCTGCACCCACTCCTGATCAACCTATGGTGCGAACTTAGTACCAGTCGACTCCGACTTTCACGAAGACGTGGACAACAAACATTATGGAGATCGTGCTTCAGCAAGTGCCTCTGATACTTGCGCACCTAATTCAAGACGTTGCTCCATGATGTTACTTCCGAGATTTTAGGATGCCTTTAAGTTGTATATAAGCAAAGATCTGTAATTAGATTAATTACGCATCCGAGACTAAGCTTTAGAGAGAGAGAAAAAGGATTGTTTGAGAGAGAAAGCATTCCGAGAGATATTAGTGAGATTTAGTCAATTAGCTTATGTATTTATTACCCAGAGAGCACACATAAAACACTCCCCTTTACTCCTTATTATGCATTGCTCTAAGCCGAGAGTAGAGCGAGTGTTGGATGAGACAGAGTACCTCTGTCGAATCCCAAGATAGGAAGCTAGGTTGTAATTCACATTTAATTTCAATAAAGCAGAATCCTATCTTGTAAAGTTTATACAAAAAGCTTCTGCGTTATCTCTTTACAAGTACTCGTCTCCAAGCAGGGTCGGTCTGAGACTAACACCTCAGACCTACTATGTCAGCACCCCGATCCCATTAGTATCTAAATTGAAAAATTGCTACTGATTTTTAATGTTATTAACAATGTGGTTGTTTATGTGCTACCACAACGACAATGGTAGCTAAACTTTTAGACGGTAGCTAAATGTCAACCGCCTTACAAGATTGCTACCATCAGTAGTAGCTTTTTTTTATTTTTTCATTCCGGTAGTTTTAGTAAAAATAATTTTGCTACAAATATTGGTAGCTAAATTAATGAATTGCTACCATTTGAGTGATGCTAATTCAATCATGGTAGCTATTATGCTACTATTTGAGCAATGGTAGCAACAAATTTGTAATCAATAGCTAACTAGCTACTATCCTAAAAGTTGCTACGACCATGTAGATAAGCGAAATTATGAAATTGCTACTAACACTCGATTATGGTTGCTATTGTGCTACTATTTTGGCTATGATAGCAAATATTTTAAACAAGTAGCTAAATTGCTACTATCTTAAGTTTCGAAATTGCTACCGACTAATAATGCTGATGAAATTTTAGTTGATATTGTGCTAGAGTATAAGAAAGGATGGCTAATATTTATAAGCGTTAATAAAATTATTATCGTATTATAACTTAAACGTGTGATGACTGCATAATTCAGAATACTAACCTATATTGCTGCTGCCATAGAGGATATATTATCTTCTTATATAAATATTTTATTTGTTATAGTTTTTTTTTTCTATATAGTACCTTTAGTATATTTTAATTCTTACTTTTTAGCTATCGAAATTTTAAAAAGAACTTTAAGTAAACAATAATTTTCTAATTCGTGAAAATTAATTAAAACTACATGCCACTAAAAGAATTTATTTATCATATAAGATATATGTAACATAATTTATTTTTGATACTTATAATACTTTTAATTTTCAAAGTATCACATGTATTATTATAAAATAGAGTATTTTAATAATAATTTAAACTAACACATGTTGGTTAAATTTTACAAAATTAATATAAATTAGTTGTCAACATACTTTAAATTAGTAAATGATATATATGCATATAGATTTAAAATTTTGTGCGAATTTTATAAATTTTTACTATATGATTCTTTTAATTTACAAAAATCACATAAATTAATAAAATATAAAAATACAAAAAATAATAACAATTTAAATTAGTTGAAGTGTTGGTTAAAATTTGCAAAATAAATACAAAATATTTATAATTTATAAATGTTTAAAGTTTTTGTAATATATAATATATATATATATATATGTTTAGTTTTTAATTTTATACAATTTTAAGCCAACATATACTTTTATTTTTATTATTTTGACCGTACAAAATTAATGTTGTAATATTATGTAAATTAAAATATTAATGTGGCTTAGTCAAACCTACATCTATTTTATTAATTTTTACATATCCAATGTTCGATCATATCTCGGTAAAAAATTTCATTTATATTTAGAGTATCAAACATTAAATATATACATGTAGTATGTATATATGTTGCGAATAACTATCATGGTCCAATGGTTAAGGTAATATCTATCCAGCCCACACGTCGTATTATGGGGTCTGTTTACCCATACATCACGGGTTCGATCCATGATTGATATATCCATACGTCACAGATCCTTGATGTGTGGCCCAAAAATGGTCAGGCCACACACACATGGCTTTAGTAGAGAACCAATCATGTGAATATAATACTACCACACTATATTGGTGACAACATTTTAAAATGCAACCACTAAAGTTGGTATCTAAAAAGAATTTATGCTACTGATGTAATACCCCGTATTTCGTTTCAGATATCCTAATGTTCTGGTTTTATTTTGTTTCTTATGTTATGTGGTGCCTTGGTTAGCTCTTGGGACATCGGAGTCCTTTTATTAAAAGACGAGGGCAAGGTGGTCATTTTCCCTCTCTTTTATTTTGGTAAGGCTTTATTAAGGAAAAATAAGACATTTATTCTTTTTCAATCCCTGATCAGTTTACAAGACCACTCGTTCATTCTCTCGACAGTTTTGAGCGCTTTCTTTCTCTTCTTCTCAATTGGTGTGCTTCTGATTTTCGGTGTGGATTCCTGCTGTGTTTGGGCGATTTTCTGCTGTTGTTGTTCAGATTGTTTCCCTCTGCAAATTAGGTAGGTCTGTTGGTGAATTCGGCAGTTTTTACTGTTTTGGAGAAGCAGTTTTTGTGATTTTGCATTTTGATTTTGGGGGCTGTTCTCTGCGAATTCAGTGGTGCTTTGGGCGTCTCCTCTGCTGCATTTTGTTCGTCTGGTTGTTGGCAACGTTGGACACAAGCTGCTCTGCGACTTTATGTAAGTCGGGGATGGATTCGGGGTAGTTTACTCACCCTCGGGGACTGTTTTATTCTAGTTTTCTGAATTGGAATTGTGTTGTGATTGTGTGTTTTCACTTCGGTTTTGTGTTGTTAATCGATTGGCTAAACCCCTAGGGTACTGACTTACAATTCTGAGGATTTTGTGTGAGTTTGTGATGATTTTGGCTGTTTTCTACGCTTCTGTTCGCTCTTGATTTCGACTGTTTTGCGCTGTCCGAACTTCGGTCCGGACATGGAAGTTCGGACAGTTCGTCGGGCGCGCTTCTGTTTTCTGGATTTTGAAGCACCTGAACTTCGGTCCGAACTTTGAAGTTCGGACACTGTGTTTTTCATGGCTTCTGTTTCTCGGCTTTTGTCCGAACTTGCTAGGTCGGACGCAAGTTCGGACATGCCTCTGTTTTTGGTATAACTCTTCCGTTTTAGCTCTGTTTTGAGTTCCGTTTGCGGGGTTGGATTCCCCTACCTGTGTACAAGCTTCTCATGCTATTTATATGCATTTTCATGCGCTTAAGATCTGTTTTGTGAACTTTTGGTTTTGGGACCTAGTTACGTTGCTTCTGAGCCTTGGATAGTCGGGTCGGGCTGTCCCGTAGCATGTTGCGCAAGAATTCCTTCTGATTATGCTCCTTAGTAGGGGTGTTCATAACCGGTTAACCGGCTTTTCTAACCGGATTGTCGGTTAGTCAAATTTAAAAACCGTAACCGTTTCATTTAGAAACGGTTAACCGGGACCGGTCAACCGTCGGTTTCGGTGCGGTTTTATCGAATAAACGGTTAACTGAAATGATGTAGATTTATGCATTTTTTTTCTTATAATTAGTAAACAATGTGCGGTTTTTCCGGTTTGGTGCGATATTAAACCGGTTAACCACCGATTTTGATAAGATTTTATTGATTTTGGTATAATTCTAACCATTAACTATATAATTGTACATTTATTTTTGGTAAATCTAATGATTAACCATATAGTTTTATACTTATACTCAAAAAAATTAAAAAATAAAATACTTAAACGGTTTTTTCGGTTAACCGGATTCGTCAAAATCAATAACCGGAACCGGAACCGGGAAACTAAACGGTTCGGTTAACCGAACCGGTAAATGACTTCGGTTAACCGGGTTTCCGGTTTCGGTTTCACCGGTTCCGGTTCGGTTTGGCGGTTCCGGTTTTCCATGAACACTCCTACTCCTTAGGGTCCACCTTAGGGCATTATGTAACCGATGGGTCTATTAGTTGTTTCTACAGCTTCTGTTGTGGGATCTTCGGATCCATAGGACGTTATGTGAGTTCTTCTGTTGTGTTAGCGTGTTTCTAGTGTCCCACCTCTTTGTATCTGATTATGAAAGTCCAACTATGATTTGATGTGATGTTTTGCGTTGCTTTCTGATTCATGATTCTGATCCGTCTATTTTCAAGTGGTTACGCCTCCCTCTGTTTATAAAAACTTCTGCTTCTGTTTTAAGTGGGCTTCCTTGAGGAAGTCTTCTGCTTGTTGGGCTGTTTGGCTCACCCCTTTACTTATGTTGCAGGATGAGCTCGTGGGATCCTCTCTCTTTATTCCCTTATGGAGCTGTTCTTTGCTTTATGTTTTAGTTAGACTTTTGTACCGCTTTACGCTTTAGACGCTTTGGATCTTATGTAGCCTTCGGGCCTTGTTTTGGTATTTGACTTATGAACTCATTTGGATATTGTAAGCTCTTTCGATCTTTATACAAGCTTTGTCTTTTGGTTTGGGGTTTGATTTGCGTTAGAGCCTTGCGACGTTAGGTAATAGACTCGCGACGTGTAACGACCTTAACTCCTAGGCCGGTTTTGGGGTCGTTACATTTAGTGGTATCAGAGCCAGGTTGCTCGTTCTTTGGTGTATGTGGGGTTTGTCTGCATGCATGAATGTCCGGAATGTCTGTTGTATGATGTCTGAAGTTTCTGATCAATTGTGGTGTTTGTATCTTCAGTATACCTCCCCGACGTTCAGTGTGCGGTGCTTCTTCAGGCGATGCTCCCCAGGGGGACATCGTAGAGATTGTGCAGCAGGTGGTGACCAGGTGTTGCAGACCGTAGGGACCACTGCTGGCCCAGCAGTAGAAGCTGGTAACGTGGGGGGAAATAATGTGAAGACGCTTCAGGAGTTTCTGAAGCTGATGCCGCCTTCTTTCGATGCTACTAGCGATCCACAGGAGGTGAGCCACTGGATCACTGCCATTGAGGACCTTCTGCGGGTTATGGGATGTGAGGAGGCTCAGAAGGTTGGATTCGCCACGTTTATGTTCCAGTATGAGGCAAAGGAGTGGTGAAAGTCGATTGAGGGGAAGTACCCCCACCCATGGACTTGGGAGCAGTTCAGGGGCTGCTTCAACCAGCAGTTCTATCCCGATGTATTCCGGGATCAGAAGATTGTAGAGTATGGGAGACTTCGCCAGACGAAGGAGATGACAGTGGATGAGTACGTGCGTAAGTTTATCTCCCTTTCTAAGTTTGTGCCTGAGTCGGATGATAACCGGAAGGCTAGGAAGTTTGAGGCTGGTTTGAGAGGTGACATTCGAGCTGCTGTGGCACCCTTCCGCCACAAGACATTTAGGGATGTGGCTAATGTGGCGTTGGTTGTGGAGGCTGAGCTGCAAGCTAGGCAGCGGTATGAGAAGAAGGACCAGAGGCCCGATAAGGGCAAGGATCAGAAGAGGAAGGGCCGTGTGGAGGCACCTGATAGGCGGGAGCAGACTTCTTCTTAGAAGAAGAAGTACAGAGGTGATCGAGGATCTTCTTCATCTGCATCTCCTGCTGTGGAGAAGTGTGCCGAGTGTGACCACTTTCATCCAGGACGAGAGTGCTACAGGAAGTCTGGGGCGTGCTTCAAATGTGGTTCGCTAGATCACCGCATCGCCCAGTGTCCACAGGCTAGAGGTGGAGGTAGCAGTGGTGGTCCTGAGAGTCGTGGTGCTGGTTCAGGGTCCGGGCAAAAGACTGATCAGAAGAAGTCCCAGACCCAGGAACGTGTGTATGCGCTATCTGGTAAGCGTGACCGCGGTTCAGACCGAGTGGTGTCAGGTATCCTTCAAATTTCTTCTCAGCCAGTTTTCTGTTTGTTTGATTCAGGAGATACCCACTCCTTTGTGTCTGCTGATTTAGTGGGTAGTCTCGGGTTGTCTGTTGTGCCCTGTGATGTTGATCTGTGTATTTCTAGCTCGTTGAGTGGCGTACCTGCTTGTGTGCTTAGTTCTGTGTGCAAGTCTAGTCCACTTGTGATTATGGATAGGACTTTGCCTGCTGACTTAATTCCTATGAGTATGTCCTGCTTCGATGTGATTTTGGGCATGGATTGGCTAGAAGAGCACCATGCCCATATAGACTGTGCAGCTAGGAGAGTCGTCTTTGATAGACTGGGTGAGACCCGTTTCGTTTTTGTGGGTAATTCTGTTCCTTGTACGCCGGTTTTAGTGTCTGCTATGCAGGCAGCTAGCTTCCTGAGGAAGGGCTACCAGGGTTTCCTCTGCTACATACCTAAGGTTTGAGAGGGGTCCCGCCTGGAGGAGATTCCCATTGTGTGCGGATTTCCTAAGGTGTTCTAGGACGATGTGCCAGGGCTGCCACCTGACCGTGAGGTGGAGTTTTCTATTGAGTTAGTGCCAGGGACTCAGCCTATTTCAAAGGCCCCTTACCGTATGAGTCCAGCGGAGCTTAAGGAGCTGAAGGTGCAGCTGCAGGATCTTCTAGATAAGGGCTTTATATGCCCTAGTGTGTCTCCATGGGGAGCACCAGTGTTGTTTGTGAAGAAGAAGGACGGTTCCTTCAGATTGTGTATTGACTACAGAGAATTGAATAAGGTTACCATTAAGAACTGGTACCCTCTTCCCCGTATTGATGATCTCTTCGACCAGTTAGTTGGAGCGACAGTTTTCTCGAAGATCGACTTACATTCTGGTTATCATCAGCTGAAGATTAAGGCAGAGGATGTGCCTAAGTCTGCTTTTAGGACTCGGTATGGGCATTATGAGTTCTTGGTCATGCCTTTTGGTTTGACCAATGCCCCTTCGTTCTTCATGGATATGATGAACAGAGTCTTCAAACCTTTCTTGGATTCCTTCGTAGTTGTGTTTATTGACGATATCTTGGTGTATTCCAAGAGTGTTGAGGAGCATTTGAGGATGGTTCTGCAGACGTTGAAGGATAAAGAGTTGTATGCCAAGCAGAAGAAGTGTGAGTTCTGGTTGGATAGAGTTGTGTTCCTTGGCCACGTGGTTTCGAAGGATGGTATTTCAGTGGACCCAGAAAAGATTAGGGCGATCATGGAGTGAGCGAAGCCCACTAGTGTTTCTGAGGTGCGTAGTTTCCTTGGACTGGCTGGGTATTATAGGAAGTTTGTGGAGGGCTTCTCTAAGGTCGTGTCTCCCTTGACTCGCCTTCTTAGGAAGGATGTCAAGTTTGAGTGGAGCGAGGCGTGTCAGGAGAGCTTCCAGGAGCTGAAGAAGAGGTTGACTACGACTCCGATTTTGACGTTGCCTTCTAGGACAGATGGCTTCAAGGTGTTCTGTGACGCTTCCTACAGAGGGTTGGGCTGTGTTCTGATGCAGTAGGGTATGGTGGTAGCGTATGGGTCCCGTCAGCTGAAGCCGTATGAGAAGAATTATCCTACTCATGATTTGGAGTTAGCCGCTGTGGTCTTCACCTTGAATATCTGGCGGCATTACTTGTATGGGGTGACGTGTAAGGTCTACACGGACCACAAGAGTCTCAAATACCTATTCACGCAGAAGGAGCTGAATTTGAGACATCGGCGTTGGTTGGAGCTTTTGCACGATTACGATCTGGAGATCCTCTACCATCCAGGTAGAGCGAATGTGGTGGCAGATGCGTTGAGTCGTCGGGGTGCCCTTGGGCTCGCTTGTTCGTTGTCAGGAAGTCAGAGGTCTGCTCTTGAGCTTCAGCGCATGGGAGTTTGGGTTGTTCAGTCCGACAGAGCTGGGATGATTGCTTCTCTTCAGGTTCAGTCTACTTTGATAGAGCGGATTAGAGATGGTCAGAGGGCAAATGCTGAGTTGTGTAAGATTCGAGAGGGGCTGACGGATGATCAGGAGTTAGAGTTTTCTGTGTCTAGCGACGGCTGTCTGCGCTTTAGAGGCCGAGTCTGTGTGCCCAGTGGTGGTGATCTTAGGCGAGAGATTATGCAGGAGGCCCATGAAGCTCCTTATTCTGTACACCCAGAAGGGGTGAAGATGTACCGGGACCTCAGAGAGTCCTTCTGGTGGGCGAATATGAAGAGGGAAATTGTTGATTTTGTAGCTCGTTGCCAGACCTGTCAACAGGTGAAGGCTGAGCATCAGCGGCCTGCAGGTCTTCTGCAGCCCCTTCCCGTTCCTGAGTGGAAGTGGGAGAGCGTTGGGATGGATTTTGTTGTGGGGCTTCCTAGGACATCTTCTGGTTGTGATGCTCTTTGAGTAATTGTGGACCGGTTGACGAAGTTCGCTCATTTCTTGCCTGTGAGGAAGACTTTCAGCCTTGAGCGTCTGGCTCGACTCTATGTGGATGAGATTGTGAGGTTGCACGGTGTGCCGACGATGATTGTTTCAGACAGAGATCCGAGGTTTGTATCCCACTTCTGGTGTAGCCTTCATAAGGCTTTAGGGACGAATTTGGCCTTCAGTTTAGCGTATCATCCTCAGACCGATGGGCAGATACAGAGGACGAACCAGATCTTAGAGGATATGCTGAGAGTGTGTGTGCTAGACTTTGGTGGGAGCTGGGATCGGCATGTGACTCTGATTGAATTCGTTTATAATAATAGTTTTCAATCGAGTATTGGTATGGCTCCATTTGAGGCTTTGTATGGTAGGCGCTGTAGATCTCCCATCTGTTGGGATGATCTGAGGGAGAGAGCGGTTGTGGGTCCTGAGTTGGTGCAGGGAGCTGTGGATAAGGTCAGGACTATCAGGGAGCATCTGATGGTTGCTCAGAGCCGGCAGAAGAGTTATGCGGATCAGAGGCGTTGTCCGCTTGAGTTTCAGGTTGGTGATCACGTGTATCTGAAGACCTCTCCAGTTCGTGGCGTGGTTCACTTTGGTAAGAGAGGGAAGCTGAGTCCTCGCTTTGTGGGTCCTTTCGAGGTGCTTGAGAGGATTGGACTGGTGGCTTACAGATTGGCGTTGCCACCAGCTCTAGCAGGAGTTCATGATGTTTTCCATGTGTCGATGCTTAGGAAGTATCTTCACGATCCGAGCCATGTGAATGATTATGGTCAGCTTCAACTTCGGGATGATTTCACCTATGAGGCAACCCCAGTATGTATTTTGGCTCGTGATGTTCGTCGGCTCCGTAGTAAGACACTGCCTATGGTTAAGGTTCAGTGGGCTGATCAGTCCGAGCGAGAGGCGACATGGGAACTCGAGGAGGAGTTGCGTGCCAAGTTCCCTTCCCTCTTCGAGCAGTGAGGTATGTTGAATTTCGAGGACGAAATTCCTTTTAAGGGGGGAGTGATGTAATACCCCGTATTTTGTTTCAGATATCCTAATGTTCTGGTTTTATTTTGTTTCTTATGTTATGTGGTGCCTTGGTTAGCTCTTGGGACATCGGAGTCCTTTTATTAAAAGACGAGGGAAAGGTGGTCGTTTCCCTTCTCTTTTATTTGGTAAGGATTATTAAGAAAAAATAATACATTTATTCTTTTTCAATCCCCGATCAGTTTACAAGCCCGCTCGTTCATTCTCTCGACATTTTTGAGCGCTTTCTTTCTCTTCTTCTCCATTGGTGTGCTTCTGATTTTCGCTGTGGATTCCTGCTGTGTTTGGGCGATTTTCAGCTGCTGTTGTTCCGATTGTTTCCCTCTGCAAATTAGGTAGGTATGTTGGTGAATTCGGCAGTTTCTTTGCTGTTTTGGAGAAGCAGTTTTTGTGATTTTGCATTCATATTTTGGGGGCTGTTCTCTGCGAATTCAGTGGTGCTTTGGGCGTCTCCTCTACTGCGTTTTGTTCGTCTGGTTGTTGGCAACGTTGGACACAAGCTGCTCTACGAATTTATGTAAGTGGGGGATGGATTCGGGGTAGTTTACCCACCCTCGGGGACTGTTTTATTCTAGTTTTCTGAATTGGAATTGTGTTGTGATTGTGTGTTTTCACTTCGGTTTTGCGTTGTTAATCGATTGGCTAAACCCCCGAGGGTATTGACTTACAATTCTGAGGATTTTGTGTGAGTTTGTGATGATTTTGGCTGTTTTCTACGCTTCTGTTCACTCTGGATTTCGACTGTTTTGCGCTGTCCGAACTTCGGTCCGGACATGGAAGTTTGGACAGTTCGTCGGGCGCGCTTCTGTTTTCTGAATTTTGAAGCGTCCGAACTTCGGAAGTTCGGACACTGTGTTTTTCGTGGCTTCTGTTTCTCTTGGCTTTTGTCCGAACTTGCAAGGTCGACGCAAGTTCGGACATACCTCTGTTTTTGGCATAACTCTTCCGTTTTAGCTCCATTTTGAGTTCCGTTTGAGGGGTTGGATTCCCTACCTGTGTACAAGCTTCTCATGCTGTTTATATGCATTTTCATGCGCTTAAGATCTTTTTGTGAACTTTTGGTTTTGGACCTAGTTACGTTGTTTGAGCCTTGGTAGTAGTCGGGTTGTCCCGTAGCATGCGCACAGGAATTCCTTCTGATTACGCTCCTTAGGGTCCACCTTAGGGCATTATTTGACTGACGGGTCTATTAGCTGTCTCTACGGCTTCTGTTGTGGGATCTTCGGATTCATAGGACGTTATGTGAGTCGTTCTGTTGTGTTAGCGTGTTTCTAGTGTCCCACCTCTTTGTATCTGATTCTTAAAGTCCGACTATGATTTGATGTGATGTTTTGCGCTGCTTTCTGATTCGTGATTCTGATCCATTTGTTTTCAAGTGGTTACGCCTCCCTCTGTTTATACAAACTTCTGCTTCTGTTTTGAGTGGGCTTCCTTGAGGAAGTCTTCTGCTTGCTGGGCTGTTTGGCTCACCCCTTTACTTATGTTGCAGGATGAGCTCGTGGGATCCTCTCTCTTTATTCCCTTCTGGAGCTGTTCTTTGCTTTATGTTTTAGTTAGACTTTTGTACCGCTTTGCGCTTTAGACGCTTTGGATCTTATGTAGTCTTCGGGCTTGTTTTGGTATTTGACTTCTGAACTCGTTTGGATATTGTAAGCTCTTTCGATCTTTATACAAGCTTTGTCTTTTGGTTTGGGTTTGATTTGCGTTAGAGCCTTGTGACGTTAGGTAATAGACTCGCGGCGTGTAACGACCCTAACTCCTAGGCCGGTTTTAGGGTCGTTACAACTGAATTTATTGGTAGCAAACTAATAAAGCTACCAGACATAATCGGTAGTAAAATTGCTACTATAAGAAAGCATGCAAATTTACTAGAAGAAAAAGCATGGCGGTATGGCATAAAATTGCTACCAACTGGATAACGGTAGCAAAAATCAATTTCGCCACCAAGGGTTTACCCATCACCTAACTCTGGTAGCCAAATAAACAAAAGCGGTAACCCGTTCTATTTGGCTACCAGTTTCACTATTATCACTACCAATTGTGTCGGTAGCAAACTGACCATTTTCTTGTAGTGAGAGCGGTGGCGGCGGTGGTGGTATTGTTGCGGATGGTTTCCTCGAGGATGAGACTACTGCAGACCTCTTGAAAAGTGGGGAAGGGTCATTGGAATTGGATGAGGCTATGAAGGTTGGAGAAAGAGTCATTGAGACCGCTGATGGTCTGGAGCACCAGATTCTCGTTTGTGACAGAGCTATCAACTTCGGCAAGGGCATCAACGAGTGTTTTGAGTTGTGTGCAGTAGTCATTGAAGGTGAGGGAGCCTTGATGAAGGCCACGGGACTCAGCTTCGAGTTGGATCGCATGAGCCTTTTTATTGTCACGAAACAAAATTTCAATTGTGATCCAGACATCGTGCGTAGTGACATTGTTGCGCATTATGAGACTAAAAATCTTTGGACGGATGGTAGCATAGATTCAGGAGGGGGCTGTGAAGTCGAGGAGGGACCAACTTTCATCATCGGAAGGAGGTGTTCCGTTAATATGATTGAGGAGAATGAACTTGCCAAGAGTCACAAGAAACATGTGACGCCAGAGGGAGTAGTCGAGCGGGTTTTGAGTCAATTCGATGTGGATGTGTTTTGTAATCGAGCTGACATGGAGAGCTTGTTGGAGTGCAACTACGCCGGGAGAGAGGGCAGGTGGACTAGAGGTGGGACGGGGTGGTGAAGGCTCTTGTCGGTGGCCGCATCGGAGCCATGGTCGGACATGGTGTGGAAGAAAAGAGAGAGGAGGAAGGGCTGGAGCGTGAAGTAGAAGAGAAGCGTGGAGAGGATCGAGAGAAAAACTGATACCATATAAAGTAATGTTAGGAAAATAACCCCTTGGAGGTTTCCATTGTATTAGATGAATATGTATAATACACAGTGGCGGATCCACCAAGAGCATTTGAAATTGTCAAAGCTATCTTATACATTTTTGAAAAAGTACAAAATGACATAATATTTTAAAGAGTGGTGAGCCTCGATTTTAAACCCCTATCCTATGTGGTTAAGTTGATTAGGATCTAATCGGGTTTTAGGTCCACTTAAACCTAAGATTAATAACTATGTCATATAACAGTAATTATTAAAACCTAAGCTAGCTCACTGGAACCTATTATGAGTCTCCACCTAATTTAACCTAGATCAAATTAGGAAAGGAGAGTCGGGTTCGGATGCTTGGTATACGATTGTTTAGGGTTCAAATTACTTTATTACCCTTCCTAGGTCGTTTTCCTCTACTTGGTTTATTTACGGCTTACTACAAAGTCGTTTTTAACCTAAGTGCGCGCTTCTGTTTTTTTTTTTATTTTTTTTTGACAAAAAATTAAAGTGAAATTAAAAGCTACCTAAACTAGGGTTTCGGAGGCAGAATTAGGTCGAATTTTGTTTCGTTCGTGGCTACGGACACTAATGTCCGAACCACAGACCCTAGTTAACCTATGTGAACATAAAAGTCGAATTAAACAGAAAACACAATTTTGAAAAGTCCGGGGCCACGGACAGGATGTCTGTGGGCCCGGACATTATTTAGAAAAACCTAAATTTTGAAATTTTAAAATCCCGCCGCCGTCCGTGGGTGTCCGTGGCCACGGAACACCCGTCCGTGGTCCCGACGACACCGTATGGTCGGACCAGGTACGACGGACACCCACAGACAGGGGTTTTCTGAAGGTTCCCGAGGGTGTTTTGAGCTTAAATTTTATGGGTGTGTAGCCTGAAAGGTTATAAGCACGTTAGTAACTGAAAGAATTCAATTTGAAACCTAAATTAATACGAAACTTAGCAAACAAGTAACAAGGCAGTAACTGAAACAATTAGCTATACAAAGCGAAAAAGAGTTAGTTTGAGCCCAAATTTTCATGGCAAGACAGATAATGCCGTGGAGAATTAGGAAAGTGAAATTTCTACCTGTTTTACCTTCGGGTTCACAATGATTCTTCACACCGGGATTCGTCGAGTGCTCCGTTGATGGCAGACCCGAAGGTTTTCGAACCAAGCTTCTGGTTGTTGGTTGTTCTTGCTGTTCTTCACGTTTTGGAGGTGTTTTTGTGGGGTTGATGATTATTAGTGCTTTGGGGATTGAAAAACGAGTTTAGATGGTGATTCGGGGGATTTTCGGTATGATTCGGGTGGCCGGGTGTTGGAAAACGTGAGAGAGAGAGAGGAGGTTGTGTTTCTGACTCCCTAGGGTTCTTGAGCATATGAGATTCTGATTTATCAAAAACCTATCTCTTATATAGACTTCTTAAAGATAAAGAAAATCTAGTAAAAGTAAGATTTTTTGCCATTTTAATAAATGACTTCCCAAAGGAATTTTGCTGTGAAATTTTAACCACATGTCAAGGATGAGATTATGAATTTTCTGAGATGGAATCGAATTTTTTAATGTTGGAATATTTTAAATTGAATTTCTCGTCAGATTCAGTCAGAAATTGCTAGAAAATTATTGGAAATTCGAAAAATCAAAATTCCAACGCATTATGCTTAAAATGCCATCCTCTATCATGGGTTAAAATATCAAAGCATTTCAAACTGATTTGGGCTTCTGGAGGAGAGAGAAAGCTTAAAGGAGGCCTCAAGAGCCTTAACATTACGAAAACGCCCCTGACAATGACGAAGCTCCCCATGCCATGGAACACGCCAATCGAGCCGGAATCTCTCACTACTTGATTGAAATGTCCCTCAAACACCAAAACCTCGTAGACCTTAACCAGGAGGGTCAAAATTTTAGGTAATACTTGCCCCCGTCAACTGGACTTTGTAACGGATGTGAAAAGTCTGGTTGATGCTTGAGTGATGCCCTAAAATTTTGAACTCCACAGAATCCTCCATGTTGTGCGAAACCGGGTTGACTACGCCCAGCTATTCGGAGGCGCTGACTACCTAAGCCACAAACATTGTCGAGCTGTTCTAAGGCGCTGACTACCTAATGTATCAAGCTTCTAAGGCGCTGACTACCTGTAATAAATGAAATGATGCAATGTCAGCGCGATTCTAAGGCGTTGACTACCTAGGATGTGAAAACTGGATGGTATGCAAATGCGAGAATGCTGAAATGCTAAGGATGCTAATGAAGCTGATGCTGATGATGTTGATGATGTTGATGCTGATGCTCGGTGCTGCTTCTGGCTGGACCCAATGTGGACTTATTGCCATCGCCCCCAAGCCGGGTGCAGGGATAACTCCTGGTAAAAACCCTGGGGACTTATTGCCTTTGCCCACCATTCGTTGATCCCAAAAATAAGTTGACATCGCAAAAGGAGGATTTATTGCCATCACCTCGCCAACTTTCTGTCGCCAGGTCTTGTGACGCGCCTGGATAATGCAACTAGGTCTTACGACAAGCCTATATGAATGAGATGAATGCAATGTGTTTGATGAGAGTAGGTAAGCTAAAAGGGTAATGCTAGGTCTTACTACGAGCCTAAGGGAATGCAACTAGGTCTTACGACGAGCCTAAAGGATGGTTCTAGGTCTTATGACGAGCCTAAAGGTGGGATCTAGGTCTTATGACGAGCCTAAAGGTTAGATCTAGGTCTTATGACGAGCCTAAAGGTGGGATTTAGGTCTTATGACGAGCCTAAAGGTTGGATCTAGGTCTTATGATGAGCCTAAAGGTTGGATCTAGGTCTTATGATGAGCCTAAAGGTAGGATCTAGGTCTTATGACGAGAGCCTAAAGGTTGGATCTAGGTCTTATGACGAGCCTAAAGGTGGGATCTAGGTCTTATGACGCGCCTAAAGGTAGGATCTAGGTCTTATGACGAGCCTAAAGGTAGGATCTAGGTCTTATGACGAGCCTAAAGGTTGGACCTAAGTGAAAGTAAGTCAAGTGTATGAGGGTCCAAAAGGATGTAGAAGGATTAGGGCTCAAGACGGGCCTGTGGATGTTTGAATGTGGAGGTAGAAATTTGATGTGGAGGTAGGGCTTAGGACGGGCCTGAGGAAATTTGATGTGGAGGTAGGGCTTAAGACGGGCCTGTGTGATATGAGGAGAGTTTGATCCTTTGGGTTTTGGACTTTTAGGCCTCAATCAGTGTCGTTGTTGCAATTTTGGGACAACAATTGCCCCCAGTATTTTCCTTAAGGCAATCTGAGTTTTTTTAGGATTTGTGGCAATCGATCGGAACGATCGATTGCCCCCAGTATTTTTTTTGATTAATTGCGCAAAAACAAGTCTCATCCTCACAGGGTCAGGGTTTATCTTGATGTGGTGCTCTCTATCCTACACTCAAAGTGTTTAACGCTTGCACTCGTGCTCTCTTTTTGGTCAAAACATCTCAACCATTGAATTTGACGTTTGTTAGATTTACGCGTTCAACCTGTTACTTTCACGTGAGTGGATACACAACTACTAAGTCGGAAGTCTTTTAAGCTTATAACGTGGCTATGGGGTGTGATGAATGACAACAGGACAATGGAGGAATGTTTAGGATATGTGGAGCTACAAGGGTGACCAAAGCTGCAACTTGCACTGTCTCTCAGACTTGTCTTCTTTGTCTTGAAGTCGTTTGGCTACTTCGTGATGACTTCGCTTATGAGCTTGGAACTCTAGATTTTTGAGTTGTTCCTTGCACCTTTTCTCCTACCTCCAATTTTGGATTTCTTCAAGGCTTTTCAGGTTTGCCTTTCTTTGAATCTCTTTTCCTTCGGGGTTCTTGTGTTTCCCGGTTTTGAACTTTGAGAGCCGTTTTTGATGTTAGCTCAGTGGGATCCTGTGCCACTTTGGGGCCATTTACGGATCATTTCGTCATGCTGGCAGCAGTTTTACTTCTTTGGACTTGTGAAGTTGCTGTTCGGAAGCGGGCTCCTTGCTTCCTTTGGTCACCGGGTCGGTTGTTCATCATTGGCTGGCCTATTTTGTGGAGCTTGTAGCGTTGTAAAAGAGGATGTATACGAAAAGCTCAGCGGGGGTGCCTAGGGTTTAATGTCAGGGTTCATAAGCTTTTGGCTGTGTGGTGCTGTACCTAGGTGCTTCGTCATCCCTAGTAGTTGTGTATCCGTTCTTTGTTACTTTTCATAGGTTTAAGCGTAAATTTACATATTATCTCCTTCGATCGGAGTCATGCCGTTTGCCTTACCTTTGAATGTGACCTCTCTGGAGTCGTGTAAAAATGACACGCTCTTTCACTCTTGGTTTTACCGCTCAAGGCACTCTCGTGAAGTGTACACTCAGGGACTTGCTTGCACAAAAAAAAACGAAATTGTCACCTTCGGTCTTAAACTGAGATTGCCCCAATATTGTTGCGGGGTTTACTTGACAAACCTTAGAATGCCAAGTTATTTATGGAGTGTGATTGCATGTGTGGTGGTAAGCAATGGTGGTGAGTGGTGATGGGGTGATTGCTGAGTGATTTTGTTTTTTGGTCTTTTGGCGGCCGCGGTTTTGTTTTTTATATGTCTGATGAAATGGTGGAAGTGATGGAATGCTGCGACATGTGTGGAGACTGTAATGGAGGTGGCGAATGCATGGATGGGAAGGTGGTTTTGTACAGGGGGTTTCGTAAAAAACGAAGGTTTTTCTTTTATATGTTTGCAAACATGCTTTATGAGAGAGAGTTTTTTTTCTTTTCTTTTCTTTTTTCATCACATGAACGGAAGTATACTCATTAAAACACGAATCAAAGAAGAAATTTTATTGATAACCAAAAGAAGTAACAATGACATTGAGTACCAACTAAATGGGAGAGACAACTAAACTAGCTACGGAAAGAAAGAAGCTATGTAAAACAACCAAAGGAAAATAATAATGACTCCTAATGACCCCAAAGCGGAAGTAAATGACTTACTACCCCTAATCCATGATCTATTCTTCAAGGAACATCCAATCAGGCATCGCTTTCTCCTCCGCTGCTCTTACTGTACCGTGTAAACATGGGGAACATGAGCACATGAATAAAGATGATAGTTCAATTGCTGAAATGAAAGATGGGTCCATTAACGCACCAAGTCCTTGACGACAGGATTCGCTGCTGGAGATAGAACGTCTGGGATTCCTTGGAGATCCTTGCGAGGCCTTACCCTCTTGATAACCATACTTCTCCATGATAACCTTCCCCGGTCCAACCTTAAGTTTCTAGAGAAGTTGGGTCGGACTGCTCTGGCACAACACTGAACCGCTCAGATGGGACGAACCTCCTCTTCAACCATGCAAACAGGCAACTCCTTCTGATGTGGTTCACCTCTAACGATATGAACCTTCCCGTCTCTTTTGAACTTCAAACACTGATGCACTGTAGAAGGGACGGCCTTCAAATCTTGAAGGAAATCCCGTCCCAGAATCAGGTTGAAAGAATGGGGAATTTGCAGAACCAAGAACTTCACTGGATGAACAACCGCCCAAACTTGAGTGGAAGATCCAATAGGCCGAATACATGTCTTGGGTTATCATCATACCCTCGTAACACAATTTGGCAAGACTCAAATTTGTCATAACCCATACCCTCTGCTACTTTCAGAGGACAGATGCTAACGTCTGCTCCTGTGTCAATGAGGACCTTTGGCACCTTGAAGGCCCCACACCAAACAGTAATATACAATGCTTTTCCCGAGTGCTCGGAGATCTCGCTATCGTGAAAACTGATCTCCTCTTCCTGCTTTTGCCAAAGTGCCGCGACCATCCTCTCCAGGGCTAAACCTTCCTCTGGCCCGCCCAAATGTTTGGCAACGGCCCGTCGGTGCTCTGGCGAGATCGTAAGCAGAGACCAGATGGCCATGGGGATAGTTGTTGCCTTCAGCTTCTGAAGCAGTTCTCGTTCACCTGGAATTTCTTCAGCCACCGGGGAAGACGACATTCGCTCTTCCCCTTCTGATGGCTTTTCAGGCGATCCGTAATGCTTGCCTGGACCGAGTAATGAGCATTTGCTGGGACAAAGCTGACCGTGGATGCGGGCTTCCGTCCTGCCCCTCGTGCTGGCTTTTTGTCATCCCAGAAAACAGTAAAGGCAGCGCACTGAACTTCGGACTCTGAGGTCTCGAGGTCATCCAAACGCTGATACCCCTGATCGATGAGGTCTTGGATCCGATGTTCCAGCGCTTTGCAATCATTGGTATCATGTCCTGCTAGCTGATGGTACATGCAAAATTGACTGAGCCTATTCCCCTTTCGTGTCTCTCCATGGCGAGGAGTGAGCGGTCGTATTAGCCCTTCATCCTGTAGCTCCTCAAAGGCTTGGCTTAAGGGACAACCAATGGGTGTGAATTCCCTTTCGGTTTTGTGGGGAAGCTCCGGTACCGGGGTTGCAATCTGGATTTTTCCTTCTTGGGCCAATAACAAAATTTTAGACCTCAGATTACGACAATTATCTGTGGAGTGGCCTGTGAGTAGGTGGAAACGACAGAACTGTTCGGGATATGCCCCCAGATACCGCCCGCGAAACCGCGGGGCTTTGAGTTGGACTAACCCCTACCCTAGAAGTGCTCTCAGAATCTGACTCTGCGGCTGCTGCAGATCTAAATGGGCACCTGTGTGGCTGCTCTTGTTGCGGTCCCTGGTTCCCCGGTGACTTGACCTCGTCCCCACTGGGGGTCAAATCTAAAGGGATGACTTCCCTGAGAGCACGAATGAGAGCCCTCGCCTCCCTTACAGCTGACACAAATCCTGAGCCTAGCTCTTCCAAGGCACTCCTGTGGATAAATTCTAACTTAGCTAGTTTCCCTATCAAATCTGCAAGCTCAGCGAGCTGAGTACTTCGATCGTTCATTCCAGACGACATCCTAGCTGCAAGGGATGCTGCCTGTTTTGAGCAAAAGGACAAATCAGCATTGCGAGAGTGAGACTGGGACTAAACTTATGAACACAGGCTGAAAATTAGTGCGCTGCAATGAATACCGGACTCCAAAATTTTGGAAGGGTCGGCTTTGGACTAAACTTTTGGGTTACAGGATTCGTCGGTCTTACGAATGGGTCTTGCAAGAATCCGGCTTGTAACAAGAATCAGCCTAAAGGATTCTTGCTCTTTGGTTTTGGGGTGATCGAAGCATTTGGACTATCAAAACCCTTTAAATGTTCCATTTGGGCAAGAAGAGATTGATGGATCGATACAGACATTGGGCCTGAGGCCCAGGAGAAAGAGAACATATGCACATAAGTCTTACATAAGGTGGTGATGCAAATGCCCTCACAAGATGACTCAGTCCAACGGGTACAGGTCGATCCGGAGAGGTGCTTGGGGCGCGGGCCTGGGTCACCACAAAGGAATAGGGCTTGCACGCTATTCTCTTTGGGCTTCCCCACTTTTTTCACATCACCTAAGGGTGTGCGTCTACGGTCGGGTTTTTGACTGACCAAACAATGGGCTAGGTAAGGGTACTGCCAGGAAATGCTTGGGGCTAAAGCCCAGGTATTAAGGGGGTGTGGTTAGACGACACCCTCCTCTTTTCCCCCACTTATTCACATCACCTAAAAGGTGTGAGTCCCTGACAGAGGAACCTCAAGCGGGTCCCGGGGTGAAATTGGTTTGCGTGGTCCCTCGCTCTCAATGATGCAAGGGTGCAAAAATTAAAGTGCACAAAAGTAAAATAAACAAAGTAATAAAGCCATAAATAAACAACAATTCGAGTTAAGCCCTCTTTCTTAAAATTTAACAAGTTAAAATTAAGATTTTGTCCCAGCAGAGTCGCCAGTCTGTGAGCCTCGATTTTAAACCCCTATCCTATGTGGATTAAGTTGATTAGGATCTAATCAGGTTTTAGGTCCACTTATAACCTAAGATTATAACTATGTCATATAACAGTAATTATTAAAACCTAAGCTAGCTCACTGGAACCTATTATGAGTCGCCACCTAATTTAACCTAGATCAAATTAGGAAAGGAGAGCTCGGGTTCGGGGGCTTGGTATACGACTTGTTTAGGGTTCAAATTACTTTCATTACCCTTCCTAGGTCGTTTTCCTCTACTTGGTTTATTTACGGCTTACTACAAGCCGTTTTTAACCTAAGTGCGCGCTTCTGTTTTTTTATTTTTTAGTGTTTTTTTGACAGAAAATTAAAGTGAAATTAAAAGCTACCTAAACTAGGGTTTCGAAGGCAGAATTAGGTCGAATTTTGTTTCCGTCCGAGGCTACGGACCTAATTAGAGCGGTCAAAATTTGACCCAACCCGAAAACCCGTCCGTTTTATCTGAACCCGAAACCCGACCGAACCTGAAAATATTTAAATATAATAAACCCGAAACCCGATTGGGGAAAACCCGAAATGACCCGAACCCGAAATGACCCGAAAAATTTATAACCCGAAACCGACCCGAACCCGAAATGACCCGATAATAACATGAAATAATAGTGACTATAAATTGAATGACCCAAATAAATATGACAAAAAATTTGATTTAAACTTAGTATATCCGAATGAAATTCAGAATAGGCATTGTATTGAATGTTCTGCAATCTATATGTGTATATTCTTATAAAAATTAGGTATATATTTATTATAATTTTTTCAAAAATATTAACCATGACCTGAAATAACCGAAACCCGATTCTATCTGACACTTACAACCCGAAATGACCCGAACCCGAAAGACCCGAACCCGAAATGACCCGAAGTTTAATGACCCGAATGGATATTGACCCGAAAAGATATGACCCAAAACCCAAACGGATAACCCGTTTGACAGGACCTAATGTCCGAACCCAACCCTAGTTAACCTATGTGAACATAAAAGTCGAATTAAACAGAAAACACAATTTTGAAAAGTCCGGGGCCACGGACAGGATGTCCGTGGGCCCGGACATTATTTAGAAAAACCTAAATTTTGAAATTTTAAAATCCCGCCGCCGTCCGTGGCCACGGACAACCCGTCCGTGGTCCCGGACCATAGGTCCGAGGTCACGGACCACCCACGGACAGGGGTTTTCTGAAGGTTCCCGAGGGCGTTTTGAGCTCAAATTTTAGGGGTGTGTAGCCTGAAAGGTTATAAGCACGTTAGTAACTGAAAGAATTCAATTTGAAACCTAAAATAACACGAAACTTAGCAAACAAGTAACAAGGTAGTAACTGAAACAATTAGCTATACAGAAGCGAAAAAGAGTTAGTTTGAGCCCAAATTTCGTGGCAAGACAGATAATGCCGTGGAGAATTAGGAAAGTGAAATTTCTACCTGTTTACCTTCGGGTTCACAATGATTCTTCACACCAGGATTTGTCGAGTGCTCCGTTGATGGCAGACCCGAAAGGTTTTCGAACCAAGCTTCTGGTTGTTGGTTGTTCTTGCTGTTCTTCACGTTTCAAAGGTGTTTTTGTGGGGTTTTGATGATTATTAGTGCTTTGGGGATTGGAAAACGAGTTTAGATGGTGATTTGGGGGATTTTCGGTATGATTCGGGTGGCCGGGTGTTGGAAAACGTGAGAGAGAGAGAGAGAGGAGCTGTGCTTTCTGACTCCCTAGGGTTCTTGAGCATATGAGATTCTGATTTTATCAAAAAACCTATCCCCTTATATAGACTTTCTTAAAGATAAAGAAAATCTAGTAAAGTAAGATTTTTGCCATTTTAATTAAATGACTTCCCAAAGGAATTTTGCTGTGAAATTTTAACCACATGTCAAGGATGGAGATTATGAATTTTCTGAGTGGAATCGAATTTTTTAATGTTGGAATATTTTTAAATTGAATTTCTCATCAGATTCAGTCAGAAATTGCTAGAAAATTATTGGAAATTCGAAAAATCAAAATTCCAACGCCATTATGCTTAAAATGCCATCCTCTATCATGGATTAAAATATCAAAGCATTTCAAACTAATTTGTCCATTCTTTGGAGGAGAGAGAAAGCTTAAAGGAGGCCTCAGAGCCTTAACAATTACGAAAATGCCCCTGACAATGACGAAGCTGCTCCCCATGCCATGGAACTCGCCAATTGAGCCGGAATCTCTCACTACTTAATTGAAATGTCCCTCACAACACCAAAACCTCGTAGACCTTAACCAGGAGGGTCAAAATTTTGGGTATAACAGAGTGACAGTGTTAAAAAAAATTTTGCCCTCCCCCCCCCCGAGACAAAGCTGCTGGATCCGCCACTGTATATACATGAGTGTACATGACTAAACTACCTTATATGTTTTATGCAAACACTAATGAAATGACGAATGTGATTTGAAACCTATTTCAATGGCAACAGTTATTTGGATGATCTGGAGCTCTAGTCCCTGTTTCCTCCACAACGATTCCACCTCTTTTCAGGACATATGCTTTTTTATGCAAGTACAGAAATCTTCTAGAGGACCACCAGACACTTGCTTTGGTTTTTTCCCACCCAAACATCTGGTGGGAGCTCACAAAAGGTTCTAAATTCAAGGTCAATATGGATGTGGAACTTCTTTAAGGCAAGGGGCTTGGACTGGGTGGTGAGAGACTCAAATGCAAAAGTCTTATTCATTGCCACAAGACAATCATGAGACATTCCCATTCCGATGGCAGTGGAGGCCAGTGTAGTTCTTTTTGGTATCCATTTGGCAATATGAAATCATTGGTTGTGGAAACGGATTGCATAGCTATCGTTGCTCACAAAACGAATGGTGTCATTGTCCATCTTGAGGTAAAACAAGAGTGAAAACCCTGAGTACCAAACTCGAAATTATTTCTTAATCTTTTGTATGTAGGAACGCAAATTTTCCAACCCATGTCACTGCACATTTTTCCTCTTTCTTAATCTTTAGTGCTCACATTCTGGACTTATGTATCGTGGACACTCTCAATCAAGCACTCACTGCTTTTGATGATGAATGATATACCAACATGATTCCCCATCAATTTTCCAGCAACTCAACTCATAAAATATACATCAATGAATCACGGTCTAATCTCAATGCTACCATTAGCATATTGATCCCATACCAATAATGTAATATTACAACCCGCTGAAACAAATTAAAGGGACCAACCCAAATGGGGTACCTCTTAGGTATCTCTATCATCTGTAGAGAGAATGGCAAAACCACCTCCATAAAGAATTGGTTCCTCCACACCCTTTTTACTCAGTCTTTTTAGCCGGTTACCTGTAAATCATAATATGCCACGATTTGAGTTTGTAATTCACGATATACCCCATTTTAGAAAGTTGTTCCTAATATGCCATGATTTGAGTTTGAAATTCACAAAATGCCACTGTTAGGTAATGGACAATTCGCCGTTAACGCTCTCTGGAAAATGACCAAAATGCCCCTAGCAAAAAGTTTGTTTTTTTTAAAATAAAAATTAATGGCGCTGGTTTGACTGTGCAACTGCTATTTTTTAAAAACAACTTTAAAAGTACACAAAATACCCTTGTTTGGTTTTATAGTTTACAATATGCCACTATTTAAGTTTTGTAGTTTACAATATGCCACTGTTTGAGTTTTAATGTTCACAAAATGCCCATGTGTTTTCTTGTAACAACTAGTTTTGAGTTCAAATGGCTAGTTTGAGTCCAACAACTCTCTTTTTGCCTTTATAGAGACCTTTTTATCATATAAAGAGCACAAACCATACTAAAGTCATGGCTGTTTACAACTACAATCAATGAAAGTTTTAAACATTCATTGCAAATGTGGAGCCCCGTCAAACCTTACCCTCTTCCGCAAAGACACTTACGTTGGGAGGCCGTACTATAACTGCTGGGCTTGATATGTCTTCAAGTGGTGGACACCGGTGACGCAGGATCAATACTCTCCTCATCCCAGGGTAAGACATCTCAGGGTAAGGCCCACCACTTGAAGACATCATAAGCCCAACAGTTGCAGTACGCCCTTCCAACCGACGTGCCTTTGCGGGAGAGGGTAAGCTTTGATAGGGCTCCATATTTGCAATGAATTTTTTAAACTTTTCATTGATTGTAGTTGTAAACATGGTTATGACTTTAGTATGGTGTTTGTGCTCTGTTTATATGATAAGAAGGTCTTGTAAAGGCAAACAAAGAGTTGTTGAACTCAAACTAGCCGTTTGAACTCAAAACTAGCCGTTACAGAAAACAGGGCATTTTGTGAACATCAAAACTCAAACAGTGGCACATTGTAAACTATAAAACTAAATAGTAGCATATTGTAAACTATAAAACCAAACAAGGGTATTTTGTGTACTTCTAAAGTTGTTTAAAAAATAGCTATTGCACAGTCAAACTAGCGCCATTAATTTTTTTGTTAAAAAAAATTCAAACTTTTCACCAGGGGCATTTTGGTCATTTTCTAGTGAGGGTTAACGACGAATTTAACGTCTATTACCGGACATTGGCATTTTGTGAATTTTAAACTCAAATCATGGCATATTAGACAACTTTCCAAAGTGTATTGTGAATTACAAACTCAAATCGTGAATTTCCCATTTTATTTCCTCTCTTCTACATTGAGGGAAAATCTCCTGCCGTGAAGTCAGCGACACGGGCATAAGGTTCCATTCGGTAGCAGTATTTATGCTGCCTTTATTTAAAAAGTAGATTTATAATAAAAGTACTACATGTGTCAACTATTGGTTTAGAATATTAGACAAATCCACTAAAATTTAACTTGGGCACACTTATCAGTTTACCATTAGTTAACCTCACCTGAATAAAGTAACTAGAGATAGATATATTTTACCCGAGCACCTAGCTGCTTTTGCTTGGTTAATCCGGGTAAGGTACCATTCGGCAAAAAGCAGCAAAAAGTGCGTTTGGAATAAGCTGCCTCTAGTTACTTTATTCAAGGAGTGGTTAACTAATAATAAACTGACAAGTGTACTCAAGTAAAATTTTAGTGGGCCTGTATTTAGACAGCTGTAGTAGCTTTATTATAAAGCTACTCTTTTTTAAAAGCAACATAAATGTTGCTGGTGCCTTAAGTTGTCAACAACATTTTCTGTATCGGTAAGTTGGTTTATCCCAGTGAATCTCGCCTTCTTCGTGTAGTTCATCGGCCTTGGTGTTAAGATGGTTGGTTCATCCTCGTTTGCAAAACTACCGTGGTTCTTCGTTCGCTGAAACCTAAGAAGACGATGGCTGCAGTTCCAGGCAAAGGTCGACTACAGCACCAGTAGTTTGCAGACGGAGGTTTATGACGCTGGTGAAGTTCGCAGCGACAATCGACAGGTTAGGCGAACTTGTTAGCTCTGTTGCAAGTGACAGTAGTTCTCTTTCTGGCTGTCCCCGCGTGCGGGGCTTGACATTTGCTCCTGCGGCCTCGTCCTCTAGTTTTATTGGTGGTGCCTCTTGTCGATATACCGATCCTCCCTCCCATCGGTGAGCTTGATCCCCTTATACTTGGTTCCAGTTTCACATTTTTCCCGGCCCGTCTCTGTTAAAATCTGCTTGAAAGGCTAAATCACTCCGCCCTTTTGCTCCTAAAGCTTGACAGAAGCCGAAATCCTTTTCGGCGGGCGGAACCAACTTCTGCTTTGGGTATTTAGGGGAGCGAATTTTTCTCGAGGCGAGGTAAAGGTCTTATTGGGCATCGCTGCTTATAAATCTGTCATCTTTTAAACTTCAAAAGAATTCCAAATTTGAGGTTTTAGGCTTTGAATTTTAGATATGGATTTTGGGAGGCAAGTTTTCTCCGTGGATCTTCTCGAACGCTACGCCGCAAAAGGACATGGAGTCATTACATGTATGGCAGCTGGGAATGACGTGATCGTATTGGGAACCAGCAAAGGATGGATCATTCGACATGACTTTGGAGTTGGAGACTCTTGTGGTATGTCTTGCTTACCTCAATTTTCATTCTTATTGTTATATCGCAAGTATTCATATTCTTAGTGGTCAAATTGGCTATACAAATGTCGTGTGGTTGTGCTACATTGTAAAACCAAAAGAATTATGATGTTTTTGAGTCTTTGGGAGCTTGTTGTTTTGTGCTTGATTAACTGCTGCTCCTAATGTTACTCCTTGGTCAGATATTGATCTCTCTGTAGAGCGAGGTGGTGAACAATCAATTCATAGAGTGTTTGTTGACCCGGGTGGGAGCCATTGTATTGCCACCGTGATTGGCCCTGGTAGTGCTGAAACCTACTACGTACATGCAAAATGGACTAAACCCTCCCTGCAGCAAATTGAAAGGCATAGTTGTGAACGCTGTTGCCTGGAACCGACAGCTGATCACAGAAGGTAAGTGAAGTCATTTTACTAGTCTGGGATAGAAGCCTGCGAGTGGGACATTTCTGGCATTAGACCTTGTTAACTATTGCTAAGTCTGCTTTCCTCACTTACTAAGCGTTCTTTTATATTCTGATATCAGTATCTTGCCTGCCTGCTTGCCTGTACTTATTTTTACTCTTTAGAACAGTTTGAAGAAAGTATATGAAAAGAACTATATAATTGGCTGGAAATCAACGAAAGAGCAAGACTCAGAAACTGTTGAACAGGCACCATCTGTCTAGGAACTAGTGCATTTAGTATTTCTCTAATTAATTGGGTTCTTATGTCTGTCCCGCATTTAATTAATTGTACCTGTTCAGGTATTTATATTTCCTAAACATACATTTCCAAGGTTTCTATTCCCTTGGGTTATCTAGACCCTTACAAATGTGTCTATAAATATATGGCTGTATATCTCATTTCTGATCATAAAACTGAATGAACACACAGTAAACTACTTGGTATCAAAGCCAAAACGTACTCCTTCCTCTCTCTCTCTGGCTGCCGCCAACTTCTTCATTCCTAACCTTAAACACTCTAGTCTCCTCTTTAATTTCTGGTTATGCTTCCAGCTCTAAATCTTCAGCACCAAACCTTTTTTTTCTTCTGGATATCTCTGCCCCATCTTGGTGTTCTTTTCTCCTGTGCTGCTCTTAGCTCATCTCTCTCCCTAGTGCTTTTCCAATCTTCTTGCACTAACTCTATCATGTAGGTGTCTCCACCCCTCACGTTGTTAATTCAAAGGAAGATACTTTTAATTCTGCATCAAGTCACCCAGACCACTCCATCATTGTAAGTAGTGTTGTTGCTGCTGCCCTCAAACACCAGAAGTTTGACCTACCCCCAGTCCATTCATCTTATCGTTTTAGTGGATCAAACTACCTTGATTGGTCTAAACTGGTGAAAATTCTTCCCCGTGGCATACACCTTGATGACCATCGTACAAAATCAAAGCCAGCAGAAGGGGACAATGATGCTGAGTGGCAAAAAATCAATGCCAATATTCGTGCCTCGTTATGGGAGTCTATGGACCCACATATTAGTAGCATGTGTCTTTTTCTAGACACTACAAAAGAATCTTGGGATTTCATACAACAATCCTACTCATCTGCCAAAGACGGTGTCTTTGTTTATGATTTGTGGCTTCAAACTATAACTCTCAAGCAAGGTGCTCGATCTGTCACAAAATAGGCTATTGATCTCTAGCGCCGGAGGTCCGAACTTGATCAGTATCAAACCTTTACTTGGTCATGTGCTGCTGATGCCACTCATCACAAAAATTACTTGAATCAGTAGTGGATGTATTGCTTCTTATTCGGCCTAAATTCTGAAATATGATCAGGTTTGTGCTCAAATCCTTAACACCACTTCTCTTCCTGCTTTGCCCTCTCCATAGCTAATGTAAAACCCGAGGAGAGCAGATGCAACATCATGTTGGACTATAAGATAGAGGATAGCACAACTCTAGTTGCTAAAGCGGTTTCTACTATGACACCCAAAGAAAAAGGAGGAAGATGGTGTGAAAATTTTATCTGTCTAATCACATCATTGATCAATGTTGGAAGTTGTATCCTCACCTATAGAGAAGCAAAAAGGGTCAAGATTGTAGAGAAATGAGAGAAATTTTGTGTTGTATTATTGAGAGAAGTGGTACATATTTATAAAAGGGGTAGAATACCCTAGAGGGGAGATAAAGGATGAGACAGTCGGGTTTCCCGACTGTTGGAATACCCCACTACCCATGAAACTGAATAATTAATCTCTAACCCAACTATTGGAATACCCCACTATCTAGGAAACTGAATAATTAATTTGTCTAATAAATAACTAATTACATGGAAATACAACTAGACATATTAATAGACTAATACACTAATATACATATTAACGATGACTGTTCAACACTCCCCCTTAATCTGAATGCTTTATGTCATCCATTCCAAGTTTGGAAATCAATTGACAAAACCAAGAGCTGTGAAGACCTTTTGTTAGCACATCCGCAATCTGTTTCTCTGAAGAGATATAACTCAAATCAACAATTCCTTCAGAGAAAAGTCGCTACCACCCGCTCTCTCCTCTCTCTGAGTCAGTGCGGGCGCTTCTCCTTGCGATGGGGAAATCTTCCTCCTCCAAGGAAAAAAAGCACACGCTGTCAGTTCCCCAAGCTTCTCCTAGCCTAGGCGATGGGAAGGGAAAGGGAAAGCAAGAGGTTCCACAGGCTGTCGCAGAATTTTCTACTCCAGGCCAGTCGCAGAGGGAAATATCGCCGGAGCAAAATTCTCCAATTCCAGTCGATTTGTCCACCAAGCATGAAAGCGCCAGCCCTCCTAATGACCTTGATGCTGAAGCGCAAGCCATGGGGACAAAATGGCCTAAATCGGTAGACCCTAAAAAAACCCCCAATTCTTAGGCTAGCCTTTTCTCTGATAACAGGCTGAAGCATGCTGGTGTAGAGCTTGAGTACGTTAAACCCCCTAACGAGGATGGTGAACTTTCCATAACAGTGGAAGAAGAGGAAATCCAAGATGAAATTGATTTCTGGAAAAATTCCACCGTCAGCTTCATCCTTGGAGTTGACCTCCCTTTCTCTGCCATGGATAGATACCTTAGGAACATTTGGGCAGGCCTAGGCATTGAATCCAACTATAGACTGCAACAAGGAGTTTACCTTACCAGATTCTCCTCTGAGCAAGGTAAATACAATGCTATCGAAGGAAGCTGGACATTTAGTGGTAAACCATTGTTTGTGAAACCTTGGTCTGAGGACTTTGAGATGAAAAAGGACACGGGGAACTCTTTTCCAATCTGGATTAAGTTTCCCCTTCTCAAGCTTCAGTACTGGAATAAGAGGACACTCAGCAAGCTTGCAAGCCTTATTGGTCAGCCCTTATTCATGGACAGATGTACAATTAACAAAGAGAGGCTTGGGTTTGCTAGAGTCCTTGTGGAGGTTGTCAAAGGCCAGAAGCTACCTGAGCAAGTCACTATCAACGACGAGGGAGGTCCCATTCTGCAACAAGTGGAATATGAATGGAAGCCAACTTGGTGTAATTTGTGTAGCAAGTTGGGACATGCTGAAAACAAGTGCAGAGCTGCTACCAAAAAAATATGGGTTGAAAAGAGCAACGCTGAGGTTCTAAGCCGCAATGCCCCTCTCCCTGAGGCAACAAACAGCAAGGCTGCTGTTCTGCCTGATCCTCCTGAGGCAGATGTGTCATCCAAAGCGCAGCAAATCCTAGATATGATGTTCATGACTTATATTACTTCAAGAAAAGTTGGGAGGAAAGTCTTTGGCCAGCGCAGCTCTTCTAAAAGTCCCCACCCCCCTGAGAGGTTAATCCCCATCATTGAGGAGCATCCAATGGCGTTATCTAGCAGTTCAGATGAGGAAATGCAGGACTGGTAATGATTGTGATACAGATCAGACAGTGGTCACGATGATGATCCAAATAGCGAGCTGGAACACTAGGGGCCTAAACCACCCAATTAAGCATGATTGGTTAGAGATGGATAAAGGATAATGACCTGAATTTTGGAGCTGTTTTGGAAACTAAGTTGCTAGAAATAACCTTCAAAGCATTGAGAGGCTTTGTTTCGCAGATGGAAAACCCTCTCTAATATTAACCATGTCGAAAAGGCTCGTATTATTGTTTTTTTGGGATGACTCTTGCTGGAGGTGCAACCTCTTTTTTGTCAGATCAACTAATACATTGTGAACCTATTCCAAAGCTACTGGCAGCACCCTTGCTGTTACTTTTGTCTACGCAGCTAATGATCACCTTCAGAGAAGGAGATTATGGCTAGCCCTTGAGCATATTAGCACCTCCATAGCCAAACCATGGGCCCTCTTGGTGATTTCAATGTTATCAAACATAGAGAAGAACGTGAGGGAGGTAGTGGTACCCTTGGAAGCGAAACCCTCGAATTCAGAAATTTTCTGCACAATACCAGTTTGGAAGATCTGAGTTCATGGGTTACTTCTTCACCTGGTGGAATAAAAATGAAAGTGGAAGGACCATATGGGCTAATTGGATAGAGTTCTTGTCAACGGAGTGTGGACTGCCACGTTTAGTAACTCCGTTGCACAATTCCTCCATCCTAATACCTCTGACCACTGTCCTTCATTGTTAAAGTGCAGGAGAGTGTAAATTTTGACCCCAAACCTTTTAAAACAGCAAGATGTGGAGTTCCCATGCAGATTTTCACCACTTGGTTAGGGCAGTTTGGGATAAAAACCACCATGGGGCCCCTATGAGCCAACTTTGCAACAAGCTGAAGGATTTAAAGAACCCCCTCAGGCAGTTGAAACCTAAAGCATTTCTCTGATATCTGTGGGAGAGTGGAGGAGGCCCAGAAAAATCTGGAAGGTATCCAAGAGGATCTTCAGTCATACCTCTTCAACGACAACCTAATCAGAAGAGAAAAGATTGCAGTTTGCAAGCTCAAGCAACTCTATCGTGCGGAGGAAAGCTTCCTCAAACAGAAAAGTCATTGCAACTGGCTCAAATTTGCGGATAGAAATAATAAGTATTTCCACGCTGTCATCAAAAGACGACATGCTTGGAATTCTATTACTTCTATCCTTGGAAGCGATGGGCAACTCAAAAGCAATCCAGAGGATATCTCCTCTGAACTTGTCTCTTTTTTCCAAAACCTATTGGGCACTTCTCCTGATTGCCTGAAGCTAGACAATGAGGTGGTGAACCGAGGGGCACTTATTTCTGATGAAGATATACCTGGCCTTTGTAGTGAGGCAGGAAATGAGGAAATAAAGAAGACTCTTCTCTATTCCTGATTTAAGGCTCCTGGTCCTGATGGATACAACAACGCTTTTTTAAAGACACTTGGGATATTTCTGGTCCACTTATTTCTCTGGCGGTCAAAGAGTTCTTTAACACAGGTTACCTGAGGAAAAGCATTAACTACACAGCTATCACTCTTGTTCCCAAGAAGGACAATCCCAGCAGACCTAATGACTATAGACCTATCTGTGTTGTAATGTGGTCTATAAGACTATCAGCAAGATTTTGGCCAATAGGCTTCTGCAGGTTTTGGAAACCATCATAAGCCCAAACCAAGCTGCTTTTGTCAAAGGACGATCTCTCCCACAATGTTCTGCTATGCCATGAGCTTATCAAGGGTTATAAAAGAAATAAAGTATCACCCAGGTGTATGCTTAAAATCGACCTCCAAAAGGCTTTTGACAGTGTGAGCTGTGATTTCATCCAAGACCTCCTCTTAGCTCTCAATTTCCCTTGTCTTTGTTGGATGGCTCATGGAATGTATCACCACTCCTAGTTTCTCAGTAGCTGTCAATGGCAGTCTTAAGGGGTTCTTCCAGGGGAAAAGAGGGCTTCGGCAAGGGATCCTATCTCTCCCTATATTTTGTACTTTGTATGGAGTACCTCAGCAGACTCCTTATCAGCCTAGAGACTGAAAAAGGCTTCTATTACCATCCGTTGTGTAGAAAGATGAAACTTACCCACCTTTGCTTTGCAGATGATCTTATGCTTTTCTGTAAAGCTAAAGCGGGCCCAGTTAACAAAATGATGAGGCTTTTTACCACCTTCTCCCAAACCTCGGGGTTGGAAGCAAATCTTAGCAAGACCAAGGTATTCATGGCTGGATTAGATGAGGAGTTCAAAGTTTACCTCTACTCTAACTTCTGTGTGGAGGAAGGCCAGCTACCCATCAAATACCTTGGGGTCCCCCTTAGCCCTACCAAGCTCTCTGCTATAGATTGCCAAGAGTTGATAGATAAGTTGGTTGGTAAGATCAAGAGCAGGCCCTCTAGATTCCTCAGCTATGCACGAAGACTCCAACTCATCAAATCAGTGTTATTATCCATGCAGATCTATTGGATGAGTATCTTTACGCTCCCAAGGAAGGTTATCACGAATATCATTGTTATTTGTAGAGATTTCCTATGGACGGGGAATACTGATTCCAAGAAGGCAAGTGTGGCTTGGAAGACAGTGTGCCAACCTGTGGGGAGAGGTGGTCTTGGTATTAAGTGCATTGACACCTGGAACAAAACCGCCATGTTCAAACAGATCTGGCAGATTGAGAATAAGCAAGACACCTTGTGGGTGAAATGGGTTAATGGCTATACCTAAAAGGACAATCTATTTTGGATGTAAGCATCCCTAGTGACAGTTCTTGGTGTTTGAGGAATCTTATAAATCTTAGACAGCATGTCATTCGGCATCTCTCAGAAGGCAATGGAGTTGTCCGGCCCATCCTGGGTAACAGTTTCTCTAAAAAGAAGTGCTATGGAAAGTTGCATGCGACTACCCCAAAAGTTCAATGGAGCAAAGTGATTTGGAGTAAAGGGAACTTTCCCAGATACTCTTTTATCTCCTGGCTAGCTGTGAATGGGAGGTTGGCCACTCGAGATCGAATGAGGAAATGGGGATTAACCACGGACGAAGTGTGTGTCTTATGCCGAAGAGAAAGGGAAACTCTGAAGCACTTGCTATTTAGATGCAACTTCACTTATGATATCTGGAATGCTGTCTGGAATCATTTTGGAGGTATTAGAACACCTAGAGATTGGCCTAGACTAATTAAATGGGTTAGCAATAGATGGAGGAAAAAATGTAACACTCACAGAACTTTCTCTTTTGTCTTCACTTCTCTTATCTACTTTGTTTGGAGAGAGAGGAATTACAGAATATTTAGGAATACCTCTTGTACTGCACAGTCTTGTGCAAACCTTGTCATTAGAAAGGTTCTCTTAGCAACCTATAGTTTGTAAAGTTTGGAGTTTCTCCATTAGATTAATATACTTCTAATTATAAAAAAACAATTCCTTCAAGTTTTTCTGATGAAATGTCGATCTATCTCAATATGCTTGGTCTTTGCATGCTGAACTGGATTTCTAGCTATCTTGATGGCTAACTGGTTGTCGCACTTCTTTATAGCTCCCTTCCACTTCACTCTCGGAACATTTAAAATGATCTGGCGCCATCGTAGTTCACATAGATCATGTGCAAGAAAACAAAACTCAGATTCAACTGATGATCTAGCAACAACATTCTGCTTTTTACTTCACTATATTATTGGATTTCCTGCAAAAAAAAAACACAATATCCCAAGGTAGATCTTCAATCTATTACTGATTCTGTGTAGTCAACATCTGTGAAGGCTTCTAAAGTTAGTTCACTGTCCCTTTTGAATAAAATTCCTTTTCCTGGACTACCCTTAAGAAGTGATGGATTTTTTAAGCTATTGCGATGTGAGATTCCCTAGGATCATGCATAAAGGAATGTATCAACGTCTCTGCGGGAAATAATTTACCTCTCTCATACTCTACCTGACATTGTGTATGTTGTAAGTGTTCGTAGTCAGTTTATGCACGACCCTAGGAAAACTCACCTTGAGGTTGCATATAGGGTTTTGCACTATCTAAGAGGATCACAAGGTCAAGGAATACTTTTTAAAAAGGGGAACCCATTGACAGTCCAATGTTTCAGTGATGCTGACTATGGTGGTTCCCTTGTTGATCACCGATCCACTACTGGATGCCGTGTTTATAGGCGGTAATCTAGTGACATGGAGGAGAAAGAAGTAGAATGTGGTTGTTAGATCTTCTGTAGAATCAGAATTGAGAGCACTTGTCCATGGTCTATGCGAACTCTTGTGGGTCCGTATCATTCTCACTGATTTGCGAATCAAATGGGCAGACCCTATGGAGTTAAGATGTGACAACAAATCTGGAATAAGCATAGCTCACAATCCAGTTCAACACGACAAGACCAAGCACATTGAGATTGATCAGTTCTTCATCAAAGTAAAGGTGGAGGGAGGTCTGATCAACGTAAACTACATTCCTTCTGATGACTAAATTGCTGATGTCGTCACAAAACCTCTACATAGTCCTAGGTTCCATAGACTTATATCCAAGTTGGGAATGCAAGATATATTCAAACCCACTTAATACCTTAGAAAAAAGAATCGCTACCACCCGCGCTCTCTCCTCTCTCTGAGTCAGTGCAGGCGATTTCCTTGCGATGGGGAAATCTTCCTCCTCCAAGAAAAAAATCACAAGCCGATAGTTCCCCAAGCTTCCCCAGCCTAGGTGATGGGAAGGGAAAGGGAAAGGGAAAGCAAGCTGTTCCAAGGGCAATCGAAGAACAACCTGCTCCAGACCATCCGTAGAGCTAAAAATCGCCAGAGCAAAAATCTTCAGTTCCGGATGGTTTGACAACCCAATATGAAGGCGCAGCCCTCCTAAATTTCCCGATGCTGACGCACAAGCTAAGGGGAAAAATCGGACTCAAACGGAAAACCCAAAAACCCCAATTCTTGGGCTAGCCTTTTCTCTAATAACAGGCTGAAGCATGCTGGTGCTGATCTTGAGTATGTTAAACCCTCTAACGAGGATGGTGTTGGAGAAATATGTGACTACTTCTACAACCTAGGCAGTGTACCTATCGTTTTGCGGAATAGTGGATATGTGGGTTATCGTACTCTTGGGGACCTCGCTGTGGATAACTGATAGTGTAGTAAATTGACTGAGATTTCTATTAAACAGATTTTATCTTTTTTAGGGAGAATGATTAAAGCTAACTCATAAGACAATAATAATTAATCAAAACAGAAAAGAAATAGAAATTGTAAATCTTTTTGGTTTTAAAGAAGCATCCCGGGTTGTTCTGCTCACCTATTTTATTTAATTATACTAATATAACTTTCCCACTTTAGCAATAAACTCAAGAATCTTAATTAGTTTATTGACCGTTCCCTGTCTAATAAACCCTGATTAATTTAAATAACTAGCGCAATCCTTGTTCAAGTTATTATAAATTAATCGCTTTATTAACAATTCATGTTGGAGACAGATGAACCTATAGGCGAACCTCGCTTCTAGTCATTAACCCGTTTTGACTTCTTCTGTCTAGAACCTTGTCTCAGCACCGCATTTTAACAAAGAACTACAAGTATCACCTTAATAATTGTACAAGAGAATTAAAGCGCATTAAGGACAAGAATCAAAATACTGCTTAGATAAATTATACTGGAAAGCTTACATAACACAATTATATAAAATAGGCTCGCTTCCTAACCCGGGAAGCTAGATTTATTACTCACACATAATTATAAAAACAAACATCGTAAGTACGATAGACATTAAAACTAAGTAGAATTAAGAAAAGGAAGAACTCTTGGAATGTTTTTATGGGATGAGATGAAGTGAGGATTCATGTGGAGATTATGTAGGTGAGATGTATGATTTTTGGAGAGAAAATGTAGATTTTATGGAGGAAAAATGGCATGAGTTTTGGGGTGGAATGATATATGATTTAATGGAGGTTTGAAGGTGTATTTATAGAGAAATATAGGTAAAAGGGGGAGGTAAGTCGGTGGTATTTCCGTGTGAAGAGATAATGTAATTATCTCTTCACACTGCTGCCGACCTGCTCTTCTCGCTGGCAAGATCGACATGTCCGGACCATGGTCCGGACCAGCTGGTCCGGACCAATGTCGATTTTCTTATCTGGGAGCTGGTGTGTGTTGGTCCGGACCAGGTGATCCGGACACTGGTCCGGACCAAGGGTCTTTGGCCTCTAAAATGTTCGTTTTAGCTCCTATTTGGTCCCCGTTTTCGCCTACGCGTTCGTCTCTTCGTGTACTTTGCTCCTAGCTTGGTTTTCCTCATGTTTAACCAATAAATTTGTGAGATAATCAATAAAACATAACTAGAGGAAAAACATACGATAAGTGAGTAATATTATCCTGAAAGTAAGTAAGTACAAGGTAAATTAAACCCTTAAATGTATGTATTTCTCACTTATCAAACTCCCCCACACTTATCTTTTGCTTGTCCTCAAGCAAATCTTTCTACATAATGTTTAAACAAGTTAAACAGACAATAATCAAGTAAGGAGAGCACAGAAGAGGTAATTGCCAATCTTTTCAGATTTTAAAAGGGTACTAATAACATTAAATTTATTAGATATTTCTCTATTTCTGAGAATAACTCTGAAGTCCTACCAAAAGAAGAGAAGCATACCATGAGAAATTCGCTTTTAACCCTGAGCCAATCCACCATTTTCTTTCACATTTCCTTGAACGACAAGGGGCGATAAAATCTTATTCCATTATACCTTTCAATGCCACATACTCATGATCCATGAAGAAGTTTTTTTATTTTGGTACAGAATGCACAAATACTTCAATTTTGAAGTTCATTTCCTTTTACCTCAGACTTTCTCTCCACCCTGTAGTGGTTTTGGGTCTATTATCCCAGATACCGAGTACCTTAGGTAGCCGGGTGATGAAGCACCCCTAAGAACTTAATAACCGAGTGGACGAGGCCTGTTTAGGATCAGAATATGCCTGTATGGATCAGAGAGTACTTGCCTTGTTCTTTTTCCACATTTCTATCCAAATCAAATCCAGGCTCAAAGTAAAAAAAAAAAGTTCAAATGATAATTTCCTCAGAATTTTTTAGCATTGAGTAAGGAGCAGATGTTTTTTTTAGTACGTACCCTTTAAACCTGTTAACACCGGCATTACTCTCTATATGGCTCCTTCTTTGATTATTAATCACTTAACAAATTTAAACACAGTGTCGAAAAAGACCAACTTAAGAGCAAGCTTTTTGATTATTATATCTCCCCACACTTGAACCAAAGCAATGCCCTCATTGCATAGAAAGAATTAAAATCAGGGCTTGCAAACTACCTTATAATGATACAAAGCTGTAATAGGAAATATTGAAAATTAAAAGCAAGGTAAAGATAGTGTACTCCCCAGATTATGCAGAATTGTAGTGTACTCCCCCACCCTTGAGTTCGGCTGTATAGATGTGCAAGATGTTCCTGGAATAAATATTCTAAATAGCCAAAGAACTCAAGTTAATTCTCCTCGTTCTCTCCTTTCTTTTATTTCACTCTTTTTTTTAAAATTAATACAAAATATAAGCACAATACAGATTTAAAAGCAGGATAATAAAATTCAACCACTGGGGTGCCTCCCAGTTAGCTGCCCGTATTTAAAGTCTTTGGCTAGACTCCGCTTCGTTATCCTGGATCAAAAATAAAGTAGACAACGGCTTTGCCAGGAAAACGAAGTTAGCAGTAATTAAAAGCAAACCACCTGGATCAAAACAGAACGTCACCTCGACAAATAAATAGGAAAATGAATACTCCACAAACCTGGTGTTTGAGGAGGTTCTGCCGGTAACGGAGTTCTAACATGAGACCAGGTGGTGATGACTTTTCTTCCTCAAATTGGAGGATGTAAACATCCTCCTCTTGTTGTTGAGGCTTATGGAGGCAGGGGGGGTGAGAGTTGAGACTGGTGGTAGCGGTGTTCCTTCCTCAGATTCGAGGATGTAATTTCCTTTCCTGGTTGATGAGGCTTAATAGGATAATCCTCTTCGCGGACTGGCTCACACAAAATATCTTCAAATTTTAATTGCTCCTCTTGTGCTGGGGATGGAGATGGAGAATTGTAACTCTCAGACATTTGCTCTAACTCGCCGTCGGAGAAAAAGTCCTGATAAGTTTCTTTATCTCCTCATCAGAACTTGTAGCTTCATAATATCTGGCTCGAATCTATCTTCACTCCTTGGAGTCACCACTGGAATTTCTTCTAGCGGCTCGGTCTGACTCGGGAGAAATTTGTCTGGCCTTGTGTAGATTGCTGTTCATTCTGATTGAAGTAGTCATATCCCAACTGAGCTTCTTTGTTACTGTGTATTAGCCTGGTCGACTTCCCACCAATACGGCTCTCGATTTGATTGTTGAAGTGGTTGGTAACCCTTGACCAACCTTGATTGGAGACATCTCTCTTTGCATTTGCGTCCATTCCAAATCAATCACAATCTTCTTACCTCATCGTAGCCGCTCTCCATTATCAGTAACTATCCTACAAAAAAATAAAATAAACCAAGTATATAGAACTAAAAATAGAAGATAAACATAAAAACAAAATTAACTAATAGAAAAACCAAATACGAAACAAAAAAGAGATAAAATAAAATTGCTAAAATAAAAAGTAAGTAAATAAAATTAATAAGCGAAAACAAAATAAAATAAACAGATATAAACAAAATGAAACAAATAAGGAATAAAAATAAATGAAGTTTAACTAAAAACCAAAATAAATAAAGAAAAAGGACAAAATTAAATTGCTGGAATTTACATGACAAGGAAATTAAACGACAGGGGAATTTAAATGACAGTAATATAAAGAACTGGATTTAAATGATGGAATTTAACTGACTGAAAATTAAATGACTGAAAATTAAATGTTAGAAATTAGTTTACAAGAAATTTAAATGTTAGTAGTTAGATTCTGAATTTAAATGTTAGGAATTAGTGTCTGAAATTTAAAAGTTAGTTTTACTGAAATTAAATGACAGAAATTAAACGTTAGTAGTTAGATGACAGAAATTAAAAGTTAGATTACTGAAATTTAAATGTTAGATTACAGAAATTTAAATGTTAGAAGTTAGATAACTGGTAAATAAATGACAAGAAATTTAAATGACTGTAATTAAATACGATATTTAAATTGTTAGAAAGATTAAATAACAAAAATAGAAACAGAAACAAAGAGTAGCAAAAGCTAAACAGAAAACTCAATGAAATTAAAAACTATCAATTAACCGTGCCGAGGTCCCCGACAACGGCGCCAAAAACTTGTTTGGAGAAATATGTGACTACTTCTACAACCTAGGCAGTGTACCTATCGTTTTGCGGAATAGTGGATATGTGGGTTGTCGTACTCTTGGGGACCTCGCTGTGGATAACTGATAGTGTAGTAAATTGACTGAGATTTCTATTAAACAGATTTTATCTTTTTTAGGGAGAATGATTAAAAGCTAACTCATAAGACATAATAATTAATCAAAACAGAAAAGAAATAGAAATTGTAAATCTTTTTGGTTTTAAAGAAGCATCCCGGGTTGTTCTGCTCACCTATTTTATTTAATTATACTATATAACTTCCCACTTTAGCAATAAACTCAAGAATCTTAATTAGTTTATTGACCGTTCCCTGTCTAATAAACCCTGATTAATTTAAACACTAGCACAATCCTTGTTCAAGTTATTATAAATTAATCGCTTTATTAACAATTCCTGTTGGAGACAGATGAACCTATAGGCGAACCTCGCTTCTAGTCATTAACCCGTTTTGACTTCTCTGTCTAGACCTTGTCTCAGCACCGCATTTTAACAAAGAACTACAAGTATCACCTTAATAATTGTACAAGAGAATTAAGCGCATTAAGGACAGAATCAAAATACTGCTTAGATAAATTATACTGGAAAGCTTACATAACACAATTATATAAATAGGCTCGCTTCCTAACCCGGGAAGCTAGATTTATTACTCACACATAATTATTAAAAACAAACATCGTAAGTACGATAGACATTAAAACTGAGTAGAATTAAGAAAAGAAGAACTCTTGGAATGTTTTTATGGGATGAGATGAAGTGAGGATTCATGTGGAGATTATGTAGGTGAGATGTATGATTTTTGGAGAAATGTAGATTTTATGGAGGAAAAATGGCATGAGTTTTGGGGTGGAATGATATATGATTTAATGAGGTTTGGAGGTGTATTTATAGAGAAATATAGTAAAAGGGGGAGGTAATCGGTGGTATTTCCGTGTGAAGAGATAATGTAATTATCTCTTCACACTGCTGCCGACCTGCTCTTCTCGCTGGCAAGATCGACATGTCCGGACCATGGTCCGGACCAGCTGGTCCGACCAATGTCGATTTTCTTATCTGGTGCGCTGGCGTGTGTTGGTCCGGACCAGGTGATCCGGACACTGGTCGGACCAAGGGTCTTTTGCCTCTAAAATGTTCGTTTTAGCTCCGATTTGATCCCCGTTTTCGCCTACGCGTTTGTCTCTTCGTGTACTTTGCTCCTAGCTTGGTTTTCCTCATGTTTAACCAATAAATTTGTGAGATAATCAATAAAACATAACTAGAGGAAAAACATACGATAAGTGAGTAATATTATCCTGAAAGTAAGTAAATACAAGGTAAATTAAACCCTTAAATGTCTATGTATTTCTCACTTATCAGATGGTGAACTTTCCATAACAGTGGAAGAAGAGGAAATCCAAGATGAAATCGATTTCTGGAAAAATTCCACCGTCAGCTCCATCCTTGGAGTTGACCTCCCCTTTTCTGCCATGGATAGATACCTAAGAAACATTTGGGCAGGCCTAGGCATTGAATCCAACGATAGATTGCAACAAGGAGTTTACCTTACTAGATTCTCCTCTGAGCAAGGTAAATACAATACTATTGAAGGAAGTTGGACATTCAATGGTAAGCCATTGTTTGTGAAACCTTGGTCTGAGGACTTTGAGATGAAAAAGGAAGTGGGGAACTCTTTTCCAATATGGATTAAGTTTCCCCTTCTGAAGCTTCAGTATTGGAATAAGAGGACTCTACAAGCTTGCAAGCCTTATTGGCCAGCCCTTATTCATGAACAAATGTACAATCAACAAAGAGAACTTGGGTTTGCTAGAGTCCTTGTGGAGGTTGTTAAAGGCTAGAAGCTGCCTGAGCAAGTCACTATCAATGACAAGGGAGGTCCCATTCTGCAACAAGTGGAATATAAATGGAAGCCAACTTGGTGTAATTTGTGTAGCAAGTTGGAACATACTGAAAACAAGTGCAGAGTTGCTACCAAAAAAATATGGGTTGAAAAGAACAAAGTTGAGGATACAAACCGCAATGCCCCTCCTCTAGTGAGTGAGAAAGCAAACAGCAAGGCTGCTGTTCTGCCTGATTCTCCTGAGGCAGGTGTGACATCTAAAGCTCAGCAAAGCCTAGATGATGGGTTCAGGACTTATATTGCTTCAAAAAAAGTTAGAAGGAAAGTCTTTGGCCTGCGCGGCTCTTCTAAAAGCCCTCATCCCCCTGAGGATTAATCTCCACCATTGAGGAGCATCCAGTGGCTTTATCTAGTAGTTTAGATGAGGAGTGCAGGAGTGGAATGATTGTGATACAGATCAAGACAGTGGTCATGATGGTGATCCAAATAGCAAGCTGGAACACTAGGGGCCTAAACCACCCAAATAAGCATGATGCGGTTAGGACATGGATAAAGGATAATGGCCTGAATTTTGGAGCTGTTTTGGAGACCCAAGTTGCTAGAAATAACCTTCAAAGCGTTGAGAGGCTTTGTTTTGGCAGATAGAAAGCCCTCTCTAATATAGACCATGTGGAAAAGATTCGTAATATGTTTTTTGGGATGACTCTTGTTGGGAGGTGCAACCTCTCTTTTTGTCAGATCAACTAATACATTGTGTGTTTCCAAAGCTAATGGCAGCACCCTTGCAATCACTTTTGTCTACACAGCTAATGACCACCTTCAGAGAAGGAGATTATGGCAAGCCTTTGAGCATATTAGCACCACCATAGCCAAACCGTGGACCCTCCTTGGTGATTTCAATGTTATCAAACATAGAGAAGAACGTGAGGGAGGTAGTGGTACCCTTGGAAGCGAAATCCTTAAATTCAGAAATTTTCTGCACAATACCAGTTTGGAAGATCTGAAGTTCATGGGTTATTTCTTCACTGGTGGAATAAAAATGAGAATGGAAGGACTATATGGGCTAAGTTGGATAGAGTCCTTGTCAACGGAGTGTGGACTGCCACGTTTGGTAACTCCTTTGCACAATTTCTCCATCCTAATATCCCTGACCACTGTCCTTCCATTGTTAAAGTGCAGGAGAGTATAAATTCTGGCCCCAAACCTTTTAAATACAGCAAGATGTGGAGTTCCCATGCAGATTTTCACCACTTGGTTAGGGCAGTTCGGGATTAAACCCACCATGGGTCCCCTATGAGCCAACTTTGCAGCAAGCTGAAGGATTTAAAGATCTCCCTCAGGCAGTTGAACCTAAAGTACTTCTCTGATATCTGTGGGAGAGTAGAGGAGGTCCAGAAAAATCTGGAGGGTGTCCAAGAGAATCTTCAGTCAGACCTCTTCAACGACAACCTAATCAGAAGTGAAAAGATTGCAGCTTGCAAGCTCAAGCAACTCTACTGTGCTGAGGAAAGCTTCCTCAAACAGAAAAGTCATTGCAACTGGCTCAAATATGAAGATAGAAATAACAAGTATTTCCATGCTGTCATCAAAAGAAGACATGCTAGAAATTCTATTACTTCTATCCTTGGAAGCGATGGGCAACTCAAAAGCAATCCAGAGGATATCTCCTCTGAACTTGTTTCTTATTTCGAAAACCTATTGGGCACTTCTTCTGACTGCCTGAAGCTTGACCATGATGTGGTGAATCGAGGGGCTCTTATTTCTGATGAATATATATGCCTTTATAGTGAGGTAGGGAATGAGGAAATAATAAGACTCTCTTCTCTATTCCTGATTTCAAGGCTCCTGGTCTTGATGGATACAACAACGCTTTTTTTAAAGACACTTGGGATATTTCTGGTCCACTTATTTCTAAGGCGATCAAAGAGTTCTTTAACACGGGTTATCTGCGGAAAAACATTAACTGCACAGCTATCACGCTCTTTCCCAAGAAGGGCAATCTCAGCAGACCTAATGACTATAGACCTATCTCGTGTTGTTATGTGGTCTATAAGAATATCAGCAAGATTTTGGCCAATAGGCTTCAGCAGGTTTTGGAAACCATCATAAGCCCAAACCAAGCTGCTTTTGTCAAAGGAAGGTCCAACTCCCACAGTGTTTTGCTGTGTCACGAGCTTATTAAGGGTTACAAAAGAAATAAAGTATCCCCCAGGTGTATGCTTAAAATCGACCTCCAAAAAGGCTTTTGATAGTGTGAGCTGGGATTTCTCATCCAAATCTCCTCTTAGCTCTCAATTTCCCTCCTATATTTGTTGGATGGCTCATGGAATGTATCACCACTCCTAGTTTCTCAGTAGTTGTCAATGACAGCCTAAAGGGATTCTTCCAGGGGAAAAGAGGGCTTCAACAAGGGGATCCTATCTCTCCTTATATTTTTTTACTTTGTATGGAGTACCTCAACAAACTTCTTATCAGCCTGGAGACTGAAAAAGACTTCTATTACAATCCGTTGTGCAGAAAGATGAAACTTACCCACCTTTGCTTTGCAGATGATCTTATGCTTTTCTTTAAAGCTGAAGCTGGACTAGTTAACAAAATGATGAGGCTTTTTAGCACCTTCTCCAATATCTCGGGGTTGGATGCAAATCTTAGCAAGACCAAGGTATTCATGGCTAGAGTTGATGAGGAGTTCAAAGCATACCTCAAATCTAACTTCAGCCTGTAGGAAGGCCAGCTACCCATCAAATACCTTGGGCCCCCCTTAGCCCAACCAAGCTCTCTGTTGTTGATTGCCAAGATTTGATAGACAAGCTGGTTGGTAAGAAAAAAGAATCGCTACCACCCGCGCTCTCTCTCTCTCTGAGTCCGTGCGGGCGATTTCCTTGAGATGGGGACATCTTCCTCCTCCAAGAAAAAAAAGCACAAGCCGACAGTTCCCCAAGCTTCCCCCAGCCTAGGCGATGGGAAGGGAAAGGGAAAGCAAGCTGTTCCAAGGGCAATCGAAGAACAACCTGCTCCAGACCATCCTCAGTGCAAAAAATCGCCAGAGCAGGAATCTTCAGTTCCGGTAGGTTTGACAACCCAATATGAAGGCGCCAGCCCTCCTAAAGTTCCTGATGCTGACGCACAAGCTAAGGGGAAAAATCGGACTCAAACGAAACCCTAAAAAACCCCAATTCTTGGCTAGCCTTTTCTCTAATAACAGGCTGAAGCATGCTGGTGCAGAGCTTGAGTATGTTAAACCCTCTAACGAGGATGGTGAACTTTCCATAACAGTGGAAGAAGAGGAAATCCAAGATGAATTCGATTTCTGGAAAAATTCCACCGTCAGCTTCATCCTTGGAGTTGACCTCCCCTTTTCTGCCATGGATAGATACCAGAGAAACATTTGGGCAGGCCTAGGCATTGAATCCAACTATAGATTGCAACAAGGAGTTTACCTTACCAGATTCTCCTCTGAGCAAGGTAAATACAATGCTATTGAAGGAAGCTGAAAATTCAGCGGTAAGCCATTGTTTGTGAAACCTTGGTCTGAGGACTTTGAGATGAAAAAGGAAGCGGGGAACTCTTTTCCAATCTGGATTAAATTTCCCATTCTCAAGCTTCAGTATTGGAATAAGAGAACTCTCAGCATGCTTGCAAGCCTTATTGGCCAGCCCTTATTCATGGACAAATGTACCATCAACAAAGAGAGACTTGGGTTTGCTAGAGTCCTTGTGAGGTTGTTAAAGGCCAGAAGCTGCCTGAGCAAGTCACTATCAATGACAAGGGAGGTCCCATTCTGCAACAAGTGGAATATGAATGGAGGCCAACTTGGTGTAATTTGTGTAGCAAGTTGGAACATACTGAAAACAAGTGCAGAGTTGCTACCAAAAAATATGGGTTGAAAAGAACAAAGCTGAGGATACAAACCGCAATGCCCCTCCTCTAGTGAGTGAGAAAGCAAACAGCAAGGCTGCTGTTCTGCCTGATCCTCCTGAGGCAGGTGTGACATCTAAAGCTCAGCAAAGCCTAGATGATGGGTTCAGGACTTATATTGCTTCAAAAAAAGTTAGAAGAAAAGTCTTTGGCCAGCGTGGCTCTTCTAAAAGCCCTCATCCCCCTGAGAGATTAATCTCCACCATTGAGGAGCATCCAGTGGAGATGGATAAAGGATAATGACCTGAATTTTGGTGCTGTTTTGGAGACCCAAGTTGCTAGAAATAACCTTCAAAGCGTTGAGAGGCTTTGTTTTGGCAGATGGAAAACCCTCTCTAATATAGACCATGTGGAAAAGACTCGTATTATTGTTTTTTGGGATGACTCTTGTTGGTAGGTGCAACCTCTCTTTTTGTCAGATCAACTAATACATTGTGAAGCTGTTTCCAAAGCTAATGGAGCACCCTTGCAATCACTTTTGTCTACGCAGCTAATGACCACCTTCAGAGAAGGAGATTATTCAAGCTTTTGAGCATATTAGCACCATAGCCAAACCATGGACCCTCCTTGGTGATTTCAATGTTATCAAACATAGAGAACGTGAGGGAGGTAGTGGTACCCTTGGAAGCGAAATCCTTGAATTCAGAAATTTTCTACACAATACCAGTTTGGAAGATCTAAGTTCATGGGTTATTCTTCACCTGGTGGAATAAAAATGAGAATGGAAGGACTATATGGGCTAAGTTGTATAGAGTCCTTGTCAACGGAGTGTGGACTGCCATGTTTGGTAACTCCTTTGCACAATTTCTCCATCCTAATATCTCTGACCACTGTCCTTCCATTGTTAAAGTGCAGGAGAGTATAAATTCTGGCCCCAAACCTTTTAAATACAGCAAGCTGTGAAGTTCCCATGCAGATTTTCACCACTTGGTTAGGGCAGCTTGGGATAAAACCCACCATGGGTCCCCTATGAGCCAACTTTGCAGCAAGCTGAAGGATTTAAAGATCTCCCTCAGGCAGTTGAACCTAAAGCACTTCTCTGATATCTGTGGGAGAGTGGAGGAGGTCCAGAAAAATCTGGAAGGTGTCCAAGAGAATCTTCAGTCAGACCTCTTCAACGACAACCTAATCAGAAGTGAAAAGATTGCAGCTTGCAAGCTCAAACAACTCTACTGTGCTGAGGAAAGCTTCCTCAAACAGAAAAGTCATTGCAATTGGCTCAAATTTGCAGATAGAAATAACAAGTATTTCCATGCTGTCATCAAAAGAAGACATGCTAGAAATTCTATTACTTTTATCCTTGGAAGCGATGGGCCACTCAAAAGCAATCCAGAGGATATCTCCTCTGAACTTGTTTCTTATTTCCAAAACCTATTGGGCACTTCTTTTGACTGTCTGAAGCTTGACCATGATGTGGTGAATCGAGGGGCTCTTATTTCTGATGAAGATATATCTGGCCTTTGTAGTGAGGTAGGGAATGAGGAAATAAAGAAGACTCTCTTCTCTATTCCTGATTTCAAGGCTCCTGGTCCTGATGGATACAACAACGCTTTTTTTTTAAAGACACTTGGGATATTTCTGGTCCACTTATTTCTAAGGCGATCAAAGAGTTCTTTAACACGGGTTATTTGAGGAAAAACATTAACTGCACAGCTATCACTCTTGTTCCCAAGAAGGACAATCCCAGCAGACCTAATGACTATAGACCTATCTCGTGTTGTAATGTGGTCTATAAAATTATCAGCAAGATTTTAGCCAATAGGCTTCAGCAGGTTTTGGAAACCATCATAAGCCCAAACCAAGCTGCTTTTGTCAAAGGAAGGTTCAACTCCCACAATGTTTTGCTGTGTCACGAGCTTATCAAGGGTTACAAAAGAAATAAAGTATCCCCCAGGTGTATGCTTAAAATCGACCTCCAAAAAGGCTTTTGATAGTGTGAGCTGGGATTTCTCATCCAAGATCTCCTCTTAGCTCTCAATTTCCCTCCTATCTTGGTTGGATGGCTCATGGAATGTCACCACTCCTAGTTTCTCAGTAGTTGTCAATGGCAGCCTAAAGGGATTCTTCCAGGGGAAAAGAGGGCTTCAACAAGGGGATCCTATCTCTCCTTATATTTTTTTACTTTGTATGGAGTACCTCAACAGACTTCTTATCAGCCTGGAGACTGAAAAAGACTTCTATTACCATCCGTTGTGCAGAAAGATGAAACTTACCCACCTTTGCTTTGCAGATGATCTTATGCTTTTCTGTAAAGCTAAAGCTGGACCAGTTAACAAAATGATGAGGCTTTTTAGCACCTTCTCCAAAATCTCGGGGTTGGATGCAAATCTTAGCAAGACCAAGGTATTCATGGCTGGAGTTGATGAGGAGTTCAAAGCATACCTCAAATCTAACTTCAGCCTGGAGGAAGGCCAGCTACCCATCAACTACCTTCGGGCCCCCCTTAGCCCAACCAAGCTCTCTGCTGTAGATTGCCAAGATTTGATAGACAAGCTGGTTGGTAAGATCAAGAGCTGGCCCTCTAGATTCCTCAGCTATGCAGGAAGACTCCAACTCATCGAACCAGTGTTATTATCCATGCAGATCTATTGGATGAGTATCTTTACTCTTCCAAAGAAAGTTATCAAGAATATCATTGCTATTTGTAGAGCTTTCTTATGGGCGGGGAATACCGACTCCAAGAAGGCAAGTGTGGCTTGGAAGACAGTGTGCCAACCAGTGGGGAGAGGTGGTCTTGGTATTAAGTGCCTTGACACCTGGAACAAAGCCGCCATATTCAAACAGATCTGGCAGGTTGAGAATAAGCAAGACACCTTGTGGGTGAAATGGGTTAATGGTTACTACCTAAAAGGACAATCTAATTAGGATGTAAATATCCCTAGTGACAGTTCTTGGTGTTGGAGGAATCTTTTGAACCTAAGACAACATGTCATTAGACATCTCTCAGATGGCAATGGAGTTGTCTGGCCCATGCTGGGTAACAGTTTCTCTATAAAGAAGTGTTATGAAAAGCTGCATGTGACTACCCCAAAAGTTCAATGGAGCAAAGTGATTTGGAGCAAAGGGAACTTTCCTAGGTACTCTTTTATCTCCTGGCTAACTGTTAATGGGAGGTGGCCACTCGAGATCGAATGAGAAAATGGGGAATAACCACAGATGAAGTGTGTCTTATGCCATAGAGAAAAGGAAACACTGAAGCACTTGCTATTTAGATGCAACTTTACTTATGATATCTGTAATGCTATGGGAATCATTTTGGAGGTGTTAGAACACCTAGAAATTGGCCTAGTCTAATTAGATTGGTTAGCAATAGATGGAGGAAAAAATGTAATGCTCACAGAATCTTCTCTTTTGTCTTCACTTCTCTTATCTACTTTGTTTGGAGAGAAAGAACAACAAATATTTAGGAATACCTTTTGTACAACACAGTCTTGTGCAAACCTTGTAATTAGAAAGGTTGCACTTAGCAACCTATAGTTTGTAAAGTTTGGAGTTTCTCCATTAGATTAATATACTACTAATTATCAAAAAAAACTTGAGGGGGGGGGGGGGGGTTATTAGACCTACTTAAATATGTAATGGGCTTTGGGTTTTATTCTTTTATTCTTTTACCTGTACATACTAACTAAGGGTATACTTGTAAATTAGGTTAGTTAGCTTCTTCTTTAAGCCACTTTTCCTTATAAATAAGGCTATAATTCTCCTAGTTAATATATATCAAGAAGTATCTTCTAACAACACAAACCCAGCTTGAGGGGGAGTGTTGAACAGGCACCATTTAGTCTAGGAAATAGTGCATTTATTATTTCTGTACTTAATTAGGCTCTTATGTCTGTCCAGCATGTAATTAATTGTACCTGCTCAGTTATTTATATTTCCTAGACAGACACTTCCAAGGTGTCTCTTCTCTTAGATAATCTAAACCCTTCCATAGGTGCCTATAAATGTAGGACTGTATATCTCATTTCTGATCGTAAATACTGAATAAGCACACAGTAAACTACCGAAACATGGCTACAATGCACCATTTGGTCCTTGATATGATCTTTAGATGAAAGTATAATGTTCTACAGGTTGCTATTTTTGACATAAGACGATTGTTGGGAATCCTGTTCATTTTTTTGGGTCAGCTTGAGCAGTAGAAAAGCTGGTTTGAGGTGGTGGTCTGGAGTGAACTCAGAATGCTGAAAAAGGATGTGCATCCTGACTGTTTTAAAATTTGCCTTTCCTACATGAACTGTATGTTCACTTTAAGATGGGATTGCATATCAATTTATTATCATATTGTTTTATTTTAACATTTTTGTTTCGTGTGCAGCTTCAACTAAGGAAATAATTCTTGGTTCTGAAAATGGCCAACTTCATGAGATGGCTGTTGATGAGAAGGATAAGAGGGAGAAGTATATAAAGTTTCTTTTTGAACTGAGAGAACTTCCTGAAGCTTTTATGGGATTGCAGGTATTACATAATGTAATTGATTCTGAAATGCAGTCTGTGGTGGCCTCCTAGAAGTCTAAAACCATTATGCTCAATACTGATGTTTAGTGCTTTTAAAAATTAAACATCTCTTTGGCTGAAAGTATTTGCCTTCTTGTAGTTAACATCTTGATAAAGACATTTACCCCAATCCTTGGATTTTGGGTGAAAAAAATTTGCCGTTTAAAAATATGGGTCCTTTTAAATAAAATTATTATCTTGAAACTGAGTTATTTATTCCGTCTATTGAGTTGATTATTAAGTACTGGCAGCCATTTTGTTGTTGAAACTTCCAATGAGACGATGTTTCTCTTGGTCAGTGCTAAGTCTTCTTCATATAGATGGTGGATGTTCACAGGACAACTTATATAGGATCTTGAAGTCATGTTTGCAATAATCAGGAAGATAGTTTTGTTTCCAAGTGCTTTTAAGAAGGGCACAAAGATGATCAGTTTCTTTTGTATCCAGATTGACTTATACTGTCTGGGTATCAAGTAATAAATGATAAGGTGTGAATTATTTATCTTTCGATGGAATTACCATGATTTGCTCTTGAGTAATGTAGGCATATTTGATGGAAGTGTCACTTGGAAATGATTGCTTTTGAAAATGCAGGAAGAAGTTTCTGGATGTTTATGTTCTCTGGTGTTGGTTATTTCCATGGGTACACGCTTTGCTTGATTGTACACTACTAATTCTGATTAAGCGAACTATATTTTCTGTCGGATCCCTTGGTCCCCTCCATTTAGTTTAGAGTTCTAAGTTGAAAACTGAGGTGTAAGAAAGTTGGAAAGCCTCTTGTTTTTGTATTAGACGATGACTTATGACTGCAGGCCTACAGAAGATTAACCATGACCATAACTGTTACGTTGAGTAATTGTCTATGCTCTACTTCCCTACGAATGTGATTGACTTGCTACATAAATCACATTTGTTCCAAGGTACATGTGCCTAAGTATGTTTTGAGGCTTATGCATGTAAGTCAACATTTTTTACAGATGGAAACAGCTAGCATAAGCAGTGGAATGAGATACTATGTCATGGCTGTTACTCCAAGAAGGCTTTATTCTTTTACAGGGATTGGATCATTGGAGGTGCGCGTCAATCTAAATGCACTCATCATGTGTAGTTACTTAATACTAGCTTTTCGGTGCACAATATCTGATGAAGAACATGCACAATGATCTCTTATATAAGGGTGGACATCTATTTGTATGTTGGACCTTATAATTTGCCTAAGATCCGCTCCATTCCTGTCTTGTTCTTTAAGTAACTGCATTTTGCTGCTGATCATTTTGCACTTGCAGACTGTGTTTGCTAGATACCTGGAACGGGCGGTGCATTTTATGGAACTTCCTGGGGAGAATCCAAACAGGCAAGGGCTGCCTAATAAATATTATGGGATTTTAAGGCTACAAGTTTGTGAAGATAATTTGGTTTTAATTGTGGGATATTCTATGCTTATGGATAACAACTATTTACTGCAGTGAATTGAATTTCTTCATAAAGCAGAGAAGAGCTTCACATTTTTCATGGCTTTCTGGGGTTGGAATTTATCACGGAGGCCTCAATTTTGGAGCAAGCCATAGGTAAGCCTATCCTTGATTACTTGTTTATTTAGGAGCCAGCCAGCATGTAATATATTCATTTTAGTCTATTTGATGGTATGTGTAGGTCCATTATACCTGTCAATTCCTTTAGATGTTTGTTTCTCTAGTCAATGTGTTCATTTAATTCTCTGGTCGTTATTTAGTGACACAAACTAAGCTTAGTTCTGAACTGTAGTTTCAGAGGTTTTATTATTGATTGAAGATATACAAAACGGATGTACAGTCCTATATTTATAGAAGAGTCATCTAAGCGAAGAGACACCTTGGAAGAGTCTAGCGTAAACCCCTTGAAACGTCTGTCTAGGAACTATAAGTAAACTGTAAAGAATCTGAACAACTATTAGTAATTATAACCTGAACAGCCACTACAGACTAATAATTACGTAATTAATAAAGAAACATTTCCTAGGCTAATGGTTTCTTTTTGGTATACATTTCTCAACAGATATATCAACACTCCCCCTCAAGCTAGGTTTGTAGATATTATTGATACCTAGCTTGACGATAAGACTACGAAACCTAGGTTTGTGAAGTGGTTTGGTAAAAACATATGCAATTTGATTTTTAGAGGGAGTGTAGCTTAGATCAACCAGACCTCCTTCAACTTTCTCTTTGATGAAGTGTTGGTCAATCTCAATATGGTTGGTACGATCATGTTGGACAGCATCATGGGCTATACTGATTGTTTATTTGTTATCACACCTCAGCTCCATCGGTCTTTTCCATTTGATTTTTAAATCAGAATGAATAATTTTAATCCAGAGAAGTTTACGAAGACCATGGGCAAGAGCTCTTCGTTCAGATTCACCAAAGGATCGGGCCACTACATTCTGTTTTTTGCGTCTCCATGTAACAAGATTTCCTACTAAAAATATACAAAAACCTGTAGTAGACCTTCGATCCACAAGTTAGCCACCATAGTCGGCATCAGTAAAGGTTTGAACTGCTGCTCCCCCTTCTTAAACAAATTTCCTTGTCCTGGACTTCCTTATAGGTAATGTAGAACCCTGTAGGCTGCTTCCAGATGTGGTTTCCTTGGGTCATGCATGAATTGACTTAGGACACTAACACAATGTCCGATTTGGTATGGAAGAGATAAATAAGCTTGCCACATAGATGTTGATACATTGCTGAATCAACCTTGGGCTCATCATGGGCAATGTCTAGCTTTTGATTGGGATCCATTGGTGAAGTAGCTGGTCTACATGCACTCTTTGCTGTCTCACTTAGCAAGTCTGTCATATACTTTTGTTGACTGATAAAGATGCCTTGAGATGAGCGGGCAACTTCAATCCAAGGAAATACTTGCGAGGGCCAAGAGACTTCATCTCAAATTTTGATTTGATCTGCTTTTCTAGACATTGTTTCTCTGTTGGATCATTAACGGTAACAATAATGTCATCAACATATACAAGGAGAATTGTCACTCTCCTTGGGCGAGAGTGCTTGAAGAATAGCGTATGATCGCCTTGACTTTGACTATACCCAGCAGTGCAAACAACCCTGGCAAAGCGGTCAAACCAAGCTCGAGGGGATTGCTTGTGGCCATATAAAGCCTTATTTAATCGACATACTTTGGAGAGGTAGCTGCTGATGCGAAATCATCATTAAAGCCCAGGGGAATGCACATGTAAATCTCATCATGTAGATCACCGTGGAGGAAGACATTCTTGACATCAAATTTTGATAGTGGCCAATTGAAGTAGGATCCTAAGGATTAGAGAATGCGAACGAATAGTATTGAGTTTGGCCACAGGAGCAACGGTTTTCTCATAGTCAATTCCATATGTTTGGGTATACCCTTTAGCCACAAGGCCAGCTTTGTACCTCTCGAGTGAACGATCAGCTTTGTATTTGACATTGAAGTTCTCCTTCAACCAACAACATGCAAAGGGTGGAGACACCCAAAGAGATTTAATAGGCGTAGAAAGTGAGATGCAGGGGGTGGACAACCCAGAATTAGAGCAAATAATGAATAACAATATTAAGGTGGCAGTAGGGGCTGATCAAGGGCATCGATCAGATGGTTTTAATTAGATAGACTATGATACTATGTAGTTTCTGTGGTTTTATTATTGATTGAAGATATACAAAACTGATGTACAATCCTATATTTTAGAAGAGTCATCTAATGAAAGAGACACCTTGGAAGTAGGGGTGACAATTTTTACCCAACCCGAAAACCCAACCCAAACCCATCCCATAAATAACACGTATGAGTTAAGATTATGATCCATTTAATTTTTGGGTTGGGTGTGGGTTACCTATTAAATATCGGTTGGGTATGGGTTAAAAGTCCTAACCGAATTTAACCCGACCATTTACTTAATTTAATTAAAAATAAATAAATTGGATAAATATGTTAATATGTTACTTGGATATGTATTAATCTATAACTATTAATATAAAGTAAACAAAAATACTATCACTTCGGCCACATACATAATTTTTAAAAATTTAAATACATTCTCTAGGCCATATAATCCACCATTCACCTTTGTTTGAAAACCTAAATAATGTCTTCATTCTTGCAGCCGCACAAACTCGTCTATTCACACCATTTCATATACACAAATAATGGATATGAGTTAAGATTATTGACCCATTTAACATAATGTTAACATTTGAAAAAATGAAACACATGATTTGAAATAAATGACCATCATGTGCATGCTTTTAAAGCGTCTGATCATTCTGTAGAAAAACAAGAGAATTTGTATTAAACGGGCTAAACGGTTGGTTTGGGTTCAATGATTTTATATGGGTAGGTATGGGTTGAAAATTTGTAACCCGATTTTAATCGGGTTGGGTATGGGTCAATAAAATTTTAATCGGGTTGGGTATGAGTGAGCTTCAAACCGACCTATCAACCAGAATTGCCATCCTTAGTTGGTAGAGTCTGGAATAAACCTATTGAAGGTGCTGTCTAGGAACTATAAATAAAGTATAAAAAATCTGAATAGGTATAATTAATTAAATATGAACAACCGTAAAGACTAATAATTACATAATTAATAAAGAAACTATTTCCTTGGCTAACAGTGTCCTTGGTATACATTTCAACAATATATCAACATGAACTTCATTATCTCTTCCCCTAAGTAAACATATGATGCACATCATTTTATCACATTTGTGTTTAACCATTTTTGGAACTTCTTTGATAGTTCACAGGATGGAGATGAAAATTTTGTAGAGAACAAGGCGCTACTTGACTACTCAAAGTTATTGGAAGGCGATGAAATGTCAACTCTCTTGCAGTATCTGAATTTCACTTTTGCTCTTGATAGGCAATAAGGTCAAGGTATGTCTTCAAATATTTATGGACCACCATGTTCATCAGTATTCATGTAAAACGCACAATAGTTTTATAGGATGGTATAGGTTTTGCTATTTATTACGATGGCTTGAGGGTTTTTTCTTCTTTTTTTTCCAAACAGTAGTTCAAGTGTTTCGTGGCCAGCCAAATATTTCTTCTACCATTCTTGGATGCTTGCAGGTGGTGAACAAAATAAGTGAGCAAATCATAGAGGAACTTCATTTCGATCTTACAACAGAATCAGTCTCGAAGGGCATTCTAGGATTATGTAGTGATGCATCTGCAGGGCTCTTCTTTGCATATGATCAAAACTCCATCTTCCAGGCATTTACCAAATCTCATCTAGTTGTTTCCATGAATGAGCAGAATTATGTTTCTACTCTTTTTATCGTCTTTCGTTTTATCTCTCTTAGGTTTCAGTCAATGACGAAGGCCGAGATATGTGGAAAGTGTATCTAGATATGAAGGAATACGCTGCAGCTCTGGCGAATTGTCGAGATGCTTTGCAAAGAGACCAAGTTTACTTAGCTCAGGTTGTAGTCCTTGCTTAGCTGGAAATTGAATTGAGAAGTGAATTGCTGAGGCATGTTCATATTCGTATTCGGTGACAACGTTTTTGAAAGGATGTTTTGTCAATCATGGTGTCGTATAAAAAATTTATCTACTTTTACAGGCAGATGAAGCTTTCTCCTCCAAGGACTTTTTCAGGGCTGCATCCTTTTATGCAAAGGTGAGAAGCATTGTAGTGTTGTTGCACATGGATGATTATGTTTTGTAGGTTTACAAAATATTTCCTATTTTGGCTGTTGTCACTGTTGCGATAACCATACTCTTAGTAGCGCTTTGGGAAGGTCTTATGGCTCTGTTCCTTCATTTTTATGGCATTGAACCATTACTATGTATACTTTTAGTTCTCTTCCACTTTTGATGTCAATATGGTGATGGCTGTTTTGGCAGATCAATTATATTCTTTCATTTGAAGAGATCACCCTGAAGTTCATTAGCGTTAATGAGCAGGTAATAAGTCTTTTGAAGGGGACTATCTTCTCGCGTATGCTTGTTGATATCTTGTACGTTTTATGTTAGAGTAAGAACTTAGGGGGTGTTTGTTCTGGGGTAATCAGGAAAGAGAATCAAAATACTTCCGTTTCCTGCGGTTTGTGTAGCATGTGTGTGTCGTATGTTTTTCGTACACACGAGAGTGTTTAACAAATGTGTAGCATGTGTGTGTTGTATTGTTGAGAGAATTGTTACATATTTATACAAGGGGTAGAATACTCTAGAGGGGAGATAAAAGACAAGAAAGTTGGGTTTCCCAATTGTTGGAATACCCGACTATCTAGGAAACTGAATAATTAATGTGCCTAGTAAATAACTATTTACATGGAAATACTACTAGAGAGATTGATAGACTAAATACAACTAATATACATGTTAATGATGACTGTTCAACACTCCCCCTCAAGCTGAATGGTGTATGTCATTCATTCCAAGCTTGAAAATCAATTGATGAAACCGAGAGTTGTGAAGACCTTTTGTTAGCACATCTGTAATCTGTTTCTCTGATGAAATTTCAATCTATCTCAATATGCTTGGTCTTTTCATGCTGAACTGGATTTCTAGCTATCTTGATGGCTGACTGGTTGTCGCACTTCAGCTTCATAGCTTCCTTCCACTTCACTTTTAGATCATTTAGAATGATTTGGCACCATAGTAGTTCACAAAGACCATGTGCAAGAGAATGAAACTCGGATTCAGCTGATGATCTAGCAACAACACTCTGCTTCTTACTAGCAACAACACTCTACTTCTTACTTCGCCATGTTATTGAAAATTCCTGCCAAAACAACACAATATGCTGAGGTAGATCTCCTTTCTACCACTAATCCTGCGTAATCCGCATCTGTGAAGGATTCTTAAGTTAGTTCACTGCCCCTTATGAATAAAATTCCTTTTCCCGGACTACACTTAAGATAGTGAAGGATTCTGTAAGCTGCTGCGAGATGAGAGTCCCTTGGATCATAAATAAACTGGCTGATTACAAAGACAGGATAAGCAATGTCCAGCCTTGTGTGAGATAAGTAGATTAATTTTCCACCCAAATTTTGATACGTTTCTTTATCCACAACCGGATCATCAGTGACCGCTCCAAGCTTATGGTTAGAATCACTGGATGTGGAAGCTGGTTTACAACCACTCTTTCCTGTTTCCAGCAATAAATCAATGATATATTTCTGCTGTGAGATGAATATGCCTTTGGAAGATCGTGCCACTTCAATTCAAGGAAATATTTCAGCTTTGCCAAGCTTTTGATTTCAAACTCTGTTTCCAATCTTTTGTTGAGCTGCTCTCTCTCATCCATATTGTTGCCTGTAACAATGATATCATCCACATATACCTAAAGTATAATTACTCCCCCTGATGATGAATGCTTTATAAATAGGGTATGATCACCTTGGCTTTGTTTGTAGCCTGCATTCTTCATCACGTTAGCAAATCGTCCAAACCATGCTCGAGGAGATTGTTTATGGCCATAAAGAGCCTTCTTTAATCTGTTGACTTTGTTTGCAGATGGTGGAGCAAAACCTGGTGGATAGATTTCTTCTTTAAGGTCTCCATGAAGAAAGGCATTCTTCACATCAAAGTGTGATAAGACTCCAATCAAAATGAGCAGCAAGAGACAATAGAATACGAACTGTGTTCATTTTGGCAACTGGAGCAAAAGTCTCCTCATAGTCAATCCCATAGGCTTGTGTAAAAGCTTTAGCCACAAGTCGAGCCTTATACCTTTCTAGGCTGCCATCAGATTTTTACTTTAAAGTACAGACCCATTTGCAGTCTATTACATTCTTTCCGGCAAGTCTATCCTCAATTTCCCAAGTGTGGTTCCTCTCTCATCTCTTCTTTAATGGCTTCCCTCCACTCCTTGTTAAAATGCTTTAGCTAAAGTTTTGGGTATAGGAATCTCTTGAATTTTGCTGAGGAAAAGTTTGTGTGCAGGGGAAAGTTTGTGGGTGGGGGTGAATTTGGCTAATGGGTATAACGGTTTATTGGTACACGCTCGGGTACCTTTTCTAAGAGAATAGGAAGGTGAAGATCTGAATCAGGTGGAGGTAAGGAGGGAGAACAGGATGTAGGATTTGTTGCCACATTCTTCGCCATATCTGGTGCTGCATCCTCGAGAGCTTCCCGCAGGTCAGAATCTTGGCCATGTGTCTGGTCAGGAACGGGTGCCCTTCTGCTGTAAGTTAGAGGAAAAAATGAAAATGATGGGGTGGTAGAAGTTTCTGTTTGCTCAATGGTGGTGTTAGGATTGTTGGTCAGGTCAGGTGTTGGAGGACATTCTTGAGGTGATAGTCTTAAACGTTGAAGTGACTCAAAGGTGTGAGGTGATTACTTATCTTCTGTAGTATTAGTGGAGACATAGGTTCTTTTTGCAGTGGGATGGGAGCATTTGTATCCTTTTTGAGTATCCAAGGAAGATGCATTTGAGAGCTCCAAGGTCAAATTTCCCTCTTTGGGTGATGTGGATATGAACAAAGGCAGTGCAATGAAACACTTTGGGTTCAAGTCCTAGAGATGGATGAAAGTAAGGGTGAAATTCCTTGAAGAAAGACAAGGGATTTTTGTAGTGGATGAACGAGAAGATAATCTAGTAATTAGGAAAGTGGCTGTTAGAACAGCTTCCCCCCTTGGAACAAGAGAGCATGAGCCACTTCAAGGATGTGACGATTTTCCTTTCAGCCACTCCATTTTATTGTGGGGTGTAGGCACAAGATGACTCGTGAATAATCCCATGAGTTTGGAAAAAAATGTCAATGAGTGGTTGAAATAGTCCTTAGCATTATCAGTTCGGAACTTTTGGATTTTGTACTGAATTGATTGTGAATCATGGAACAAATAGTAGGAATGATATTGCTGGCTTCTGACTTGTGTTCTAGAAGGTATACACATGTGGTTCTTGTACAATCATCAATGAAGGAAATGTACCGTTTTGCTCCAGAAATGTTTTCCAAAGGAGCGGTACCCCAAACATCACTAAGAATGAGTTGAAAAGGGAATGCACTTCTTGTATTATTCAGAGGAAAGGAAACCCTAGTGTGTTTAGCTTTCGTACACGCTTCACAGATAAAATCATCAACATTTTCCCTTGGAACAACTCAGGATACATATCCATAAGAAGACTAAATGGTGGGTGGCCTAATCTTTGATGAAACAACCAGATGGTTTGTTTGTGGTGGTGGTGGATAGGGCTTGAGATTGGTTTTCCCCTAAAACCTCCAGAAAATGTAGCCCGTTCCTTTCCTTAGTATGACCAATCTTCCTCCCCGAGTGTAGGTCCTTAGAATGCACTAAGGAGAGAAAACATATAAGGTAGGAGCATGTAAAACTGATTTTAGTTCCAAGTTCTTTGAGAGGTAAACAGTTCCTTGTCCAGCAGCAGGTGCAAGGGAACCATTACCTGTAATAATTTGTTTGTGGTGGCTATGGAAATGTTTTTTGGAAAAGGTCATATGATCAGTGGCTCTAGAATCAATTATCCAGTTACTAGATTGGGGTTTTTCTGAAGCATTACAGCTTAATGAGACCGAGTGATTGCCTGAGAAGAGAGAATAGTTGCTAGATGAGTTACCGTTCGGTCATTTCTCAAGGGTCTTCATAAAGGCCTTGAATTTCTCAAGATCTGCAGCACTTAACTCTCCTTTATGAGAATTTGTGTGAGCAGCGCAAGTAACACTATAATCAACCAACATAGTTGTAAGGCTGTTGAAAGCAAAGGAACAACGATGAAGGCTGTTAAAGGTGAAGGAGCTGCGATGAAGGCTCTCAATCAGCAATGAAGGCTGAAAGTTGAAGGAAACAGCGATGAAGGCTGTTACAAATAATTTAGCACTGGTTTAGAAGGATGATAAGAAGCAGCAATGAAGGCTGCTGATGTAGAGAGGAATAGGACAATGATGAAGGCTGTCGGCTGAAGAGAAAACAGGTATTTAAGAATATTATTAACTCTGATACCATGTAAAGAAATGAGAGGAATTGTGTGTTGTGTTACTGAGAGAAGTGATACATATTTATACAAAGGGTAGAATACTCGTGAGGGGAGATAAAAGACAAGACAGTTGGGTTTCCCAACTGTTGGAATACCCCACTACTTAGAAAACTGAATAATTAATGTGCCTAGTTGAGGATTTGTGACATTGTATTTTTATTTTTTTACAGCTCTCCTTCAAACTATTGCAACTAATAACTCCTCTTTAGAAAACTCTTCTTGATAAAAGACTGAGGAAAGTATTTTCAGGTACATTTTCTTATCCAGGTATGATTAAGCTAAACTTGATTGACAAGATTCCATTGTTTAAAGAACTTGGAATGGAAGTGGAGTCATTAAAACTCAAAGGATGTTGACCTTTTAGCTTCTTAGGTATGTGTATTCTCTGAACATTTTTTGCAATTTGAACTGCCATTTTTTAGCCTGGTTTTTTGCATTGACCTATTTAGTTATGGTTGATTTTTTTATCACTATGTCGCTACTATTTTTGCTCTGATTATGTGCCTCAGTTTGGGTTGAATTTTTCTGCTTTAGATTAAGCTTGCTATTGCAGTTAGTTTTTACCTTAATTCATGCCCATTGCTCCTCACTGAGTAATAAAGATATTTATGTTTTTCACATGGACAATGTGTTCCCTCTACTGCAGATAAAGCCCAAGACAATCTTGCTGCTCTATATCATCCACCAATTTCTTAACTGGGATCTAGAGAGCCGGATCAAAGTCAGGGTCGTCTCAGCTCGGTCTTATCACTCACTCTTCATGCACAACATGTAAGTCCATCAGCTTCTTTGATCACATCAGAATTGCATGGCATTCTCATATTTTTTCTCCATTACAGGTGTATCCTCCCAACGTTTGAGGAGCTAGAGGACTTCAGCACACCTGACTTTACAATATACAATGCTGGTGACTAATAGATACCGTTATTTGGACTCATTTAATATGTATCATATATAATATTGTGATGACTATTACATACCGTTATTTGGACTCATTTAATACTTTGAAATTCATCCGATTTACAAGAAAAGTTTTAAGGATCCCAAAATTGTATTGTTTTCGAAGATCCTGTCGTACAGTATTGCCAAAATTGAAGTTCCCTTTGTTGTTGGATCATTTGTATATCTTCTTCTAGCAGAAGATGAGCTGTTTTTTTTCTTTTTCTAGGAATGAGACATGTTATGTAAATTTCTGTTTCAGTTCTGGCTTCAAGTATACAACTTGCCATCTAATTTTCATTTATAATCTCAGAAACTGAATCTTGATGTGTCTGTGAAACTCCCCGAGTATGACAAAAGGTTTTGACTATATGGAGATGACTTCACATTTTATGACTACAAGAAATCACAAGATTTGCCTAGATAATCGAAGCTTAATTATCAAACTATAGTGGCAGATCCACCTACCTGGTAAGTGCTTGCTACAAATTGGTTTCTCCAATTGTTGGTATTCATAAACTTTAATATATTGCCATTGACCTCTTTTTTACTTATTGTTATCTTGCTTTTTTCTTTTCTGTTTGGTTGAAATTCCTGCATAAACATGCTGCTTCATCTGATGAAATTTGTTGTAAATAAGCCCTGAAATATCATGTTGGTGCCACTAAGGCCAACATGCTTCACTTGCCACCTTAGGTGGGACTTTCATCAAACACTCTGTGTGGCGGTTATAGAGGTCCCTGTGGAATCTTCTAGCTCTATGCTAAGGCCGCATATCCTTACACAATAAAACATGTCCTGATACACACTTGATTATTTGTCTGACATTCTCTATGGGAACGTAAACTTGCCTCTACTATCTTCATTGAGAGTGATGACCAGTCTTAGAATCAGGTTCTGTTATTTCCCTACCTTTCATACATCATGAATGTCGATGCAGTTCAAACAAAAAAAAGTATAAAGTTGGCAATACTCATGCACATGATGTAAATATACCATATTCTTTAGGTTCAAGGTAAAACAGTTATTTAAGTTCTTTCCCGAAATTTTCTCTCTTCATCACGTTGATTTACAAAGTTTTCTTAACGCAAGTTGATATTATTACTCTTTACTCAATAAGAGGTTGATGATGTTAGAAAAATCTCCTGATCTTGCAAGTGTGTGTGGCTCTTTGTGCTTTATACTCTAATTTTAGTTCTCACCGCATCTTATTGGTTAATAAGTCAAGCAAAAAGTCTCTACTTGGTGTATAAGTTATCTGCTAGTATTTCTTTGTTCTTGTATACTGTGAGTGAAAATTGGCTTCAACTATGTTGTTAAAATAGACTTAATGAGAAGCTGTTTCTTGTATAATCTGTTGCCTGTTATTTTATTCTCTGGTTTTTTTGTTGATAAGATTGATATGGGTGTTTATCTTGATGCATCTAGATAAATGCATCTGTAGATACATTATACTCCGTGGATAACCTGGCCATATATCAACTTCATAAGATCATAGGATAGATATGTGCAAGTTATTTCATTCTCTGTAGATACATTTTAATGTCCGAATAAATAAACTTATCCTGTTACCTTGACCATGATTTTTTGAGAAATGTTATGGAGATCAAACAACACAAATGTATAATTTGTTTCTTTATCTCCTCCATATCACTCTTTTGTCCAGGGTTGTCAGATAAGAAGGGAGAGTGCTGATGGAGAGAGTGTCTGTTGCAACAATGTTAGAGCTCTATTTGATGAACTACCAACTCCGCATCTGATCGTAGAGATTACTGCTTTCCTTGCTGGACCTCTTTCTGAGGAGGATTATGCTAAAGATGAGAAACTGGAAAGAGTGCTCCAATGTTCGCCATCAACTTGATTTTGTTTCTAATTTTGACAACCTACTGGTTTCTTAATGTAAAGTTGGTGAGGTGACATGTGTATAAAGATAGTCTCTGTAAAACTTAAATCTGTTGACTATCAAAACATGCTTAGCTACCAACTGGGGATGTAAGTTTCATTGTGTCTCTTTGCTGAATAAGTTTAGACGTTGATACTTGAAAGTTGGTTTTATTTGGCGTGAATGTGATGTAAACATGGCTTCTATAGTCCTTGTACCTACTGATATCTTAATGTAAAGTTGGGCAAAGCAAACTATATTGGTTCCTTCTTTTTCTTGATGTTTTTGATCTGGTCACTTACTTTCTCGTCTGGTTAGAGTTGGGACCTGTTGTACTATGAAATTGTTGGTCTTTCGTCAATGCCCATGCGTAATGATGCTAGCGGCTATCTCCGTTGAATAAATTTATAACTTCAATGCGGGTTGAAATCAATTTAGTGTCTAAATTAGTCTCTGAAGAGTAGAAGCAATTTAGTGTCCGAAGATCTAAATTAGCGTCCGATGAGTAGAAGCAATTTAGCGTCCGAAAAATATTGAACGCAAGGCTGTATTAAATTTGTCTCCAATTAGTTAGCGTCCGATTAAGAGGCTTGTGACCATTTCGTAGAAGCTATTTAGCGTCCGATTGTGGGCGCTAACAAGTAGACGCTAAATAGAGCCTAGAAAAAAATGGACGCCAAGTGGACGCAAATTCGTGTCCGCGGACACAAAAAAAAAATTAGCGTTCAGGCTTTTAGCGTCCGATGTTCATCAGACACTAAACATCAAAAATCGGACACTATTCACATTTAGCGTCCGATTTTTAATATTTAGCGTCCGAAATCGTCGGACACTGAATCCTGTTATTTTTTGTAGTGTGTTTCTATTAATGCTTGTGCAGATCTATGCAAAATAAATGGATTAGGTTTTGGTCCTTTTAATTAACTTGCTCGGTTTTATTGTTTTATATGGACTACAATTTTAAAGTCCTTGCCTGGAATGTGAGAGGCGCTAAAAAACAATTTTTGCCTCTATTAAAGATTTGTTGAATAGGTTGAACCCGTATATTTTGTTCCTTTGTGAACCCCGGATCAGTGGGGATAAAAACCAAAATATTATTGACAAAATTGGTTTTCCTAATAGATTTATTGTTGAGGCCTCAGGCTTTAGTGGTGGCTTGTGTTATTTTGGTCTAACATTGTTGATTTAAGTATCCTATGCATAGTAATCAATTTATTCATGCGAGAGTATCTATTGGTAGTTTTCTGTTCTTGCCACTTTCATCTATGCCAACCCTGCTGACAATACCAGATTTCCCTCTGGAATGACCTGTCCAATTTGGTTATTAGCCCGGATGATCTCTGGTTTTTAACATGTGATTTCAACTCCATTCTCTCCCTTAGAGACAAGAAAGGGGGTATCAAAACTATTAATAGGGGCAGTCTAGCTTTTATTGATTGGTGCACTTGAATAGCCTTATAGATCTTCCATCTAAGGGAAATAGATACACCTGGACTAACAGGTCTATTTTTGTTAAGTTAGATAGAACCCTAGTGTCCCACATCTGGTTTGACAATTATGCTCACAGTTGGGTTGAAGTTCTCCTTAGAACCTCATCTGACCATTGCCCTATCCTATCTTCATTTAACAGAGTTATTACCGCCAAAAACCTGAACAAACCCTTTCGTTTAGGTGGCTTGGTCCCTCATGATAACTATAACCAGTTAGTCAGTGATACTTGTAACCAATCCCTAGAGTTAACCAGAATCTGTCTAACCTCAGTGCTGCTCTGATGGATTGGAACAGGATCAGTTTGGAAACATCTTCCATATGAAGAAAAGACTCTTGTTAGACTAGCTGGCATCCAAAAAAGTCTCGAAAGCATCAGCCCACTTTTCTCAGGAATCTTGAAAAAACCTCCAAAAAAGTTTGAAACCACCCTCCTTAGAGAAGAGCTTTTCTGGTTTCAAAAAGCTAGGGAAAAATGGGTTCTGTTTGGGACAAAAATTCTTCATACTTTCATAGGAAGGTGAAAATTAAGAGGGCTAAAACAAAGTGCTCAAACTAGATGATCTCAAGGGCAATAATATTGAGGGCATGGATGATCTAAAGAACTTAACCCTAGACTTCTATAGAAATCTTTTAAAGGCTCAACATCTGTAACACCCCTACCGCTAATCCTGCCATTAACATCTAATTGCCTCGTTCATCAATACCCCGCAGCGGAAAATCCAACACAACGGTGGGTGTGAAACAATGTCGTTAACCACCCACGTGACTAACAAGGCCTAACTCAATTACAATAACAGCCTGATGGACCGGAATAACCGAGTGCTTAAACAAATACAATCATCATTTCATTTCTAAACCAAGTCACATACATTCTTAATACAACACTATACCGAGTCTATACAATCCTCAACTTGCCGATAACATTTCGGTCTTACAATACAACAATTACAATGTAAGTAAATAAAACTACCCATGCAATAGCAGCAACCCGTCCTCTTGAACTTTAATCAGCTCCAATGTACCTGAAAAGTAATGGGTGGCCCCAAAGGGGCTCAGCACCTTTGTTGGTATGGTAGTCGTGCAACCCGCTACTACCGGGCACACTCAACTAATTCTCGTCTTAACATGATTGATTTTATTTAAATAAAAACATGAAGTAATAAACATACAACATGCTCGCATTCACAAGTATTCAAATAAGGAATACAATCACAACTAACACATGAATTTGTTAGTTTACACTATCTTACACCTTAGGCCTTGAGGGTTTCTACCTCACTAACGCCTCATTCTCATCATTCAATATCTTATCCATTCTCTTCGGATACTTTACTTGTTCTCTTAGTTTCATAGACACTACAGGTCTCAATCTTACTTTCTCAATTATTCCTCTCTCGAATATTCTTAAGTCATTACACATGACCTCCGGGCAGAGACATTCACAAGACTCACCACCGGGCTTTGAAGTTCTAGTCTTACTTCCCGGTTTTGACCCTACACCGGGTCTAGCATAGTGGGAAGTTCAACTAGCAACCGAAACTACTCTCTTAGTTCCTCTTTCATTCCATACGTCCGAATCTCTCTCGGACTTCTCACATTCCCAAACACTCCTCTCATAGGAGTCATAACATATTTATGTATATTAATCTAGAAGCATCACTCTCGATGTCATCTAATAACTTAGGGAATTTTCTCAAGTTCTTGTATTCTCAGATTTAAGGGTTGCCCCAACATTTCGAATACTTATACATTCGGGTCATTTTCTCATACCGGGTCGGATCCTCATATAGGAGGTCGACTATCATTAAAAGGGAGTTCTCTAGTCCCGTACATCTCTCTCAAATTCTAGTGAGTTCATAAATTGTATTATCGTTGATCTCGACAAAACATTAAAATGGGGGGTTTACTAATCCCGTACATCTCTTTATACTTTTCTCATGAGTTCATAATGTTGAACTATAGTTATCCTCTAGTTGAGATTTCTTACGTGTTTCTCCACGTTTTAGTTACTTTGTGTATCGACTCTCTCTACGAGTCGCTAACCAAATGTTGTCCTAATGTGAGTTGATCTACGATATTCAGTTAGATCACATACTTAAGCGAGGAGGGTTAGCACATACAGCAGGCATCAAGATATACATATATATATATATATATATATCAAATGCAATAAACATTTTCGTGCTTTTATCTTGTTAGGTCGGCATACAAACAGATAACACACAAGCCAAGCGTAACTCGGTAGGACACAAGTTGCAAGAAAACCATACCTTTCACCATGGAATTACTCTAACGTGTCATCTTACGTTCCTCGGATTATTCTCGAATCACTTATAACATTTCAAGTGGTTCTATTAACATCAAGACAATATGGTATGTAAACGACTATTACTCGCATACTTAACCCCGTTGTCCCGTTAAACTTAACTTTGCTCAAGTGCTCTCAAGTTCTCAACTTCTCATTCAATTCTCTACTTGTTTATACTTCTAATGACCTTTACTTATCACCAAACAAGTCCTTAAACACCTCTAATACCATCCCATTCAACCCCACCATTTAGGTCATTTAAACACTCACGGCTGAATTTCGAGGCTGGTCGGGTCCTGGTCCGGACCTCTACTCCCGGACCAAGCCACTACAGAATTATCGGGGTTTTTATACTGGTCCGGGACTTTGTACTTACCTAAAGTCCCGGACCACCCTGTTTGTGTAACTCTCGGCATGTTTTTCAACCTGGTCCGGGACTTTGTCATGGCTTAAGTCCCGGATCAATTCAGAGTTTGCTCTCGGCCCTTATTTTGGTGTGGTCCGGGACTTTGTCCCTATCCTAAGTCCCGGACCATAGCAGTAAACTGTCAAATTTGACAATTTTCAACTTCTATTCCAACCTCAATTCTTACCCAATCTTTTCCTAATCTTTCACATGTTTCCAAACATGTTATAACACCTTAAACATACATTAAACCTTCCTAAACCATTGGTCAAACTCTTTATTCAATCCTTGTTCAATTCTACATGTTTCACTCAAAAATTATGCACTTTGCAACTTAGCTCCTTAACTCCTAAGTTGCACTTTTGCCCACCAATTCTAACTCAATTGTTTCACTCATACTTTTTTTTACCATACCAAACTCTTCCAATACAATTGCATCTCTAGTTTCCAAATCCATTCATTACTTTCAAAGCCCTACACACTAATTCCTCTCTAGGTAATCTAAACATTCCTACACCACAGATGCTACAGTTTTTGCACAATTCATATACTCATTCAATTCACACATTAGGGTGTTTAACTAACCAAATCAATCATAATCAATTCCTAGTTTACCCTTAGGTTCCTTAAACTCATAAAGTCACCTAAACCACTTGTTTTCTATAGAAATTTGCCATAGTTCCCCTACAATTCTAGCATGCCCAATTTGCATTATTTGTTCACCATGGCAATTCAAACTAACCAAATCCACAATGGATTCTACCAGCACACAATTCATCCAAATCTCATCCACAATTCACCAATTACATTCTAATACAATAATCATGAATTACATGGCTCTTAGGTCCTTAAATCACACAACATTCACAATTCTCTCCTCTAACTACCAAACACATTCTTAACTCAATTTGGTTCATTCTTTTAAATTCCCATCCCAAAATTTCTAAAGCATTAAGGATGGCTTTAGGGTAGATTATTTACCTTAATCTCCCAAGTGTTCTCCTTCTTTTCTCCTCTTCTCTTTTCTCTTTCATTCTCAGTCATGGGGCAAAACCATTGCCAAACTCTAGGCCAACATTCAATTTGAATGAAATGAGAAATAAGTGACATACTTAGGCTCATGAATTAATCTAGAACAAGGAAGGTGCTTAAAGCACAAAATTAGGGCATTACCTTTGGAGCTCTAGAATGGATCTTTTGTCATGAATTGGAGGAGGGTTTCCACTAAGCTTTTGTAGCTTGATTCAATGCTCATACAAGGAAAGGAAATGGAGCATTTGAGAAGCCAAAATCGGCCAAGTCAAAAATGGAGGAAATTTAGTTTTTCTTTGGGTTTTTCTTACCTAAAATCGAAGAGGGAACCATCTAGCTCCAGAAAATATGATTTCTTTTTCAAATGGGACTATACCCATGGAGGTCATCTTCACCCTTTGAAGATTTTGAAAAGAGGGAAAGGAAACTCTTGATGAGGGGAACACAAATATGTAATTTGTTTTTGATTTGGAGCATGGAGTTGGCTTGGGCAAGAGAAGAAAGGTGGAGAAGCCATGGGAGGAGCTCAAAAATCACCAGCCTTGGGGAGGAATAAGATAGCTCACGGTGGGGAAGAAGAAAGGAAGGAGAGAGAGGGAAATAGAAGAGAGGGAGGGGAAAAGGTAATTTATTTACTTTTTTGCTTTTACTTTATCTAATAAGCTAGTTAAGTGTGAGAGAGTGCTGATTCACTCTCATAAAAACCGGCCCCCTATAATTAGTGAGGGAAGGGCGTTTTTGTCTTTCACAAGAAACACTCATTAAATTTCCCGTTTTAGCACTATTCCCTAACCGGGCCCGTTTTCCTGGATTTTTCTCATTCTTTAATTTTAATGGTTCTTAAACTTCATTAAGTTTGATTATAGTTATATAATCAACTATAATTTGTACGAGTCCGTTTAACCACTTAAAGTCACGTTTTCGGGTTTTCTAAAAAAACGTGCTTTAGGACTTGTTTGCGTTTTTAACCCACTATATGGATCCGTTTTCTTCGGGATTTGTTCCCACATCATATGGTTGCATAACACATGTTTTTACATTTTTTTACGCGTTTTCTCTTTCCTTTTGATTTTACTTTCTTCACCAATATTCTTTAGGCACTATTAGGCCCTTAAATACCATATTAGAATAATTTAATCACCATATTTAAGTCCGGGGTATTTCAACATCAGACTCCCCAGTTACTTCTAGGCCATGACTTTTCCCTTATCAGTTCATCTCATAAGGAGTTATGTGCTTCCTTCCCTTCCTTAGATGAAGTTAGGGAAGCCATCAAGTCTAAGGGCAGCTTTAAAGCACCTGGGCCAGATGGGTTCCAGGCTTGGGCTTTTAAGAACCACTAGGACCTTGTGAAGGATAAACTACTGGAACTGGTCCTTAAAGTCTTCTTTAGTAGCAGTATCCCGGAGGACATCAACTCCACCCTCCTTTTCCTTATCCCTAAGGTAAACTCCCCTAAGAACATGAAACATTTTAGACCAATAGCACTATGTAATGTATCCTACAAAATCATCTCCAAATTGATTGTCAATAGAATTAAGTCTTTTCTCTCTGAGGTAGTTTCCCCCCTCTAGAGCAGCTTTGTGCCTGGAAGGCACATCCAGGACAATCAGGTTATTATGCAAGAAGTTGTTTTTGCTATGAGTAAAACCAAGAGGAAGGAGGGGTGGGCCATCCTGAAAATTGACCTAGAAAAAGCATATGACAATCTATCTTGGGATTTCATCAGAAACACCCTTTCCTGCCACAACCTCCCTTCCAACTTCATTGATCTAATTATGTCATGTGTAGAGTCTATAAGTATGAAAATCCTATGGGAAGGATCCCAATCAGACAACTTCAAATCCTCTAAAGGACTTAGACAGGGGGACCCTCTATCCCCCTATCTGTTTGTACTTTGCATGGAAAGGTTATCCTACTTGATTGACCAAGCTATCATAGGAAAGGAGTGGTGTCCCATAAAGCTTTGCAAAAGAGGCCCTGCCATTTCCCATCTGGTTTTTGCAGATGACTTAATCTTATTAGGAAGCGCTTCCGTGAGCAATGTGTCCACCATGATAGTTGTTTTGAATGACATCTGTTTGATGTCTGGAGACAGAGTTAATTTACAAAAATCTACAATTCTTTTTTCAAAAAATGTAAATGTGGCCAGGAGAATTGGCATCAGTAAACACATTGGCATTCCCGTTGCAGATGATCTAGGTAAATATCTAGGTCTCAACTTAAGTTATGGCAGAATCGTAGTAATCAGTTTGAGGACCTGATTGATAAAGTTCAAATAATGGTTTCAGGATGGAAGGCTAAAACCCTATCCTTTGTGGGCAGGCTAGTTCTTGTTAAATCAGTTCTCAACTCAATCCCCAACTTTAATATGATACGTCAAAAAGTTCCTATTTCAAGCTGTCGAAGGCTGGATAAAACCAATAAGGCCTTTCTCTGGGGTCACAAGGACAATGAAAGAAAACTTCATACTATCTCTTGGGAGAAAATTTGTAGGCCTAAGAGCGAAGGAGGGCTAGGCATTAGGGAGTCCCATTTAATGAATAGCCTGCCTTGCTAGACTGAGTTGGAGACTCGTCAATAACTAGAATGGGTTTTGGGCAAAAGTTCTATTAAACAAATACAAAAATCCTGAATCCATAATCGCCTCTTGCTTTTTTTATAGTTACATAGGTAGGTTTTGAACCCAGGACCTTTAGGTTCCTGTAGACCACTCCTCTACCAACCAAGCCACAGGGGCTTGGTCCATAATCGCCTCTTGTACTTGGAGGAACATAACATCCTCTAAGGAGGTTGTAGAGAAGGGGGCCAAGTGGAGACTTGGAAAAGGAAAAAGTGTCAAATTTTAGACTGATAAATGATTAGTTGATCTTCCCCTTTGTAATTATGTTAACTCCCCTTCTTCCATAGACAAAGAGTCCACTGTGGCTGATCTGTGCCAAAACTGAAGACCTTACTGTCTCATCTGCTTATGAGATTATTAGGAATAAAGGTGAGAGTAACTCCCTGTGAGAATGATCTGGAGAATCAATGTCCCTAAAAAAATCAAAACATGCTTATGGATGATAGTACATGATGGTCTTACAACCAAAAACACGTTGTTTCAACGTGGGCTTTCTCCAAATTACTCATGTGATGTTTGTGGGGATAGAGAAGATGCTGCTTATATTCTTAAATGTTGTCATGTGAGCCTAAAAACATGGAATTATCTATTAAGAAACAGTCCTATTATTGATCAATGGACCAATTATAACATTCAGAATTGGATTACTCTAAACCTAAGAACTATACTCTTCAAAATGTTTGTAATTAAGATTGGTCTCGTATTTTTACTATCACCTATTATGTTCTTTGGTTCTGGAGAAATCATAAGTTTCATAACAAACTTACTGAGAAAGACATGTCTATCTCTTTGTTTTCCTCTACGGTGCAGGACCTGCTGGAAGTGGTAGAAGTAAAGCATTCCCAGAACAAAGTGAGCACGGAGCCTCAGAATGCTTGGATCTCCCCTCCTGCGGGATGGGTTAAAATTAATGTTGATAGTGCAATCTCACAGCAGGGGAAAACAGCATCGGGTGGAGCTTGCAGAGGTCATAGGGGACAATGGATTGGTGGATCCACCCATGGACTGGGTCAAGCCAACATTGAAGAGGCTGAAACCTGGACCATTCTAGATGGTCTCCATCTGGCGGAAGCCACAAGCCAAATTAATATCATCATTGAGTCAGACTCCCAGATGGTGGTTGCTCTTCCCCAAATCAATATCATCATTGAGTCAGACTCCTAGGTGGTGGTTGCTTTTCCCCAAATCAATATCATAAATCAAATCATCATTGAGTCAGACTCCCAGGTGGTAGTTGCATTGCTAAACAAGCAGAGAAGTAGCTTCCACCCTCACGAAAATCTACTTGGAGCATGCGAGAGCAGATTCGGTAAATTCAATAAGTGTGAGATACATAAGATTGATAGGGTAGCTAATAGATTGGCGGATTTCATTGCCAAGATAGCTATAGATAGTGAATTAGTTTTCGTTATTCAATCCAAATTCTGGTGATTGTCATTTCATACCTTCCCGAAGTTATTTTAGTGTCGAGTTTAGTTAGATCGAGTCAAAGCGTATCGGAAATGGATATATAAAAAACCCTTTTTTATGCCACAATAGAAGTTTGTTCAGCCCACATAAAGAGTCTTGATTAGCTCTACATCTCTGTGCCCACTATCCCTCCAACCAAACAATTCCAAATTCATGACAAAGCGACACTTAACACCACCCGTAAAAACCCAAAATTCAGAAAAGGGGAGGGTTGGCTTTGCATGTCCAGATCATGCTGGGAAGGCACACAACAGAATGCGAGACCATTAAAGGGACAAGGGGAGGCTCTTCTGAGTGGCCAACTCTGGAGCTTTTATCTGCCAAGAATTCACCTCCTGCATTTCGCTGGGTAATATGAATGGCTGAGATATCTCTCTTATCATAAGTTCTCCACAGAAAGGGCATTCGCCGGCTATAGCCTCATCCAGCTGGGAGCGAAGCTGATCAATCATATAAGTAAAAAAAAAAGCGCGTGTAAAAAGGTCGCCAAATGGATGCTACATATAGCATATAAGAGCGGAAGATTTTCACATGCCAAGGTTACAAGAGTGAATTTGTACTTGTAAAAGTTCAGACTGACTTTGTAATGTCATTTTGACGAAAACTTAGGAGGTCACAGATTGGAATGCAACAAATAATGCTTCAGAAGGAAAACGAATAAAAGGAATCAATAATGCAATTTATACCTTGTCAACTGGAGCCAAGGTAGAAATTGGTTCCATCTCATCCACGTTGCTATTAGAATCCTTTCGGCTGTCATTACCCAATAATACAAGCTGCTTCTGCAGATCCAAAATGTGTTCAGCCTGAAAAGAAGTGGCTAAGGTTAGAGGAGATTTACTAAGGTCAGTGATGTTAGAAATATGTCAAGATATAGATATCTGTTATAGTACCATATAAGCTAGGCCATAATCAAGACAACATAACCCAGATATTATCAATTTGGACAAGACAAGATACTAACTTGATCACAATCAGTACAGCGTGTCACGTGAGCGATGAGACATTGAGCATGAAAGCCATGGCTACAGGGGAAGACATAGAAAGGGGCAATAGATCCAACTGAAGCATAACTCCTTCCAGGACCATACTCTCCCCCAACACTCAAGATCTTACGCCGACAGACCTAAAACATAGCAGAATGATGGAGCGGCATGATTTTAAAAATCAAAGTGCAGACTGCATGCTAAGAAGGATGTCTTTACTACCGAGAAGTAAGCAGGCATTACATATAACAAATCTATCAGCATACACACCACTTACCCCACATTCTTCATCACGTTCAATAAGGACATATCTTTGAGCAAGTGCACTGATGTCATTTCTAATATTATCCGCACCGAGCGTTGCATCATTCATCTCCTGTTTAAGGAGCTCAATCTGCTTATTGTAATCCTCAAGTGATGAACAGATAGCTTCCTGCAGAAACACATTCTTTCAGTAAGGAAAAATATACTCGCTATCAGATTTCCCATACATGTGCGTGAACAAGAATACTAAGCTTAATATGACAGCTTGCGACACCACAGGAGCAGCCTTTTAAACAATGAATGAAACAGAATATGGAACTTCTATCAGTAATTTCTACCAACGCAAGATAGCCTACCAACTGAACAAAATGTGGCCAGGCCTCACCCTGAAATCATCGATCAAAGCAAAGTCGGGAAAGAAAGGTAGAATATCCTCAATCTTCAATAAGCCATCAGTTTCTTTAAGGAATGCAATCGCCTTTCTTATATTCTCTCTCTTGGCTCCCTTTTCCTGCTCAATTACATACTTGGCAACCATAAGCCAGAGTTTCTTCCGCAATTCCTCGTCATCTTCAACTTTGTCAGCTTCAGCTTTGGCAAGCTCTGGGTCAATCTATGAAACAATCATGTCTCTAAGAACCATTGGCTATATATGGAATTTATCAATGCAAATTTCTCACAGGTAAGAAGACTATTGGAGCCAATATTACTATTTCGATCTGAACCATAAACCACCCATGCGTCTAGGAAGCAAACATAGATAAGTTCCCAAGTGTGACAAAACACGAGTTTTGCAGAATACTTCATATTTATGAAACATTTGGAACTCATAAACTATTAGAGATGCACATATCATAAGCAATGACATGAAATAACATATTTCTGTTACAACAGGAAAAAAGAACATATGCCTGTTACTTCAGAACAGAAACAATCACCTGTAGAGCAAGGGCAACTGCTTCTTCGTGCATAGACATCATACTGTAAATGTGAACACACGCACGCATCCGTTTCTCCTTGAGGCAAAGGCGCAAGGCGTACTTTGGATCATAGAAGAAATCAGGGGCATTTTCTTTTGCTCTCCCAAACTTGAATTGAAGAAAACGGAGAAGGGCACTGTCTTCTTGCTGAATATAATAGAAATGAACCAACTGAGTGACTCTCCAGACAGGAAACACGCAGAGTGGAGTCAAATGATAAAAAAAATGTTGCAGATGTGCAACAGTACCTGCTTCGTATACAAGGAGAGCAGCAGATTGTGAATCCCAGGATCCTCATTAGCCAGATCATGCACACAGAATTCCAAATATTTTATGACCTCATGAGTTTCATTCCTAAAACAGCATAAAGCAAAAGGTTAATGTCAAATATTTCACAGATAAGATTTTAATTTTCTACTCCACCAACATAAGATATGGAGATAGTACACCACAATGTATTAGTATGTTAGCGTAGTACTTGATTTAAATTTCAATTTACGTAATTAGGCAACTTTTCCAGCTTAAAGAGCCTGAAATGAAAGTGATGAGGTTAAGAGTTTGAATGCCAAAATACCGATCAGTTAAACATGAGGTATTGTACATGATTTTTTGGTTCTGACGAGGTGTAGTAACATTAACGCTTGAACAAGTTCTGGTATGAACTCTTCAAATTGAATTAAACAGATGAAAGTGAGCACCACTCACTTAGCATGTGGTTCACTTGAATATCGCATCATTGCAGGAATAAGTCTCCTTGGGTTCAGGTTTCTAGTAGACATCCATGCTTCAACAGTTTCATAAGCGTCCAACATGATGAGATCGGGAGCAAACTTGTACTGCAGACACATTATAGAAAAGCAACTACAAATTAGTGACATTCAAGTGCCCCAAATCTTACACATGTCTATGCCAATTTCCACAGAAAATTATAGCCTACTGATTCCAAAGGGTCAAGGATACTAATCACATTTGAACCGGAAAAAGCAGTGAAGATAGCACAGTGCATCAACGAGGGTAAAAAAAGATATATTCAAAGCATTATTTTAATCTGGTTCTTTGATTGGGTACTAACCTGGAGATCTATTGAGACACCAGGTTTACGGAGCACATCCAAAGCCTTTTTTGCTTCCCCTTGCTATAGGAAAACATAAAACAGTTGTTTATGGATAACATATAATCAAATATCCAATACGATTCATTTCTTTGCCCGCTACAAGAAGAAAAGATAATGCCTATTTCTCAGCTAAGAATGAGTGTGAGAGGGGATGAGGATAAGCATATATACACAGTTACGAATCCAGCTGTTAGTAAGGGGCATTTTGGGAAAGTTTATAAAAGAAGGAATTAGTATTGCTGTGTGCGTTCTGTTATTCCTATGTATGTTCTCTTCGGTTTGTTATTGTTCTGTTAAGCAGTTGGTTAGTTTGTTAGTATGACAGGCAGTCTGTTATGAGGTTGAGAGTTAGTGACTAATCTGTACTTAAGGGAGAGTCATAAGGTGTGTTTTGGTATCGAGAAGAATAATAAAGGAAGTGTCATTTGGAGGGAGATACGCCTCGTACCGTATCATAGGTATCAGAGCTGGTTCTCTGGTCTGTGGATGGTATTCACGCGCAGTGGGAAAGAAACAGTAATGGAGTCTGTTGAAAAGGAGCAAGAAATCCTAAGGAACCGCGTTGACAATCTAGAAGGAAAGGTTGACAATCTTTCGGTAATGATGTTACAAGTTCATAAAGATTTACAAACCTTACTCCGACGATCGCCGCAAACTTCGGATGAAGTTCCTCGTCGTGATTCACAGTCATCGTTGGGGAATACAAGAAGTGGTCATCGTGATGTCAGGATTCGCAAGTTGGAGTTGCCAGTATACTCGGGAGATGATCCCCGTGACTGGTTGAGCATGGCGGAGAGGTACTTCTCCTTGCGCGGAATTGTTGACGGGGAGAAGGTGCAATCTGCTGACATATGTTTTGACGGCGCAGCTTTGCATTGGTTTGAGTGGCTGAGATGTTATGCTGGTCTGATCCCCCCACCCCCCATGGTCGGCTAACACTTCAGGGCGCGTCGACCAGGCCCAAGTGGGTAGCAGTTTGAGCCCGAGCCCCCAGTTTAATTCTTCTTCCTACCGTCTTTTGCGAACTCCAATAGATACCAAAGGATTTCCGATGAGAAGATGCAGCGAAGGAGGAACCAGGGACTATGTTTTCATTGTGGTGAAGAATGGAACTCTTCGCACCGTTGTAAGCTTGCTGGATTACAGCTCTTATTCTGTCCCTCCCAACATACGACCCTACCGCTACCCACACTACCAAAAAAACCAAGAGTTACTCTCTGCTGGTTTCATCCAAGATAGTCCAAGAGTTACTCTCTGCTGGTTTCATCCAAGCCAGCAACAGCCCTTTTTCCAGCCCCGTTTTGTTGGTTAAGAAAAAGACCGGTGATTGGCGGTCATTGAATGATATAACTATACCGGACAAGTTTCCCTTGCCCACCATAGATGAGTTGCTAGATAGCTTTTCGGTGCTTGTGTATTCTCCAAGCTGGATTTAAAATCTGGCTATGAAGGCTGTAAATCAGCAATGAAGGCTGAAAGGTTGAAGGAAAGAGCGATGAAGGCTGTTAAAGATAGGATAATACTGATTTGGAAGAGATGAGAGGAAGCAGCAATGAAGGCTGCTGAACTGGACAGCAATGAAGGCTGAAGTAAAAAAGAGGTTTTTGTGTAGAGTATTAGCTCTGATACCATGAAGAGAAATAAGAGGAATTGTGTGTCTATTATTGAGAGAACAGATACATATTTATACAGGGCGGTAGAATAATCTAGAGGGAAGATGAAGGAAAGAAATGGTAGGGTTTCCTGACTGTTGGAATACCCCACTATCTAGGAAACATCATAATTAAATAATCTACCTAATAAGTGACTAATTACAAGGAAATACAAATGGACTGAATACAAAAAGATTAGGCAGAATGCATCTCATATTAACAACAATATTAATGATGACTGCTCAACAATTCCTACTATATTGCAAGAATATCATGTTACTCCCTCTGGTGGTCATTCAGGCTATTTGAGAACCCTCAAACGGGTTGCTACAGTGGTTTTATGGGTTGGAATGTGTAGTTTACTGTGAGTTTATTCAGTGTTTGATAATCAGAAAGAAGATATACAGCCCTATATTTATAGGCACCTTAGGAAGGATCTAGATAACCTAAAGGAAGAGACACCTAGAAGTGTCTGTCTAGGAAACATAAATAATTGAACAGATATAATTAAATACAATTAATTACATGCTGGACAGACATAAGAACCTAATTAATTACAGGATAATAAATGCACTAATGACAAAAATTTGTAGAGGGTTTACCTTGCAACGTTTAGGGTTAGGGTTGAAGAAAGTTGCTGCAGCCAGAGGGAGAGGAAGAAGCAGGTTCGTGCTCAAATCCTTAACAGCACTCCTCTTCCTGCTCTACCCTCTGCTATAGCTACTGTAAAGCATGAAGAGAGCAGACGCAACATCATGTTGGACAGTAAGACAGTGGACAACACAGCTCTGGCTGCTAAAACAGTTTCTACGAATACAACACCCAAAGGAAAAGAAGGAAGATGGTGTGATCATTGTAAGCGATCTAATCAAACACTTGACCAATGCTGGAAGCTGTATCCCTCACCTACAGAGAAGCAAAAAGGGTCAAGAAAAAAGGGGACCTGGTGCTGGACGCGCTAATTCCGCCTCTTCTACACATGGCAACTCTGCACACCCTCATCCATATCTCAAGAAGAAATCCAGCAACTTAGAGCTATCAGCAATGTTTTCAGACCCCTAATGATTCTGGTCATTGCTCTCTTGCTCTGCAAGGTAAACCCTCTACAAATTTTTGTATTGGATCTTGGATTCAGGTGCTACCTCACATATGACCTCAACCTCATCTTTACTTACACACTATATCCTTGTTCCACTAATGACAATATTACTACTGCTAATGGACGTACACGTGTTGCTGGACGCGGCAATGTCATACTTTTCTGACGACTACATTTGAAAAATACCTTACATGTTCCTAGACTTCCATGAACCTTGCATCTATCCACAAATGACTACTGACTCAAAGTGTTGCTAGTTCTTTCCTTCTTGGTGTATTTTGCAGGATCTGCACACGGGGAAGATGATTGGAACTGCTAAGCAACGGGATGGACTATATACCTTGATATACTGCTGCCTTGAATTCCTCACCTAAAGCCTTGCTTCAACCACTACTAATACCAATACTATTTGGCTTCATCATAAACGCTTTGGGCATCCTTCATTTCATTTACTAAAATCATGTTCCCACACTTTTTAATGGTATTGATGTTTCAAATTTCAATGTGATGTGTGTAATTTGCTAAACACTCTCGTGTGTCTTTCCCTCAAAGTATTACCTTTATTGATGATTGTACTCGCTTTTGTGGGTCTTTCTCATGAAAAACAAAAGTGATGTGAGCTCAATTATTCCCACCTCTGCTGCAACATGATTCACACCCAATTCTCCACCACTATAAAACGTTTTCGCACTGATAATGCTACCGATTATTTCAACCAAGTTGTTAACTCGTTCTTTCTCTCTAAAGGTATCATTCATGAATCTTCCTGCCCATACACTCCACAACAAAATGGCACGGCTGAAAGAAAAAATCGTCATCTGCTTGAAATGAGTCGTGCTTTACTCTTCCAATCAAATACTCCTAAACACTATTGGGGTGAAGCTACACTAACTGCATGTCATCTCATCAACAAATTGCCCACTCGCATTCTTAAAAATAAATCCCCACATGAGTGCCTTCGTCAATTTTTTCCCACTCACAAAATCTCTTCTGATCTAAACTTACGGGTTTTCGGGTGCACTGCTTTTGTTCATATTCCCACTCCTCATAGGGGAAAATTGGATCCACGCTCTACTAAATGTATCTTCCTGGGATATTCTCCTACTCAAAAAGGTTACAAATGCTACAATCCCACTACAAAAAGGAGTTACATAACTTTTGATGTTACTTTTCATGAATCAGAACCCTTTTACTCTGACCCTATCTCTTCTTCATCTCATTCTTTCTCACAAACTGAAGAAAATCAGCTTCCTCTTCCCACCTACACCATCACCCCTCCATCACAACAAACATTACCACCACCAGATTCACAACCATCACAACCATCTTCAGCTCCGCCTGATCCTCCACACACTCAACTACCACCGGATTCACCACCATCTTCCCCATCATCTAATCCACCACAAGACCAACAAGTTATCTCCCCTACTGAATCTTCCACCACAGATCATTCCCCTAACCTTCCAGTAACAAAGGTATTTTCAAGGCAGTACAAATCCACCCCGTGGCTGACGCGGGATCAATTATCTAACCCAGGTATAGATCCTCTCCCTAAAGAAAACTCCCCTCCAATTGCTTTGCGGAAAGGTGTACGTCAGTGCACAAAAACCCCTCTCTATCCTTTGGCCAATTTTGTAAGCTTCAATAATTTTTCTTCTTCTCATGCCTTGTTTGTTCAAAGCTTGAATGAAATCCAAATTCCAAAATCTGTTTCTGAAGCGTTGGCCAAGAAAGAGTGGAGGGATGCTATGCAAGAGGAAATCAGAGCTCTTGAAAAGAATCACACATGGGTTGTTGTATCAAAACCACAAGGAAAGCATGTTGTTGATTGCAGGTGGATCTTTACTGTTAAATACAATGCTGACGGATCTCTAGAGCGGTACAAAGCTCGACTTGTGGCTAAATGGTACACCCAGACATATGGGATTGATTATCAGGAGACATTCGCTCCTGTGGCTAAGCTCAACACTGTTCGCATCCTATTATCCTTGGCATCACACTTTGATTGGCCTCTGTTACAGTTTGACGTCAAGAATGCCTTTCTCCATGGTGACCTGCATGATGAGATCTATATGCGAATCCCTCCAGGCTTTAATGGTGAGTCTACCTCTACCAAAGTATGTCGACTAAAAAAGGCTCTCTACGGTCTCAAACAGTCCCCTCGAGCTTGGTTTGACCGATTCACCAAAGTTGTTCGAGGTGTTGGTTATAGACAAAGTCAGGGTGATCATACATTGTTTTTCAAACACTCTCATCCAGGGGGAGTCACTATCCTTCTTGTCTACGTTGATGACATCATTGTTACCGGTAATGATTCTGCAGAGAGACAACTGTTGTCGTATAGCTTTTTGTTTAATAATAGCTTATTCTGTTTAGTTACTGTAATTTAGGTTGGCTGTTACATGTAGATATTTAGATAGATATTATAGATATTATTTCCCAGTTTGTTAGAGAGTAAATAGTTAGAATATATTTTATTTATTCTGTTAGTTACAGAATAAATAAATAAGATAGATATTATAGTCTAACTATTAGAAAACCCTAATCTATCTATAGGGCTGTATAAATAAGGCTCTTGCCTCTCATTTATGTATATACGTGATTTATAAAACTCTTCATGGTATCAGAGCAGGAGCGATCTGCCATTGCTGTTTTTTTTTCTGCCACTGTTATCGTTTTTTTTCACACCTATCTCTAGGCGTGCAAATCTGCAGCCACTATCTTATTTCTCCACTAAATCTCTCTTCGTACTATCTTATTCCTCCACTGAATCTCTTCGTACTCCATCTCTCAATCAAATTTAGAAACTATCTTCCTTTTCCAGTACTCTATCTGTCGTGTATGAAAATTATCATGGCTGGTGAAGAGAAAACTCAGTCTAAACCCAAAAAGGTGGAACTTTTAAGCGTTAATAGTGCTTATAAGTTCAACGGGAAGAACTACCTTACATGGTCTCAATATGTGAAGATTTATCTCACTGGGAAAGGTGTTGTCAAGCATCTTTTAGAATCCAAACCAGCAGCTGCTGACTCAACATGGTCTGAAACAAACGCCATAGTCATGTCATGGCTGTGGGAGTCAATGGATCCGAATATCAGTGTCACCAGTATGTTCCTTGGGACTGCAAAAGAGGTATGGGACTTCATCGAGCAATCATACTCTCATGCCAAGGATGAAGCTTTGCTGTTCGATCTGACTGTTAAATCAACCACTACTCATCAAGGAGAGAAAACAGTCACAGAATATGCTACAACATTACAAAACTGGTGGTCTGAAATTGATCAATATTGCAATGTCAAGATGGTGTGTACTGAGGATGCACAAGCCTTCAAAATTTTGTTGAGAAAGGCAGAGTGTATGTCTTTCTTGCTGGTCTGAATCCTATCTATGATCAAGTTAGGGTTCAGATTCTTGGTCAACAGAAGTTGCCTTCTTTAGCAGAGGTGATTTCCACAGTGAAGGCCGAAGAGAGTAGAAGAAGTGTCATGCTGGAGCATAAACAAGTCAAGAATACTATTGAGAGTACAGCTCTTACTACTAGAGAAGAGAAGAAAGGACAAAGGTTCTGCAGTCATTGCAAGAGGTCCAATCATAATAAGGAGCAATGCTGGCAATTGTACCCACATCTTCGAGAAAATCGACATCTTCGAGAAAATCGAGATAATCGAAGTCGGGGAAAGGCAAATCTAACAGAAGTTCCAGCCATGAGTTCAACGGATATAGAAAAGCTCAGAAAGTTACTGGATTCGTTGGATAAATCACAAGGTGCCTCTTCTAATGTTGGTCAGTGTTCTCTTACTCTATCGGGTAATTCTCTGTTCTCAGCATGCTTAAATGCTTCAGAAAGTGTTCTTCCTTCAGATTAGATTATAGACTCTGGAGCTACTTCACATATGTCATCTTCCTCCACCACTTTCAATACCTATAAGTCTTGCTCTTTAAATTCAAATTCTCACATAACTACAGCTAATGGTTCTTCAGCCAAGGTTGTTGGACAGGGACACTTTTTTGTTTCTGATCATCTCAAATTGAAAAATATTCTACATGTTCCAGATTTGTCTGCTAATTTAGCTTCTGTCTACAAGCTGACTAGTGATCTAAATTGCTTTGCTATATTTTCTCCTTCTTGGTGTATACTTCAGGATCAGAATTCGGGGAGGACGATTGGAACTGCTAAGCAGAAAAATGGTCTCTATTATCTGGATTTGCAGCCCTCTGTCACCACAAAAAAGGCCTTTCATACCAATAATCCTGAAAAAAAGGAAGATACCATTTGGCTCTATCATCAACGATTTGGTCATCCTTCCTTTGGTGTGATGAAACATATGTTTCCTAATTTGTTTATTGATGTTGATGTTTCTAGTTTTCTTTGTGAGCCTTGTGAACAAGCTAAACACACTCGTACTTTGTTTCCCTCTCATAATAAAAGAAGTAGTACTCCGTTTGCTTTAATCCACAGTGATATTTGGGGTCCTTCTAATGTGCTAAATATATCCGGTGCTCGTTGGTTGGTCACACTTATGATGATTGTACAAGGTTTACTTGGGTGTTTCTCCTTAAAAATAAGAGTGATGTAAGTGAGATTATACCTATTTTTTATACTTTCGTCAAAAATCAGTTTAACACCACTATCAAAAGAATTCGAACCGATAATGCCAAAGACTACTTCAATCAGTCCCTAACCAGTTTTTTCCATTCGACGGGCATAATTCACGAATCTTCTTGTGTGTATACACCACAACAAAATGGGGTAGCTGTGAGAAAGAATCGTCATCTCTTAGAAGTTACTAGAGCCTTGTTATTCAAGTCAAATGTGCCACAATTTTACTGGGGGGAAGCTGTTCTTACTGCATGTCACCTTATTAATTATCCTTCTCGGCCTCTTCATTATCAAAGTCCAATTCAATGTCTTCGGAAGGTCTACCCTGATTATAAAGTCTCTAATGACCTGAGTTTCGGGTGTTTGGGTGTACAACTTTGTCCATGTTCACAATGCTCACAGAGGGAAGCTAGACCCAAAATCTGTCAAGTGCATTTTCTAGGATACTCTCCGACCCAGAAGGGTTACAAGTGTTTTAATCCATCCACAAAAAAAATGTATGTGTCTGCAGATGTGACTTTTGCTGAGGATGTTTCTTTCTATACAAAAACAGACTCACATTCCTCACAACCAGGGCTGGAAAATAACTCTCAACCACTAACAGAAGGTAATAGAGTGTTTGATCTCTCTATTCAGCCACCATCTCCAACCTCACAACAGCAGTCTCCAATCTCACAACAGCAGTTGCCTATAGTACCACAGAATACCTTGTCACCTATAGCTCCACAACCAAGTCCTAACCCCACACCACAAGAACAACCTCCGTTGATAAGGGTTTATTCCAGAAGAGTAGGGACCATGGATCTGCAGAATCAGGACCAAGAGTCTGCTCCAGTTGCTGATTCTGAAGACACTCCAGCTTTCAACAATGAGTCCAATAATCCTCTTGATCTTCCTATTGCTGTTAGGAAAGGAGTTCGTACGTGCACTCAAACTCCTCTTTATCCTATGTCTAATTTTGTTTCCTTTGATCACTTCTCTCCCTCTCATGCCTTGTTCATTCAAAATCTCAACAGAATTGCTATTCCCACCACTGTTTCTGAAGCATTAGCAAAAGAGAATGGAGAGAAGCCATGAAAGAGGAAATGAGGGCACTTGAGAAAAATAGAACCTGGGAAATTGTTGATAAACCATCAGGGAAGAATATTGTTGATTGCAGGTGGATTTTTACTGTTAAATACAGGTCAGATGGAAGTTTGGAACGCTATAAGGCAAGGCTGGTTGCTAAGGGATTTACACAAACATATGGGATAGACTATCAAGAGACTTTTGCTCCTGTAGCTAAACTCAATACAGTGCGAATCATCCTTTCTCTTGCTGCTCACTTTGATTGGGGGCTTGCTCAATATGATGTTAAAAATTTTCTTCATGGTGACTTGCATGAGGAGATTTACATGAGAATTCCTCCCGGTTTTGATGCTTCAGACGCAAAGAATAAAGTTTGTAGGTTGAAGAAGGCTTTGTATGGTCTCAAGCAATCTCCAAGAGCTTGGTTTGAGCGATTTGCAGGAGTTATGAGAGCTGCTGGTTATCATCAGAGTCAAGGTGATCATACACTGTTTATTCGACACTCTGACTCAGGTGGAGTGGTTATACTGTTGGTGTATGTTGATGATATTATTGTGACAGGAAGTGATGAGCGAGAAAAGAAGAGACTAGAGCAATAACTGCAATCTCAATTTGAGATCAAAACTCTTGGATCTCTTAAGTATTTCTTGGGAATTGAAGTAGCTCGATCATCCCATGGCATTTACATCTCCCAACAGAAGTATATTACTGATTATTGATTGAAACAGGAAAGTCCGGATGTAAACCAGTGAATTCACCTATGGATCCAAGCCAGAAACTCAAGGAATCAGAGGATGAACCTAGAGTAAATGTTCAAATGTATCAGCGTCTATGTGGTAAGCTGATATGTTTAGCACATACTCGACCTGATATAGCCTATGCTGTTAGCGTCCTTAGTCAGTTTATGCATGATCCTCGAGAATCACATCTACAAGCTGCATATCGTGTATTGCATTATCTTAAAGGAGCTCCAGGCAAAGGCATTCTGTTTGCTCGAGGGAATAAATTAGATCTTCAAGCTTTTACTGATGCGGATTATGCTGGATCTCTGGTTGATCGAAGATCTACGACAGGGTACTGTGTTTTTCTGGGAGGAAATCTGGTCAGTTGGCGAAGCAAAAAGCAAAATGTTGTGGCTCGATCTTCGGCTGAATCTGAGTTTAGAGCTTTAGCACATGGGCTGTGTGAGTTGTTGTGGATCAAGATAATCCTAACAGATCTTCGGATTGAGTTGGAAACACCTATACAGCTAAGGAGTGATAACAAATCAGCCATAAGCATTGCTCTTAATCCAGTCCAACATGACCGGACAAAGCATGTGGAGATTGACAGACACTTTATCAAGGAGAAATTGGATGAACAACAGGTTGTGTTGAGTTATGTTCCATCAGATGATCAAACAGCAGATGTGTTCACTAAACCATTACATGGTCCAAGATTCAACTCACTTGTTTCCAAGCTTGGGATGCAAAATCTTTACATTCCAGCTTGAGGGGGAGTGTTGTCGTATAGCTTTCTGTTTAATAATAGCTTATTCTATTTATTTACTGTAATTTAGGTTGGTTGTTACATGTAGATATTTAGATAGATATTATTTCCCAGTTTGTTAGAGAGTAAATAGTTAGAATATATTTTATTTATTCTGTTAGTTACAGAATAAATAAATAAGATAGATATTATAGTCTAACTATTAGAAAACCCTAATCTATCTATAGGGCTGTATAAATAAGGCTCTTGCCTCTCATTTATGTATATACGTGATTTATAAAACTCTTCAACAACGTCTAGAAAAGCAGCTCAAGTCATAATTTGAGATGAAATCTCTTGGCTCTCTCAAATATTTCCTTGGAATTGAAGTTGCCCACTCATCTCAAGGCATCTTTATCAGCCAACAAAAGTATATCACAGACCTTTTGAGTCAGACAGGCAAGAGTGGGTGTCGACCAACTTCTTCACCGATGGATCCCAATCATAAGCTTGGCAACGCTCACGATGAGCCTAAAGTTGATTCATCTATGTATCAGCGTTTATGTGGTAAGTTGATATATCATTCGCATACTAGACCTGATATTTCCTATGCGGTAAGTGTCCTAAGTCAGTTCATGCATGACCCAAGAAAACCGCATCTAGAAGCTGCCTATAGGGTTCTACACTACTTAAAGGGGACTCCGGGCCAAGGGATCTTGTTCAGAAAAGGGGAACAACTAACAGTTCAAGCCTTTACTGATGCTGATTATGGTGGCTCTCTTACTGACCGGCGGTCTACTACAGGAATCTGTGTGTTCCTGGCAGGAAATCTCGTGACATGGAGAAGCAAAAAACAAAATGTTGTGGGTCAATCCTCAGCAGAATCTGAGCTGAGAGCTCTTGCAAACGGTCTATGTGAGCTTCTTTAGATCAAAACTATTTTATGTGATTTACGAATCAAATGGAAAGGTCCCATGGAGTTGAGATGTGACAACAAGTCTACAATCAGCATAGCCCACAACCCGGTCCAGCATGATCGAACCAAACACATTGAGATTGATAGACACTTCATCAAGGAGAAGATAGAAGGAGGTCTAATTGATCTAAGCTATATCCCTTCTGAAGAGCAGATTGCTGACGTGTTTACCAAACCTCTCCATAGTCCCAGATTCCATAATCTCATCTTCAAGCTGGGCATGAAAGACATTTACAAACCCAGCTTGAGGGGGAGTGTTGACAGACCTACTGAACAGGCACCATAACTCTAGGAAATAGTGCATTTATTATTCTGTTAACAGACCTACTGAACAGGCACCTTAGGAAGGATCTAGATAACCTAAAGGAAGAGACACCTAGAAGTGTCTGTCTAGGAAACATAAATAATTGAACAGATACAATTAAATACAATTAATTACATGCTGGACAGACATAAGAACCTAATTAATTACAGAATAATAAATGCACTATTTCCTAGAGTTATGGTGCCTGTTCAGTAGGTCTGTTAACAGAATAATAAATGCACTATTTCCTAGAGTTATGGTGCCTGTTCAGTAGGTCTGTCAACAGAATGTGTAGAACCATCCATGAATTTGTTGCAGCTTGTGAAGTTTGCCAACAAGTTGAGTATAGCTCCTTATCTCCTGCTGGTTTATCACAGCCATTACCAATTCCGGATAGGGTGTGGGAAGATATATCCATGGATTTTATAAAACACTTCGTCGAATTAAATCCATAGATACCATATTTGTTGTGGTGGATCGTTTCACCAAATTTTCTCATTTCATGGCTTTAAAGCACCCTTATACTGCTAAGGAGGTTGCCACTGTTTTTACCAAAGAGGTGATCAGGTTGCATGGGTTTCCAAGAACTATCGTCTCTGACAGAGACCCAATTTTTACTAGCAGTATTGGAAGGAACTATTCCAACTTTCAGGCACTACTTTGTGCCTTAGTTCTGCATATCACCCACATTGGTTTACTTGGAGTCTGTATTTTGCTTCTGTTTACTTCTGTCTGGGTGCTCTTGCTATTCTAGCAGACTACACCTTTGCTAGCAGTCATTACTGCTCCCTATTGTTGTACTGCTACTAATGTAGCCTACTGATAAAAAAAACCCACAATCGGATGGCCAAACCAAAGCGGTAAATAGGTGCCTGGAAGACTATTTGCGTTGCTTCTGTTTTCAAAAACCAAAACTCTGGCTGAAAGCTTTGCCATGGGCTGAGTATTGGTTTAACACCACTTTCCAGCAGAGTTTGGGCACCACTCCCTTCCGAGCTTTATATGGGCGTGATCCACCAGTTTTAATGCGTTATAGTCCTCTTAGGTCATTGATTGAGGCAGTAGATGTGCAGCTTTCTGAGCGTGATACTCTTTTGGATGAGCTCAAAGATAATCTCCTTAAGGCACAGCAACGAATGAAGGTGCAAGCTGATTCTCACCGGAGACATGTGCAGTTTAGAGTAGGAGATTTGGTATTTTTAAGGATTCACCCTTCTAAATAGAAGTCCCTAACCAAGAAGAGGAACGCCAAGCTTAGCCCTCGGTATTATGGGCCATTTGAGATAGTGGAAAGAGTTGGGGAAGTAGCTTATAAGTTGCTGTTACCTTCCTCAGCTCAGATTCATCCCATGGTGCATGTTTCCCATCTTAGGAAAGCTCTTCCTTCTTCAGTTGCCCCTACTGTTTTGCAACCCCCGGTCTTACTAGTGAGCTGGAACTTGTTGTTCAACCAGCTGCAGTGTTGGACTACCGCCAGAGACCAGGAGAAGAACCTGAAGCTCTTGTACGCTGGGCACATTGTCCAGAATCTGACTCTTCATGGGAGTTGGTGTCTGTTTTGCGGGAGCAGTTTCCTTCTTTTCACCTTGGGGACAAGGTGTTAGTTCAGGAAGGGGGTGATGTTATGACTCCAGCTGTTAGTAAGGGGAGTTTTGGGAAAGTTTATAAAAGATGGAATTAGTATTGCTGTGTACGTTCTGTTATTGCTATGTATGTTCTGTTCTGTTCTGTTTGTTATTGTGTTGTTAAGCAGTTGGTTCGTTTGTTAGTATGACAGGGTGTCTGTTATGAGGTTGAGAGTTAGAAACTAATCTGTACTTAAAGGAGAGTCTTAAGGGGTGTTTTGGTATCGAGAAGAATAATAAAGGAAGTGTCATTTGGAGGGAGATACGCCTCGAACCGTATCATACACTATCCTGTATCTCTAACTATATATACAATATCCCCTCTGACCTGTTATTATTATGTCAGAGGTGTAACTTGTTTATCATACCACTTGATATAGGCAGGGGTCCTTTCATCTATATCAGTCCAGATGATCGACTATGTCACTATACATAAAGAATTGAATATGCCCTCAAAGGTCAGCACCCTGTTATAGATAGAGAACCTGAATATAATGATGCGCAACAATTTCATATTGTCCCTTCAGGCTGGCGAAGAACACCAACTCATCAGCCCTCCCATAACTGCAGAAAGAGAGAGAGCAAAACATTGACATGAGCAAATGAACTTTTGTCCATCAAAGGAATCAATTAGTAGAAAAGATACAATGAGGTGCACGCAAAACTGTTTGTTTAGTATTACACTCAAGAATTAATGTTAACATGCAACGATGCAAATAGTATTGACAATAGATCCATTTTCCACCAAGAGAATGATTAAGCCCATTGGATCATAGTGCTCCGTGAAGAGAATCTAAGATCTAAACAAAAGTTAAAATGGAATTGATGTTCAAACTCCAGTACTAAACCTTTCAACAGCAAAACATATGTTAATTCCATTAAAAGTCAGAGTCCATGCAACAGTGATAACTCTGAAGAGTACGTATCATTAAAAGTTCCAAGGAAACTAAGTCAGTACAAGATGTTAAGAATAATGTGCACAACAAACGAAAGAAGTACCCAGCACAAATTCAGAATTTGCCCTTCAGCAGTGGAATTCTCAAACAGTAAGAGAAAGCATCGTCACCTCTCCAGTAACTTCATTGTGGTAGCTTCATCCAAAACATCCTTAGAATCACTTAGAAAGGCACGAAATTCTCTCACTACTGTTTGATACTCAGAACTACGATCCTGTGGAGCAGCATCATCTTCCAAGAGTAGTCTGTTTATCTAGAAAGATTTAGGACAAAAAACAGGTAATATCGAGTGAGATATATACAGATCATATCAAGGTTGCTAATCAACTAAAACTAAATGTTAGGTCGATGACTTGATTTTACGGATCAGATCCATCAATATGAAACTCCCTTGAAGCACAAGGAATGAAAGAAGTTTCCTGGTACAAAAAAGTAGTAGCAAAACTAGACAAGATAACTGAAAAATATATACAACTGCTGTTGTAGAAATGTACTAGCAAATTGATATATTAATCACCTTATCCAGATACAATTCAGTGGTCCATGTAGAAATCATTGTGATTTGGCACTTGTCATCTCGTGAAAGATTATCAAGTTTCCGCAACAGGAAAGCTCTCAAAGCATCCTGTGACATGTCACCATTAGAACAAAAGCCGCATATTTATCAATTTTGAAGTCAACTTTGAGAAGACAGGCAAAGCTGAGCTTTACAAAGGTACCTAGAATGCACAACTTTAAAACGGCAAACAGAAAGGTAAAAAGTAATGATTGTTAGATCGTTCAATAAAATTCCCTCTCCCCAGATTAGATAGAATAAAAAGCACAATGAGGATAGGAAGATATCTGCATATCTACAAAGTAAGATGTTCAAGAGTAAGTAGCCAAAGTATTGTGCATGACCTAGAGAACTTAGATGAAGAGAATGTGGGCAATAGAAAGTATTAGATGTGTGAGGGGCCTCTTAGTCATTGTAGTATTCTCTTACTCTCCAAATAACTAGCTTAATATTTAGCTTAAAAAGAGTAGATAGTAAGAAGAAGGGGACATGGAGAGTTTTGGATCGAAATGTGATTGCGTCCATTAGGCTTGGCCATAGATTTTTCTCTCACGCAGAGAGTTTGTTCACTGAGGCAGGGTTCATCCTGATTTCTACCCTTTATTCAATAAACCCGTATTACTACTGCTTTGCCTACATCTCTTCTCTCCCGCATATCACTAAGTTCTTACCTCTAATAATTGGTGCAGTGAGCAGGGATTGTGATGAAGAGCCGGAAGGTTGTATTAGTGAAGAAAGTGAAAGGAATAGAACTAGAGATCCTGGCTTTGCAGGCCGGCAGAGAAGCATGCTGGAGATCAGGGACACAATAGCTTCCCATGGCCAAAGGATGGAAGAGCGACAGGAGAGAATCGAGCATGTGTGGCAAATTACTCCATGGGGAGCCGCATCAGGGATGAGCAACAGGTGATAACTGGAACAGGAAGCTTCTTACGCGACAGTCCAGACCGTACGCTAAAAAAGGAATGATTTGATTAAAGCAGATGAGTATTCTAACTTGTGCCTTGAATATGATAGAAGACTAAATTGCTTTATTCCTTTCCTGGAGTTATCCAAAAAGAACTACGCCCATGTTCTCCGACGTAGTGACCGTGTATCCAAGAAGAGTAAACGAAGAATAGGGGAAGCAGTGGGGTTATTCAATATCAGAGGCACAAGAAGGGCAGAACGGTGGGCAATAGTAGACAACATGCTTATTGATTGTTTAAAAAATCTTAAGGGTCAGAACAAGTATTGGTTCATTAGACCCAAAGGATGCAAAAGATTCAAGAAAGCGTAGTCAAAAGTATTTGGTGGATCCCAACTGTTAAAGTCCAAATAATGGCTTATCAGACGTCACACAAGAATGTTTTTTCTTCATCCAATGAGTTCGTGATTCAGATCCTCAAAGCTGCAGTAGCAATCAATGTCATGGTACTGAAAATGGTACATAGGGATGGTAAATCTGGTTGGGGTTTCCACCATCAATTTGGACGAGAAATTTTTTTGAACAAGCTCATGACTGGGGCAAGGGTGCAGGTTCAGCAAAATGTTCTAGCTCTCGAGTGGAATTCCAAGTGCAAGGCTGATCTTCCTCGGTTATGAGGTATAACTGCTTAAATGCTTGTGTAGTTTGCTGTCTCGACTTTGGCTATTTGCTGCTTCTTTCGGGTGTTCTAGGATTTCCTGTATTTTTGATGTAGCTGTTTTTGCACTGGCCTGTTTAGGCTATGCTTAGTGATGTAATTCACCAAACTTACCTGTCTTTGCAGCGTAATTTATCAAAAAAAAAAGGAAGCTACTTACCCGGATTGATGGAGTAAAGGTCAAGAAGTCAAGTGCAGATCAAAGATGACAACCCGATCGCGACCAAGATGGTGGCTGTTGATACGCACCATTAGTCTACGAAATAGTGCTTTTATTATTTATGTAAATAATTAGGATCTTATGTCTGTCTAGAATTTAATTAATTATACATGTTATATTTCCTAGACAGACACTTCCAGTCTTCCCTAGACCCTTCCAAAGGTGCTATAAATATAGGGTTGTATATCCTTTTTTATTATCAACCACTGAATATATACACAGTAAACTACATGGTATCAGAGCCTAAACCTACCCCTTCCTTTCTCTCTAGCTGCCGCCAGCTTCTTCAATCCTAACCCTAAACACTGCAGCCTCCTCTTTAATTCTGGTTGTGCTTCCAGCTCTAAATCTCCAGCACCAAAACTTTTTTATGGGTATCTTTGCCCCATTTTGGTGTTCCTTTCTCCTGTGGTGCTCTCAGCTCACCTCTCTCCCTAGTGCATCGCCAATCTTCTTGCACTAACTCTATCTTCTAGGGGTCTCCACCTCTCTCTTTATTAATCCAGTGTGAGTCATTCCACCAAATTAAAAATGTCAAAGGAAGATACTTCAAATTTTGTATCAAGTCACCCAGACCACTCCAACATGGTAAGTGCTGCTGCCGCTGCCCTCAAACACCAGAAGTTCAACCTACCCCCAGTCCATTCATCTTATCGTCTTAACAGATCAAATAACCTTGGTTGGACTAAAATGGTGAACACACTTCCCCGTGGCAAAGACCTTGATGACCACCTTACAAAATCAAAGCCAGCAGAAGGAGACGATGATGCTGAGTGGCAGTAAATCAACACCAATATTCGTGCCTGGTTATGGGACTCTATGGACCCAAGCATGCGTCTTTATCTAAAAACTACAAAAGAAATTTGGGATTTCATACAACAATCCTACTCTTAAGCCAAAGATGGTGCATTTGTCTACGATTTGTATTTCAAACCTAACTCTCAAGCAAGGTAATCGATCTGTCACAGAATATGCTGCTGATCTCCAGAAGCTTTGGTCTGAACTTGATCAATATCAAACCATTACTTGGTTATGTGCTGCTGATGCCACTCATCACAAAAATCACCTGAATCAGAAGCGCTTATACTGCTTCGTATCCAGCCTAAATGTAGAATATGTTCAGGTTCGTGCTCAAATCCTTAACAACACTCCTCTTCCAGCTTTGCCCTCTGCCATAGCTATTGTAGAACATCAAGAGAGCAGACGCAACATCATGTTGGAAAATAAGACAGTGGACAACACAGTTCTAGCTGCTAAAATGGTTTCTACAGATACTATGACACCCAAACAAAAAGAAGGAAGATGGTGTGATCATTGTAAGCAGTCTAATCACAACATTGATCAATGCTGCAAGCTGTATCCTCACCTACAGAGCAGCAAAAAGGGTCAAGATAAATGTGGTCCTACTGCTGGACACGCAAATTCTGCCTCTTCTACATATGGCAACTCTGTTGCGCCCTCATCCATATCTCAAGAAGAAATACAACAACATAGAGCAATGTTGCAATCCCTTCAAACCCCTTATGATCCTAGTCATAGCTCTCTTGCTCTGCAAGGTATACCCTCTTCAAATTTTTGTCCTAATGCATTAGAACAGTCTCCACATTTAGATTGGCTCTTGGATTCAGGTGCTACCTCACATTTGACCTCTACCTCATCTTTACTTACATACTAACATCCTTGTTCCACTAATGACAGCATTACTACTGCTAGTGGCACGTCTACACGTGTTGCTGGGCACGGCAATGTCACACTTTCTGACCAACTACATTAGAAAAATACCTTACACTTTCCCGGACTTGCCATGACCTTGCATCTTTCCACAAACTGACTACTGATCTTAATTGTGTTGCTATTTTCTTTCCTTCTTGGTGTATCTTGTAGGATCTGCCCAAAGGGAAGATGATTGGAACTGCCAATCAGCAATATGGATTGTACTACCTTGATATGCCTACTGCCTTGAATTTCTCACCTAAAGTCCTTGCTTCAACCACTACTAATACCAATGCTATTTGGCTTCACCATAAGCGCTTTGGTCATCCCTCCTTTCATGTACTAAAAATCATGTTCCCACACCTCTTTAATGGTATTTGTTGAACAGTCATCATTAATATGTAACATTAGTTGTATTTAGTCTATAAATCTCTCCAGTCGTATTTCCATGTGATTACTTATTAACTAGGCACATTAATTATTCAGTTTTCTAAGTAGTGGGGTATTCCAACAGTTGGGAAACCCAACTGTCTTGTCCTTTATCTCCCCTCACGAGTATTCTACCCTTTGTATAAATATGTATCACTTCTCTCAGTAACACAACACACAATTCCTCTCATTTCTTTACATGGTATCAGAGTTAATAATATTCTTAAATACCTGTTTTCTCTTCAGCCGACAGCCTTCATCATTGTCCTATTCCTCTCTACATCAGCAGCCTTCATTGCTGCTTCTTATCATCCTTCTAAACCAGTGCTAAATTATTTGTAACAGCCTTCATCGCTGTTTCCTTCAACCTTTCAGCCTTCATTGCTGATTGACAGCCTTCATCGCAGCTCCTTCACCTTTAACAGCCTTCATCGTTGTTCCTTTGCTTTCAACAGCCTTACAACTATGTTGGTTGATTATAGTGTTACTTGCGCTGCTCACACAAATTCTCATAAAGGAGAGTTAAGTGCTGCAGATCTTGAGAAATTCAAGGCCTTTATGAAGACCCATGAGAAATGGCCGAACGGTAACTCATCTAGCAACTATTCTCTTTCTCAGGCATCACTCGGTCTCCTTAAGCTGTAATGCTTCAGAAAAACCCTAATCTAGTAACTGGATAATTGATTCTGGAGCCACTGATCATATGACCTTTTCCAAAAAACATTTCCATAGCCACCACAAAACAGAATTATTACAGGCAATGGTTCCCTTGCACCTGCTGCTGGACAAGGAACTGTTTACCTCTCAAAGAACTTGGAACTAAAATCAGTTTTACATGCTCCTACCTTATATGTTTTTCTCTCCTTAGTGCATTCTAAGGACCTACACTCGGGGAGGAAGATTGGTCATACTAAGGAAAGGAACGGGCTACATTTTCTGGAGGTTTTAGGGGAAAACCAATCTCAAGCCCTATCCACCACCACCACCACCACAAACAAAACCATCTGGTTGTTTCATCAAAGATTAGGCCACCCACCATTTAGTCTTCTTATGGATATGTATCCTGAGTTGTTCCAAGGGAAAATGTTGATGATTTTATCTGTGAAGCGTGTACGAAAGCTAAACACACTAGGGTTTCCTTTCCTCTGAATAATACAAGAAGTGCATTCCCTTTTCAACTCATTCTTAGTGATGTTTGGGGTACCGCTCCTTTGGAAAACATTTCTGGTGCAAAACGGTACATTTCCTTCATTGATGATTGTACAAGAACCACATGTGTATACCTTCTAGAACACAAGTCGGAAGCCAGCAATATCATTCCTACTATTTGTTCCATGATTCACAATCAATTCAATACAAAAATCCAAAAGTTCCGAACTGATAATGCTAAGGACTATTTCAACCACTCATTGACATTTTTTTTCCAAACTCATGGGATTATTCACGAGTCATCTTGTGCCTACACCCACAATAAAATGGAGTGGCTGAAAGGAAAATCGTCACATCCTTGAAGTGGCTCATGCTCTCTTGTTCCAAGGGGGGAAGCTGTTCTAACAGCCACTTTCCTAATTACTAGATTATCTTCTCGTTCATCCACTACAAAAATCCCTTGTCTTTCTTCAGGAATTTCACCCTTACTTTCATCCATCTCTAGGACTTGAACCCAAAGTGTTTCATTGCACTGCTTTGTTCATATCCACATCACCCAAAGAGGGAAATTTGACCTTGGAGCTCTCAAATGCATCTTCCTTGGATACTCAAAAAGGATACAAATGCTCCCATCCCACTGCAAAAAGAACCTATGTCTCCACTAATACTACAGAAGATAAGTAATCACCTCACACCTTTGAGTCACTTCAACGTTTAAGACTATCACCTCAAGAATGTCCTCCAACACCTGACCTGACCAACAATCCTAACACACCATTGAGCAAACAGAAACTTCTACCACCCCATCATTTTCATTTTTTCCTCTAACTTACAGCAGAAGGGCACCCGTTCCTGACCAGACACATGGCCAAGATTCTGACCTGCGGGAAGCTCTCGAGGATGCAGCACCAGATATGGCGAAGAATGTGGCAACAAATCCTACATCCTGTTCTCCCTCCTTACCTCCACCTGATTCAGATCTTCACCTTCCTATTCTCTTAGAAAAGGTACCCGAGCGTGTACCAATAAACCGTTATACCCATTAGCCAAATTCACCCCCACCCACAAACTTTCCCCTGCACACAAACTTTTCCTCAGCAAAATTCAAGAGATTCCTATACCCAAAACTTTAGCTAAAGCATTTTAACAAGGAGTGGAGGGAAGCCATGAAAGAAGAGATGAGAGAGGAACCACACTTGGGAAATTGAGGATAGACTTGCCGGAAAGAATGTAATAGACTGCAAATGGGTCTGTACTTTAAAGTAAAAATCTGATGGCAGCCTAGAAAGGTATAAGGCTCGACTTGTGGCTAAAGCTTTTACACAAGCCTATGGGATTGACTATGAGGAGACTTTTGCTCCAGTTGCCAAAATGAACACAGTTCGTATTCTATTGTCTCTTGCTGCTCATTTTGATTGGAGTCTTATCACACTTTGATGTGAAGAATGCCTTTCTTCATGGAGACCTAAAGAAGAAATCTATCCACCAGGTTTTGCTCCACCATCTGCAAACAAAGTCAACAGATTAAAGAAGGCTCTTTATGGCCATAAACAATCTCCTCGAGCATGGTTTGGACGATTTGCTAACGTGATGAAGAATGCAGGCTACAAACAAAGCCAAGGTGATCATACCCTATTTATAAAGCATTCATCATCAGGGGGAGTAATTATACTTTTGGTATATGTGGATGATATCATTGTTACAGGCAACAATATGGATGAGAGAGAGCAGCTCAACAAAAGATTGGAAACAGAGTTTGAAATCAAAAGCTTGGCAAAGCTGAAATATTTCCTTGAATTGAAGTGGCACGATCTTCCAAAGGCATATTCATCTCACAGCAGAAATATATCATTGATTTATTGCTGGAAACAGGAAAGAGTGGTTGTAAACCAGCTTCCACATCCAGTGATTCTAACCATAAGCTTGGAGCGGTCACTGATGATCCGGTTGTGGATAAAGAAACGTATCAAAATTGGGTGGAAAATTAATCTACTTATCTCACACAAGGCTGGACATTGCTTATCCTGTCTTTGTAATCAGCCAGTTTATGCATGATCCAAGGGACTCTCATCTCGCAGCAGCTTACAGAATCCTTCACTATCTTAAGTGTAGTCCGGGAAAAGGAATTTTATTCATAAGGGGCAGTGAACTAACTTTAGAATCCTTCACAGATGCGGATTACGCAGGATTAGTGGTAGAAAGGAGATCTACCTCAGCATATGTGTTGTTTTGGCAGGAATTTTCAATAACATGGCGAAGTAAGAAGTAGAGTGTTGTTGCTAGTAAGAAGCAGAGTGTTGTTGCTAGATCATCAGCTGAATCCGAGTTTCATTCTCTTGCACATGGTCTTTGTGAACTACTATGGTGCCAAATCATTCTAAATGATCTAAAAGTGAAGTGGAAGGAAGCTATGAAGCTGAAGTGCGACAACCAGTCAGCCATCAAGATAGCTAGAAATCCAGTTCAGCATGAAAAGACCAAGCATATTGAGATAGATTGAAATTTCATCAGAGAAACAGATTACAGATGTGCTAACAAAAGGTCTTCACAACTCTCGGTTTCATCAATTGATTTTCAAGCTTGGAATGAATGACATACACCATTCAGCTTGAGGGGGAGTGTTGAACAGTCATCATTAACATGTATATTAGTTGTATTTAGTCTATCAATCTCTCTAGTAGTATTTCCATGTAAATAGTTATTTACTAGGCACATTAATTATTCAGTTTCCTAGATAGTCGGGTATTCCAACAATTGGGAAACCCAACTTTCTTGTCTTTTATCTCCCCTCTAGAGTATTCTACCCCTTGTATAAATATGTAACAATTCTCTCAACAATACAACACACACATGCTACACATTTGTTAAACACTCTCGTGTGTACGAAAAACATACGACACACACATGCTACACAAACCGCAGGAAACGGAAGTATTTTGATTCTCTTTCCTGATTACCCCAGAACAAACACCCCCTAAGTTCTTACCTCTAACATAAAACGTACAAGATATCTACAAAGCATACGCGAGAAGATAGTCCCCTTCAAAAGACTTATTACCTGCTCATTAACGCTAATGAACTTCAGGGTGATCTCTTCAAATGAAAGAATATAATTGATCTGCCAAAACAGCCATCACCATATTGACATCAAAAGTGGAAGAGAACTGAAAGTATACATAGTAATGGTTCAATGCCATAAAAATGAAGGAACAGAGCCATAAGACCTTCCCAAAGCGCTACTAAGAGTATGGTTATCGCAACAGTGACAACAGCCAAAATAGGAAATATTTTGTAAACCTACAAAACATAATCATCCATGTGCAACAACACTACAATGCTTCTCACCTTTGCATAAAAGGATGCAGCCCTGAAAAAGTCCTTGGAGGAGAAAGCTTCATCTGCCTGTAAAAGTAGATAAATTTTTTATACGACACCATGATTGACAAAACATCCTTTCAAAAACGTTGTCACCGAATACGAATATGAACATGCCTCAGCAATTCACTTCTCAATTCAATTTCCAGCTAAGCAAGGACTACAACCTGAGCTAAGTAAACTTGGTCTCTTTGCAAAGCATCTCGACAATTCGCCAGAGCTGCAGCGTATTCCTTCATATCTAGATACACTTTCCACATATCTCGGCCTTCGTCATTGACTGAAACCTAAGAGAGATAAAACGAAAGACGATAAAAAGAGTAGAAACATAATTCTGCTCATTCATGGAAACAACTAGATGAGAATTGGTAAATGCCTGGAAGATGGAGTTTTGATCATATGCAAAGAAGAGCCCTGCAGATGCATCACTACATAATCCTAGAATGCCCTTCGAGACTGATTCTGTTGTAAGATCGAAATGAAGTTCCTCTATGATTTGCTCACTTATTTTGTTCACCACCTGCAAGCATCCAAGAATGGTAGAAGAAATATTTGGCTGGCCACGAAACACTTGAACTACTGTTTGGAAAAAAAAGAAGAAAAAACCCTCAAGCCATCGTAAGAAATAGCAAAACCTATACCATCCGATAAAACTATTGTGCGTTTTACATGAATACTGATGAACATGGTGGTCCATAAATATTTGAAGACATACCTTGACCTTATTGCCTATCAAGAGCAAAAAGTGAAATTCAGATACTGCAAGAGAGCTAGGTTTGACATCTTCATCGCCTTCCAATAACTTTGAGTAGTCAAGTAGCGCCTTGTTCTCTACAAATTTTCATCTCCATCCTGTGAACTATCAAAGAAGTTCCAAAAATGGTTAAACACAAATGTGATAAAATGATGTGCATCATATGTTTACTTAGGGGAAGAGATAATGAAGTTCATGTTGATATATCTGTTGAGAAATGTATACCAAGGACACTGTTAGCCAAGGAAATAGTTTCTTTATTAATTATGTAATTATTAGTCTTTAGCGGTTGTTCATATTATAATTAATTATACCTATTCAGATTTTTTATACTTTATTTATAGTTCCTAGACAGACACTTCAATAGGTTTATTCCAGACTCTACCAACTAAGGATGGCAATTCGGGTTGATAGGTCGGTTTGAAGCTCACTCATACCCAACCCGATTAAAATTTTATTGACCCATACCCAACCCGATTAAAATCGGGTTACAAATTTTCAACCCATACCTACCCATATAAAATCATTGAACCCAAACCCAACCTGTTTAGCCCGTTTAAATACAAATTCTCTTGTTTTTCTGCAGAATGATCAGACGTCTTTAAAAGCATGCACATGATGGTCATTTATTTCAAATCATTGTGTGTCATTTTTTCAAATGTTAACATTATGTTAAATGGGTCAATAATCTTAACTCATATCCATTATTTGTGTATATGAAATGGTGTGAATAGACGAGTTTGTGCGGCTGCAAGAATGAATGACATTATTTAAGTTTTCAAACAAAAGGTGAATGGTGGATATAAATGGCCTAGAGAATGTATTTAAATTTTAAAAAATTATGTATGTGGGCCAAAAGAAGTGATAGTATTTTTGTTTACTTTTATATTAATAGTTATAGATTAATACATATCCAAGTAACATATTGACATATTTATCCTTTATTTATTTTAATTAAATTAAGTAAACGGGTCGGGTTAAATTCGGGTTAGGACTTTTAACCCATACCCAACCGATATATTTAATAGGTAACCCATACCCAACCCAAAAATTAAATGGATCAATAATCTTAACTCATACGTGTTATTTATGGGATGGGTTTGGGTTGGGTTTTCGGGTTGGGTAAAAATTGTCACCCCTACTTCCAAGGTGTCTCTTTCATTAGATGACTCTTCTATAAATATAGGATTGTACATCAGTTTTGTATATCTTCAATCAATAATAAAACCACAGAAACTACATAGTATCATAGTCTAATCTAATTTAAACCCATCTGATCTATGCCCTTTGATCAGCCCTACTGCCACCTTTATTCACTCCTGCTTATGCTCTAATTTCCTGGGTCTCTCCACCCCCTGCATCTCACTTTCTACGCCTATTAAATCTCTTTGGGTGTCCACCCTTTGCATGTTGTTGGTTGAAGGAGAACTTCAATGTCAAATACAAAGCTGATCGTTCACTCGAGAGGTACAAAGTTGGCCTTGTGGCTAAAGGGTATACCCAAACATATGGAATTGACTATGAGAAAACCGTTGCTCCTGTGGCCAAACTCAATACTATTCGTTCGCATTCTCTAATCCTTAGGATCCTACTTCAATTGGCCACTATCAAAATTTGATGTCAAGAATGTCTTCCTCCACGGTGATCTACATGATGAGATTTACATGTGCATTCCCCTGGGCTTTAATGATGATTTTGCATCAGCAGCTACCTCTCCAAAGTATGTCGATTAAATAAGGCTTTATATGGCCACAAGCAATCCCCTCGAGCTTGGTTTGACCGCTTTGCCAGGGTTGTTCGCACTGCTGGGTATAGTCAAAGTCAAGGCGATCATACGCTATTCTTCAAGCACTCTCGCCCAAGGAGAGTGACAATTCTCCTTGTATATGTTGATGACATTATTGTTACCGTAATGATCCAGCAGAGAAACAATGTCTAGAAAAGCAGATCAAATCAAAATTTGAGATGAAGTCTCTTGGCCCTCGCAAGTATTTCCTTGGATTGAAGTTGCCCGCTCATCTCAAGGCATCTTTATCAGTCAACAAAAGTATATCACAGACTTGCTAAGTGAGACAGCAAAGAGTGCATGTAGACCAGCTACTTCACCAATGGATCCCAATCAAAAGCTAGACATTGCCCATGATGAGCCCAAGGTTGATTCAGCAATGTATCAACATCTATGTGGCAAGCTTATTTATCTCTTCCATACCAAATCGGACATTGTGTTAGTGTCCTAAGTCAATTCATGCATGACCCAAGGAAACCACATCTGGAAGCAGCCTACAGGGTTCTACATTACCTAAAAGGAAGTCCAGGACAAGGAAATTTGTTTAAGAAGGGGGAGCAGCAGTTCAAACCTTTACTGATGCCGACTATGGTGGCTAACTTGTGGATCGAAGGTCTACTACAGGTTTTTGTATATTTTAGTAGGAAATCTTGTTACATGGAGACGCAAAAAACAGAATGTAGTGGCCCGATCCTTTGGTGAATCTGAACGAAGAGCTCTTGCCCATGGTCTTCGTAAACTTCTCTGGATTAAAATTATCCATTCTGATTTAAAAATCAAATGGAAAAGACCGATGGAGCTGAGGTGTGATAACAAATAAACAATCAGTATAGCCCATGATCCTGTCCAACATGATCGTACCAACCATATTGAGATTGACCAACACTTCATCAAAGAGAAAGTTGAAGGAGGTCTGGTTGATCTAAGCTACACTCCCTCTAAAAATCAAATTGCATATGTTTTTACCAAACCACTTCACAAACCTAGGTTTCGTAGTCTTATCGTCAAGCTAGGTATCAATAATATCTACAAACCTAGCTTGAGGGGGAGTGTTGATATATCTGTTGAGAAATGTATACCAAAAAGAAACCATTAGCCTAGGAAATGTTTCTTTATTAATTACGTAATTATTAGTCTGTAGTGGCTGTTCAGGTTATAATTACTAATAGTTGTTCAGATTCTTTACAGTTTACTTATAGTTCCTAGACAGACGTTTCAAGGGGTTTACGCTAGACTCTTCCGAGGTGTCTCTTCGCTTAGATGACTCTTCTATAAATATAGGATTGTACATCCGTTTTGTATATCTTCAATCAATAATAAAACCTCTGAAACTACAGTTCAGAACTAAGCTTAGTTTGTGTCACTAAGTAACGACCAGAGAATTAAATGAACACATTGACTAGAGAAACAAACATCTAAAGGAATTGACAGGTATAATGGACCTACACATACCATCAAATAGACTAAAATGAATATATTACATGCTGGCTGGCTCCTAAATAAACAAGTAATCAAGGATAGGCTTACCTATGGCTTGCTCCAAAATTGAGGCCTCCGTGATAAATTCCAACCCCAGAAAGCCATGAAAAATGTGAAGCTCTTCTCTGCTTTATGAAGAAATTCAATTCACTGCATTAAATAGTTGTTATCCATAAGCATAGAATATCCCACAATTAAAACCAAATTATCTTCACAAACTTGTAGCCTTAAAATCCCATAATTTATTAGGCAGCCCTTGCCTGTTTGGATTCTCCCCAGGAAGTTCCATAAAATGCACCGCCCGTTCCAGGTATCTAGCAAACACAGTCTGCAAGTGCAAAATGATCAGCAGCAAAATGCAGTTACTTAAAGAACAAGACAGGAATGGAGCCGGATCTTAGGCAAATTATAAGGTCCAACATACAAATAGATGTCCACCCTTATATAAGAGATCATTGTGCATGTTCTTCATCAGATATTGTGCACCGAAAAGCTAGTATTAAGTAACTACACATGATGAGTGCATTTAGATTGACGCGCACCTCCAATGATCCAATCCCTGTAAAAGAATAAAGCCTTCTTGGAGTAACAGCCATGACATAGTATCTCATTCCACTGCTTATGCTAGCTGTTTCCATCTGTAAAAAATGTTGACTTACATGCGTAAGCCTCAAAACATACTTAGGCACATGTACCTTGGAACAAATGTGATTTATGTAGCAAGTCAATCACATTCGTAGGGAAGTAGAGCATAGACAATTACTCAACGTAACAGTTATGGTCATGGTTAATCTTCTGTAGGCCTGCAGTCATAAGTCATCGTCTAATACAAAAACAAGAGGCTTTCCAACTTTCTTACACCTCAGTTTTCAACTTAGAACTCTAAACTAAATGAAGGGGACCAAGGGATCCGACAGAAAATATAGTTCGCTTAATCAGAATTAGTAGTAAGGTACAATCAAGCAAAGCGTGTACCCATGGAAATAACCAACACCAGAGAACATAAACATCCAGAAACTTCTTCCTGCATTTTCAAAAGCAATCATTTCCAAGTGACACTTCCATCAAATATGCCTACATTACTCAAGAGCAAATCATGGTAATTCCATCGAAAGATAAATAATTCACACCTTATCATTTATTACTTGATACCCAGACAGTATAAGTCAATCTGGATACAAAAGAAACTGATCATCTTTGTGCCCTTCTTAAAAGCACTTGGAAACAAAACTATCTTCCTGATTATTGCAAACATGACTTCAAGATCCTATATAAGTTGTCCTGTGAACATCCACCATCTATATGAAGAAGACTTAGCACTGACCAAGAGAAACATCGTCTCATTGGAAGTTTCAACAACAAAATGGCTGCCAGTACTTAATAATCAACTCAATAGACGGAATAAATAACTCAGTTTCAAGATAATAATTTTATTTAAAAGGACCCATATTTTTAAACGGCAAATTTTTTCACCCAAAATCCAAGGATTGGGGTAAATGTCTTTATCAAGATGTTAACTACAGGAAGGCAAATACTTTCAGCCAAAGAGATGTTTAATTTTTAAAAGCACTAAACATCAGTATTGAGCATAATGGTTTTAGACTTCTAGGAGGCCACCACAGACTGCATTTCAGAATCAATTACATTATGTAATACCTGCAATCCCATAAAAGCTTCAGGAAGTTCTCTCAGTTCAAAAAGAAACTTTATATACTTCTCCCTCTTATCCTTCTCATCAACAGCCATCTCATGAAGTTGGCCATTTTCAGAACCAAGAATTATTTCCTTAGTTGAAGCTGCACACGAAACAAAAATGTTAAAATAAAACAATATGATAATAAATTGATATGCAATCCCATCTTAAAGTGAACATACAGTTCATGTAGGAAAGGCAAATTTTAAAACAGTCAGGATGCACATCCTTTTTCAGCATTCTGAGTTCACTCCAGACCACCACCTCAAACCAGCTTTTCTACTGCTCAAGCTGACCCAAAAAAATGAACAGGATTCCCAACAATCGTCTTATGTCAAAATAGCAACCTGTAGAACATTATACTTTCATCTAAAGATCATATCAAGGACCAAATGGTGCATTGTAGCCATGTTTCGGTAGTTTACTGTGTGCTTATTCAGTATTTACGATCAGAAGTGAGATATACAGTCCTACATTTATAGGCACCTATGGAAGGGTTTAGATTATCTAAGAGAAGAGACACCTTGGAAGTGTCTGTCTAGGAAATATAAATAACTGAGCAGGTACAATTAATTACATGCTGGACAGACATAAGAGCCTAATTAATTACAGAAATAATAAATGCACTATTTCCTAGACTAAATGGTGCCTGTTCAACACTCCCTCTCAAGCTGGGTTTGTGTTGTTATAAGATACTTCTTCTTGATATATATTAACTAGGAGAATTATATCCTTATTTATAAGGAAAAGTGCTTAAAGAAGAAGCTGACTAACCTAATTTACAAGTATACCCTTAGTTAGTATGTACAGGTAAAAGAATAAAAGAATAAAACCCAAGGCCCATTACATATTTAAGTAGGTCTAATAACCCCCCCCCCCCCCCCAAGTTTTTTTTTGATAATTAGTAGTATATTAATCTAATGGAGAAACTCCAAACTTTACAAACTATAGGTTGCTAAGTGCAACCTTTCTAATTACAAGGTTTGCACAAGACTGTGTTGTACAAAAGGTATTCCTAAATATTTGTGTTGTTCTTTCTCTCCAAACAAAGTAGATAAGAGAAGTGAAGACAAAAGAGAAGATTCTGTGAGCATTACATTTTTTCCTCCATCTATTGCTAACCAATCTAATTAGACTAGGCCAATTTCTAGGTGTTCTAACACCTCCAAAATGATTCCATATAGCATTACAGATATCATAAGTAAAGTTGCATCTAAATAGCAAGTGCTTCAGTGTTTCCTTTTCTCTATGGCATAAGACACACACTTCATCTGTGGTTATTCCCCATTTTCTCATTCGATCTCGAGTGGCCAACCTCCCATTAACAGCTAGCCAGGAGATAAAAGAGTACCTAGGAAAGTTCCCTTTGCTCCAAATCACTTTGCTCCATTGAACTTTTGGGGTAGTCACATGCAGCTTTTCATAACACTTCTTTATAGAGAAACTGTTACCCAGCATGGGCCAGACAACTCCATTGCCATCTGAGAGATGTCTAATGACATGTTGTCTTAGGTTCAAAAGATTCCTCCAACACCAAGAACTGTCACTAGGGATATTTACATCCCAATTAGATTGTCCTTTTAGGTAGTAACCATTAACCCATTTCACCCACAAGGTGTCTTGCTTATCTCAACCTGCCAGATCTGTTTGAATATGGCGGCTTTGTTCCAGGTGTCAAGGCACTTAATACCAAGACCACCTCTCCCCACTGGTTGGCACACTGTCTTCCAAGCCACACTTGCCTTCTTGGAGTCGGTATTCCCCGCCCATAAGAAAGCTCTACAAATAGCAATGATATTCTTGATAACTTTCTTTGGAAGAGTAAAGATACTCATCCAATAGATCTGCATGGATAATAACACTGGTTCGATGAGTTGGAGTCTTCCTGCATAGCTGAGGAATCTAGAGGGCCAGCTCTTGATCTTACCAACCAGCTTGTCTATCAAATCTTGGCAATCTACAGCAGAGAGCTTGGTTGGGCTAAGGGGGCCCGAAGGTAGTTGATGGGTAGCTGGCCTTCCTCCAGGCTGAAGTTAGATTTGAGGTATGCTTTGAACTCCTCATCAACTCCAGCCATGAATACCTTGGTCTTGCTAAGATTTGCATCCAACCCCGAGATTTTGGAGAAGGTGCTAAAAAGCCCATCATTTTGTTAACTGGTCCAGCTTTAGCTTTACAGAAAAGCATAAGATCATCTGCAAAGCAAAGGTGGGTAAGTTTCATCTTTCTGCACAACGGATGGTAATAGAAGTCTTTTTCAGTCTCCAGGCTGATAAGAAGTCTGTTGAGGTACTCCATACAAAGTAAAAAAATATAAGGAGAGATAGGATCCCCTTGTTGAAGCCCTCTTTTCCCCTGGAAGAATCCCTTTAGGCTGCCATTGACAACTACTGAGAAACTAGGAGTGGTGATACATTCCATGAGCCATCCAACAAAGATAGGAGGGAAATTGAGAGCTAAGAGGAGATCTTGGATGAGAAATCCCAGCTCACACTATCAAAAGCCTTTTTGGAGGTCGATTTTAAGCATACACCTGGGGGATACTTTATTCTTTTGTAACCCTTGATAAGCTCGTGACACAGCAAAACATTGTGGGAGTTGAACCTTCCTTTGACAAAAGCAGCTTGGTTTGGGCTTATGATGGTTTCCAAAACCTGCTGAAGCCTATTGGCTAAAATCTTGCTGATAATCTTATAGACCACATTACAACACGAGATAGGTCTATAGTCATTAGGTCTGCTGGGATTGTCCTTCTTGGGAACAAGAGTGATAGCTGTGCAGTTAATGTTTTCCTCAAATAACCCGTGTTAAAGAACTCTTTGATCGCCTTAGAAATAAGTTGCACCAGAAATATCCCAAGTGTCTTTAAAAAAAAGCGTTGTTGTTGTATCCATCAGGACCAAGAGCCTTGAAATCAGGAATAGAGAAGAGAGTCTTCTTTATTTCCTCATTCCCTACCTCACTACAAAGGCCAGATATATCTTCATTAGAAATAAGAGCCCCTCGATTCACCACATCATGGTCAAGCTTCAGGCAGTCAGAAGAAGTGCCCAATAGGTTTGGAAATAAGAAACAGTTGAGTTGCCCATCGCTTCCAAGGATAGAAGTAATAGAATTTCTAGCATGTCTTCTTTTGATGACAGTATGGAAATACTTGTTATTTCTATCTGCAGATTGAGCCAATTGCAATGACTTTTCTGTTTGAGGAAGCTTTCCTCAGCACAGTAGAGTTGCTTGAGCTTGCAAGCTGCAATCTTTTCACTTCTGATTAGGTTGTCGTTGAAGAGGTCTGACTGAAGATTCTCTTGGACACCTTCCAGATTTTTCTGGACCTCCTCCACTCTCCCACAGATATCAGAGAAGTGCTTCAGGTTCAACTGCCTGAGGGAGATCTTTAAATCCTTCAGCTTGCTGCAAAGTTGGCTCATAGGGGACCCATGGTGGGTTTTATCCCAAACTGCCCTAACCAAGTGGTGAAAATCTGCATGGGAACTCCACATCTTGCTGTATTTAAAGGTTTGGGGCCAAAATTTATACTCTCCTGCACTTAACAATGGAAGGACAGTGGTCAGAGATATTAGGATGGAGAAATTGTGCAAAGGAGTTACCAAACGTGGCAGTCCACACTCCGTTGACAAGGACTCTATCTAACTTAGCCCATATAGTCCTTCCATTCTCATTTTTATTCCACCACGTGAAGAAATAACCCATGAACTTCAGATCTTCCAAACTGGTATTGTGCAGAAAATTTCTGAATTCAAGGATTTCGCTTCCAAGAGTTCCACTACCTCCCTCACGTTCTTCTCTATGTTTGATAACATTGAAATCACAAAGGAGGGTCCACGGTTTGGCTATGGTGGTGCTAATATGCTCAAAGGCTTGCCATAATCTCCTTCTCTGAAGGTGGTCATTAGCTGCGTAGACAAAAGTGATTGCAAGGGTGCTGCCATTAGCTTTGGAAACAGCTTCACAAGTTGATCTGACAAAAAGAGAGGTTGCACCTCCCAACAAGAGTCATCCCAAAAAACAATAATACGAGTCTTTTCCACATGGTCTATATTAGAGAGGGTTCCATCTGCCAAAACAAAGCCCCTCAACGCTTTGAAGGTTATTTCTAGCAACTTGGGTCTCCAAAACAGCTCCAAAATTCAGGTCAATATCCTTTATCCATCTCCTAACCGCATCATGCTTATTGGTGGTTTAGGCCCCTAGTGTTCCAGCTTGCTATTTGGATCACCATCATGACCACTGTCTTGATCTGTATCACAATCAGTTCCACTCCTGCACTCCTCATCTGAACTACTAGATAAAGCCACTGGATGCTCCTCAATGGTGGAGATTAATCTCTCAGGGGGATGAGGGCTTTTAGAAGAGCCGCGCTGGCCAAAGACTTTCCTTCTAACTTTTTTTGAAGCAATATAAGTCCTGAACCCATCATCTAGGCTTTGCTGAGCTTTAGATGTCACACCTGCCTCAGGAGGATCAGCAGAACAGCAGCCTTGCTGTTTGCTTTCTCACTCACTAGAGGAGGGGCATTGCGGTTTGTATCCTCAGCTTTGTTCTTTTCAACCCATATTTTTTTGGTAGCAACTCTGCACTTGTTTTCAGTATGTTCCAACTTGCTACACAAATTACACCAAGTTGGCTTCCATTCATATTCCACTTGTTGCAGAATGGGACCTCCCTTGTCATTGATAGTGACTTGCTCAGGCAGGCAGCTTCTGGCCTTTAACAACCTCCACAAGGACTCTAGCAAACCCAAGTCTCTCTTTGTTGATTGTACATTTGTCCATGAATAAGGGCTGGCCAATAAGGCTTGCAAGCTTGCTGAGAGTCCTCTTATTCCAATACTGAAGCTTGAGAAGGGGAAACTTAATCCAGATTGGAAAAGAGTTCCTCGCTTCCTTTTTCATCTCAAAGTCCTCAGACCAAGGTTTCACAAACAATGGCTTACCGCTGAATGTCCAGCTTCCTTCAATAGCATTGTATTTACCTTGCTCAGAGGAGAATCTAGTAAGGTAAACTCCTTGTTGCAATCTATAGTTGGATTCAATGCCTAGGCCTGCCCAAATGTTTCTTAGGTATCTATCCATGGAAGAAAAGGGGAGGTCAACTCCAAAGATGAAGCTGACGGTGGAATTTTCCAGAAATCGATTTCATCTTGGATTCCTCTTCTTCCACTGTTATGGAAAGTTCGCCATCCTCGTTAGAGGGTTTAACATACTCAAGCTCTGCACCAGCATGCTTCAGCCTGTTATTAGAGAAAAGGCTAGCCCAAGAATTGGGGTTTTTTTAGGGTTTTCCGTTTGAGTCCGATTTATTTTCCCCTTAGCTTGTGCGTCAGCATCAGGAACTTTAGGAGGGCTAGCGCCTTCATATTGGGTTGTCAAACCTACCGGAACTGAAGATTCCTCTCTGGCGATTTTTTGCTCTGCGGATGGTCTGGAGCAGTTTTTGTTCTTCGATTGCCCTTGGAACAGCTTGCTTTCCCTTCCATCGCTAGGCTGGGGGAAGCTTGGGAACTGTTGGCTTGTGCTTTTTTTTCTTGGAGGAGGAAGATTTCCCATCGCAAGGAAATCGCCTGCACTGACTCAGAGAGAGAGAGAGAGAGGAGCGCGGGTTGGTTAGCGATTTTTTTTCTAAGGTATTAAGTGGTCCCCCCCCCTCCCCCCCCCCCCCCCCCCCCCCCCCCCCCCCCATGTTGGTTTGAATATATCTTGCATTCCCAACTTGGATATAAGTCTATGGAACCTAGACTATGTAGAGGTTTTGTGACGACATCAGCAATTTAGTCATCAGAAGAATGTAGTTTACATTGATCAGACCCCCTCCACCTTTACTTTGATGAAGAATGATCAATCTCAATGTGCTTGGTCTTGTCGTGTTGAACTGGATTGAGAGCTATGCTTATTCCAGATTTGTTGTCACATCTTAACTCCTTAGGGTCTGCCCATTTGATTCGCAAATCAGTGAGAATGATACGGACCCCAAAGAGTTCGCATAGACCATGGGCAAGTGCTCTCATTCTGATTCTACAGAAGATCTAACAACCACATTCTACTTCTTGCTCCTCCATGTCACTAGATTACCGCCTATAAACACACGGCATCCAATAGTGGATCGGCGATCAACAAGGGAACACCATAGTCAGCATCAGTGAAACATTGGACTGTCAATGGGTTCCCCTTTTAAAAAAGTATTCCTTGACCTTGTGATCCTATTAGATAGTGCAAAACCCTATATGCAACCTCAAGGTGAGTTTTCCTAGGGTCGTGCATAAACTGACTAAGAACACTTACAACATACACAATGTCAGGTAGAGTATGAGAGAGGTAAATCAGTTTCCCGCAGAGACGTTGATACATTCCTTTATGCATGATCCTAGGGAATCTCATATCGCAATAGCTAAAAAATCCATCACTATCTTAAGGGTAGTCCAGGAAAAGGAATTTTATTCAAAAGGGACAGTGAACTAACTTTAGAAGCCTTCACAGATGTTGACTACACAGAATCGGTAATAGATTGAAGATCTACCTTGGGATATTGTGTTTTTTTTACAGTAAATCCAATAATATAGTGAAGTAAAAAGCAGAATGTTGTTGCTAGATCATCAGTTGAATCTGAGTTTTGTTTTCTTGCACATGATCTATGTGAACTACGATGGCGCCAGATCATTTTAAATGTTCCGAGAGTGAAGTGGAAGGGAGCTATGAAGAAGTGCGACAACCAGTTAGCCATCAAGATAGCTAGAAATCCAGTTCAGCATGCAAAGACCAAGCATATTGAGATAGATCGACATTTCATCAGAAAAACTTGAAGGAATTGTTGATTTGAGTTATATCTCTTCAGAGAAACAGATGGCGGATGTGCTAACAAAAGGTCTTCACAGCTCTTGGTTTTGTCAATTGATTTCCAAACTTGGAATGGATGACATACAGCATTCTGATTAAGGGGGAGTGTTGAACAGTCATCGTTAATATGTATATTAGTGTATTAGTCTATTAATGTCTAGTTGTATTTCCATGTAATTAGTTATTTATTAGACAAATTAATTATTCAGTTCCTAGATAGTGGGGTATTCCAATAGGGGTGGAATTAATTATTCAGTTCATGGGATAACAGGGGGGTATTCAAACAGTCGGGAAACCCGAATGTTCTCATCCTTTATTTTCCCCTCTAGGGTATTTACCCCTTTATAAATATGTACAAATTCTTCAATAATACAACACAAAATTTTCTCATTTCTCTCAATCTTGACCCTTTTTTGCTTCTTATAGGTGAGGATAAAACTTCCGACATTGATCAATGATGTGATTAGATGATAAAATTTTACACCATCCTTGGTTTTAAAATGCGTGATGCGCTCCGATGCGATTAGGCTCCAGAAGAATGAGCGCGAGGCGTCGATGCGAGAGCGCATCCCGTTTGTGATGCGATGTTTACTAACAAAATCACATCTATATTTTTGTAGACACATTTTATACATATGAAGAATATTATGAACAGTAGAATAAAAACTTCCAAAAACAAGTCTAAAGTAATCAAGTGTCAAAGTATTCAATCCAAACAACATAAAGAACAAAAGCATCCAAACAAGTATTAAGTATCAACCCACACAGAGAATATACTTTTAAATATAAAAAAACTTATGATTAGACTCGTTTAGATATCACCATATGAACCTATTGATGTCACAACACAAGATAACCAACTCATCTTACAATTAGGACAGCCAATATCCTCTTCAAGTTCTTCCTCCTCATCAATCAAGTTATCCTGATAAGTAGATGAAAAAGCAATAATTTTTCCTTATGCTTGAACGATTTTCTCTTCCCCTTCTTAATGATATAGTTTTCTAGATTGGATTATGATCCCCTATGAGTTTCATACTCATATTCATATCACAAATTGTACACAGAAAGACTCAAGCATACACACAAGATTCATTCAAGCTTAAGGTCATTTATGGGTCTTGAGTTTTTGAGCTCTAAACTAACATAAGTGCATAGGGTCAACTAGGTGATATATGAGCATGGGAACAAACAGGAATATAAAGGACTTTTAACAGGGGATAAGAAAGGAAATATGTAAAAAACCTCTCAAGGGCATCGACGCATTTTATCGCATGGGCGCATCGGGCTCATCGGAGCGCATCAACGGGCGCTCAGGAATAAACTGCCTCGCGCCATGGATGCTTCTGATGCTCGATCGCATCAAAACGCACAGGCGGCCTGATGCGCGCATTTTAAAACCAAGACACCATCTTCCTCCTTTTTCTTTGGGTGTCTAGTAGAAACGCTTTAGCAACTAGAGTTGTGCTATCCTCTATTATAGTCTAACATGATGTTGCGTCTGCTCTCCTCGGGTTTTACGGTAGCTATGGAGAGGGCAAAGCAGAAAGAGAAGTGGTGTTAAGGTTTGAGCACAAACCTGATCATATTTCCGGATTTAGCCGAATAAGAAGCAATACATCCACTACTGATTCAAGTAATTTTTGTGATGAGTGGCATCAGCAGCACATGACCAAGTAAAGGTTTGATACTGATCAAGTTCGGACCTCCGGCGCTAGAGATCAATAGCCTATTTTGTGACAGAACAAGCACCTTGCTTGAGAGTTATAGTTTGAAGCCACAGATCATAAACAAAGACACCGTCTTTGGCAGATGAGTAGGATTGTTGTATGAAATCCCAAGATTCTTTTGTAGTGTCTAGAAAAAGACACATGCTACTAATATGTGGGTCCATAGAGTCCCATAACAGGCACGAATATTGGCATTGATTTTTGCCACTCAGCATCATAGTCCCCTTCTGCTGGCTTTGATTTTGTACGATGGTCATCAAGGTGTTTGCCACGGGGAAGAATTTTCACCAGTTTAGACCAATCAAGGTAGTTTGATCCACTAAAACGATAAGATGAATGGACTGGGGGTAGGTCAAACTTCTGGTGTTTGAGGGCAGCAGCAGCAACAACACTACTTACAATGATGGAGTGGTCTGGGTGACTTGATGCAGAATTAAAAGTATCTTCCTTTGAAATTTTTAATCCTCAGTGGAGAAACTCGCACTGGATTAACAACGTGAGGGGTGGAGACACCTACATGATAGAGTTAGTGCAAGAAGATTGGAAAAGCACTAGGGAGAGAGATGAGCTAAGAGCAGCACAGGAGAAAGAACACCAAGATGGGCAGAGATATCCAGAAAAAAAAAAGGTTTGGTCCTGAAGATTTAGAGCAAGAAGCATAACCAGAAATTAAAGAGGAGACTAGAGTGTTTAAGGTTAGGAATGAAGAAGTTGGCGGCAGCCAGAGAGAGAGGAAGGAGTACGTTTTGGCTTTGATACCATGTAGTTTACTGTGTGTTCATTCAGTGTTTATGATCAGAAATGAGATATACAGCCCTATATTTATAGACACATTTGTAAGGGTCTAGATAACCCAAGGGAATAGAAACCTTGGAAATGTATGTCTATGAAATATAAATACCTGAACAGGTACAATTAATTACATGCGGGACAGACATAAGAACCCAATTAATTAGAGAAATACTAAATGCACTAGTTCCTAGACAGATGGTGCCTGTTCAACAGTTTCTGAGTCTTGCTCTTTCGTTGATTTCCAGCCAATTATATAGTTTTTTTTATACTTTCTTCAAACTGTTCTAAAGAGTAAAATAAGTACAGGCAAGCAGGCAAGCAGGCAGGCAAGATATGATATCAGAATATAAAAGAACGCTTAGTAAGTGAGGAAAGCAGACTTAGCAATAGTTAACAAGGTCTAATGCCAGAAATGTCCCACTCGCAGGCTTCTATCCAGACTAGTAAAATGACTTCACTTACCTTCTGTGATCAGCTGTCGGTTCCAGGCAACAGCGTTCACAACTATGCCTTTCAATTTGCTGAGGGCACGGGGTTTAGTCCATTTTGCATGTACGTAGTAGGTTTCAGCACTACCAGGGCCAATCACGGTGGCAATACAATGGCTCCCACCCGGGTCAACAAACACTCTATGAATTGATTGTTCACCACCTCGCTCTACAGAGAGATCAATATCTGACCAGAGGAGTACATTAGGAGCAGCAGTTGATCAAGCACAAAACAACAAGCTCCCAAAGACTCAAAAACATCATAATTCTTTTGGTTTTACAATGTAGCACAACCATACGACATTTGTATAGCCAATTTGACCACTAAGAATATGATTACTTGCGATATAACAATAAGAATGAAAATTGAGGTAAGCAAGACATACCACAAGAGTCTCCAACTCCAAAGTCATGTCGAATGATCCATCCTTTGCTGGTTCCCAATACGATCACGTCATTCCCAGCTGCCATACATGTAATGACTCCATGTCCTTTTGCGGCGTAGCGTTCGAGAAGATCCACGGAGAAAACTTGCCTCCAAAATCCATCTCTAAAATTCAAAACCTAAAACCTCAAATTTGGAATTCTTTTGAAGTTTAAAAGATGACAGATATGTCTAATTAACATAATAAACTTCCAACCTTTATATACAGAACAACAAGGATAATAACCTCTTCGTAGACTCCAACTAACATAGTAACATAACAAGTGAATCAAGTAATCAATACTAAGTTTAAGTCTTCAAGTTCCCAAACCCCAAGCTCTCATGCTATGACATCCATATCAACAATAATATATGTAGTAGGAAAATCAAACAAATAGACAATGGCCCAATGGGACCCCAGGGACACAAAGTCCAAAATTAGTAAAATAGAGTAATTACACTCTACCCCGTCACTACCAGAATGACTAAGAATAGTGACAACCTGGTATTTCAATGCTTCCCTCTGCTACTACAACATAATGTACTAGATCCCTGACAAGCTCCGTGTGGATAATATATTCTATATATTTGTTTTTGTAGTATTAGTAGCCATTGTCTCAAGTTAATGCTGGAATTTATATTCTTTCTTACTTTGCCTAATTGTGTTCTTTCCCAGCTTGAACGGAAGAGAAGCAATGCGCAGGTATGTACATTCAGAATTCCAAATTTATCTTTGCAAGGAGCAGGCAACAAAATTTCAGATTTATCTTTGCAAGGCGGCAACATAATTTCAGATATAGTGGCAATATATTTCAGATGTAGCATAACAAAAGTAAACATATAAGTTTGACTAAATTACCGGTTCTGGCGTTCAGTATGGTTGCTTCTCTAGATTTACATTTTCAAGGCGCAGACAACAGAAGAGAACCTGCATTCGGTATCGCTAATTAGGGTTGCAATAGTGATACGCAAAAACAAATTCAAGTTGTATATTCACCTATCTCTGCAAGGCACCAGCGGTTATTAACATTACCGGTTCCAAGTTGTATATTCTTATCGCCAGGCAGGTTACAATATGTAGGAGCCGAATGTATGTTCTTTTCCGCTCGCCAGTTCTGTTTTCCCTATGTTCCAGCTCCGAATTGTAAGTCCTTATCACCAGTCAGAGTTACAATATTCCAGAGAAGGAGCAGATAATCCTAATCGCAAGTTAGGGTTGCAAAATTCCAGGATTCAACAGATTAAATCTTATCGCAAAATGCAACCCAGCAAAAAAAAAAATATACCCTTATCGCCATACATAAGTAGCAAGAATGTACGCACCTTATCGCTAGTCAGGGTTGGCAATATCTCAGCCTTGGCCCGATCAACCTTCATTGTGTAATTTCCCCGGACACCAGAGAGAACGCGTTGAACCGCAGCAGGTTTCTGTTTAAATCATTCGCTTTCGGGCTTAGGGAAATAGATGGGGGAAGAAATAATCTCGCAGTGAATTAAGGGAGAGAGGCGACTCCGAATGAATTATTTGGGTAGGTATCACACACGGAAATCTCTAAATGTATATTTGATGGGAATTATTTCTAACTTTTATCATTTTCGCGGGATAGACCTACAGAATTTTTTTGTTTGTAATGTGTCCACATCCCATTGGTAATATCATTATAAATGCGGATACTACTATCCGTCAGTATACATGAAAAACAGTTTTTACATCGGATTAATCTGTAGGAAATTTTCCGTCTGTAATAGAGCTGTTTTTTTGTCGAGACTACTCAGCTCGTGACTTCCGCCGGGGGCGAGTCACAATGTCTAGTGTTGAGTGTCGCGGGCGACCAGGCTCGACTCGTGTCGAGCGCCAGGGCGAGCTCCCGTCAGGCGTGTCGATGAGTGGGGTGAATTCCCCGCAGTGTGTCGACTCTCGGGGCGAAACGGAGCACGGGGCGACGGGCGAGGCGACAAGACATAGGTCATGTCTCCAGGCGTGGCGAGATGGGGATGGGCGTGTCGCCAGGCGAGGTGAACTGGAGCGGAGGTGTTGCCAGGCGGGGCAAGCTGGAGCGGGCATGTAGCCAGGCGGGGCGAACCGGGGGGCTGGTCGTGTCGACCGCGGGGCGAGCTCCACAACTCCATTAATGGAGTTTTCAAGTTTGTTCTTAATAATTTAATTTGTAGATCTAGGTTTATGTCTGTCCCGCATGTAATTAATTGTACCTGTTCAGGTATTTATATTTCATAGACATACATTTCCACGGTTTCTATTCCCTTGGGTTATCTAGACCCTTACAAATGTGTCTATAAATATAGGGCTGTATATCTCATTTCTGATCATAAAACACTGAATGAACACACAGTAAACTACATGGTATCAAAGCCAAAACGTACTCCTTCCTCTCTCTCTGGCTGCCGCCAACTTCTTCATTCCTAACCTTAAACACTCTAGTCTCCTCTCTTAATTTCTGGTTATGCTTCTTGCTGTAAATCTTCAGGACCAAACCTTTTTTTTTCTGGATATCTCTGCCCCATCTTGGTGTTCTTTTCTCCTGTGCTGCTCTTAGCTCATCTCTCTCCCTAGTGCTTTTCCAATCTTCTTGCACTAACTCTATCATGTAGGTGTCTCCACCCCTCACGTTGTTAATCCAGTGCGAGTTTCTCCACTGAGGATTAAAAATTTCAAAGGAAGATACTTTTAATTCTGCATCAAGTCACCCAGACCACTCCATCATTGTAAGTAGTGTTGCTGCTGCTGCCCTCAAACACCAGAAGTTTGACCTATCCCCAGTCCATTCATCTTATCGTTTTAGTGGATCAAACTACCTTGATTGGTCTAAACTGGTGAAAATTCTTCCCCGTGGCAAACACCTTGATGACCATCGTACAAAATCAAAGCCAGCAGAAGGGGACTATGATGCTGAGTGGCAAAAAATCAATGCCAATATTCGTGCCTGGTTATGGGACTCTATGGACCCACATATTAGTAGCATGTGTCTTTTTCTAGACACTACAAAAGAATCTTGGGATTTCATACAACAATCCTACTCATCTGCCAAAGACGGTGTCTTTGTTTATGATCTGTGGCTTCAAACTATAACTCTCAAGCAAGGTGCTTGTTCTGTCACAAAATAGGCTATTGATCTCTAGCGCCGGAGGTCCGAACTTGATCAGTATCAAACCTTTACTTGGTCATGTGCTGCTGATGCCACCACTCATCACAAAAATTACTTGAATCAGTAGTGGATGTATTGCTTCTTATTCGGCCTAAATCCGGAAATATGATCAGGTTTGTGCTCAAATCCTTAACACCACTTCTCTTTCTGCTTTGCCCTCTCCATAGCTACCGTAAAACCCGAGGAGAGCAGACGCAACATCATGTTAGACTATAAGATAGAGGATAGCACAACTCTAGTTGCTAAAGCGGTTTCTACTATGACACCCAAGAAAAAGGAGGAAGATGGTGTGAAAATTTTATCAGTCTAATCACATCATTGATCAATGTCGAAAGTTGTATCCTCACCTATAGAGAAGCAAAAAAGGGTCAAGATTGTAGAGAAATGAGAGAAATTTGTTTGTATTATTGAGAAAGTGGTACATATTTATAAAAGGGGTAGAATACCCTAGAGGGGAGATAAAGGATGAGACAGTCGGGTTTCCCGACTGTTGGAATACCCCACTACCCATGAAACTGAATAATTAATCTCCAACCCAACTATTGGAATTAGGGGTGGCAATTTGGGTTAATGGGTCGGGTTGAAGCTCACCCATACCCGACCCGATTAAAATTGTATTGACCCATACCCGACCCAATAATAATCGGGTTACAAATTATCAACCCATACCCGACCCATATAAAATGATTAAACCCATACCCGACCTATTTAACCCAACATAATTAGGCTATACAAAATTAAAAGACCTGGAATTAAAAATTTTATATAATTGCTCAAACGGAGTTACAAATGAATGAAATCATACATTCAATATGGTAGATATTCCAGAGTTTTCATTATCCTCCGTCTTTTTTTCTTTTTCCACATACATGTCATGTCTCAGTAGCACTTAACAGAAGAATGTGAAGTGTACGCGCCTGGGCCAAATATAACTGTATTTTCTCCTTCAGAATATAGAATCAAAATATAGACAAATCTCAGAAAAGTCAGAGACAGAAGAGATAGGACCATAGTGGGAGCTGTGGAGGAGAGAGCAGCACACTGTCTTTTGACAATCCACATAATGAATACTCTCGTTTTTGCTTTATAAAGAAATACAACAAAGTAGTATTATCAAATAAGCAACCTCTCATAAAAAAGATACTACATAATCTGTATTATACTAATAGTAGCACTTACTTAGTAATATATTTATATTTTTATCTAATTATTCATTTATTATTATTTTTAATAAAATAAAATAAACTGGTCGGGTTGACTACGGGTTCGGACTTTGAACCCATACCCAACCCAAAAATTTAATAGGTAACCCATACCCGACCCAATAATTAAATGGGTCAATAATCGTGACCCAAACCCACTATTTTCGGGTTGGGTATGGGTCGGGTTATCGGGTTCGGTAAAAATTGCCACCCCTAATTGGAATACCCCACTATCTAGGAAACTGAATAATTAATTTGTCTAATAAATAACTAATTACATGGAAATACAACTAGACATATTAATAGACTATACACTAATATACATATTAACGATGACTGTTCAACACTCCCCCTTAATCAGAATGCTGTATGTCATCCATTCCAAGTTTGGAAATCAATTGACAAAACCAAGAGCTGTGAAGACCTTTTGTTAGCACATCCGCCATCTGTTTCTCTGAAAGATATAACTCACTCAACAACAATTCCTTCAAGTTTTTCTGATGAAATGTCGATCTATCTCAATATGCTTGGTCTTTGCATGCTGAACTGGATTTCTAGCTATCTTGATGGCTAACTGGTTGTCGCACTTCTTCATAGCTCCCTTCCACTTCACTCTCGGAACATTTAAAGTGATCTGGCGCCATCGTAGTTCACATAGATCATGTGCAAGAAAACAAAACTCAGATTCAACTGATGATCTAGCAACAACATTTTGCTTTTTACTTCACTATATTGGATTTACTGTAAAAAAAAACACAATATCCCAAGGTAGATCTTCAATCTATTACTGATTCTGTGTAGTCAACATCTGTGAAGGCTTCTAAAGTTAGTTCACTGTCCCTTTTGAATAAAATTCCTTTTCCTGGACTACCTTAAGATAGTGATGGATTTTTAAGCTATTGCGATATGAGATTCCCTAGGATCATGCATAAAGGAATGTATCAACGTCTCTGCGGGAAACTGATTTACCTCTCTCATACTCTACCTGACATTGTGTATGTTGTAAGTGTTCTTAGTCAGTTTATGCACGACCCTAGGAAAACTCACCTTGAGGTTGCATATAGGGTTTTGCACTATCTAATAGGATCACAAGGTCAAGGAATACTTTTTTAAAAGGGGAACCCATTGACAGTCCAATGTTTCACCGATGCTGACTATGGTGGTTCCCTTGTTGATCGCCGATCCACTATTGGATGCCGTGTGTTTATAGGCGGTAATCTAGTGACATGGAGAGCAAGAAGGAGATGTGGTTGTTAGATCTTCTGTAGAATCAGAATTGAGAGCACTTGCCCATGGTCTATATGCGAACTCTTGTGGGTCCGTATCATTCTCACTGATTTGCGAATCAAATGGGCAGACCCTAAGGAGTTAAGATGTGACAACAAATCTGGAATAAGCATAGCTCTCAATCCAGTTCAACACGACAAGACCAAGCACATTGAGATTGATCAGTTCTTCATCAAAGTAAAGGTGGAGGGAGTCTGATCAATGTAAACTACATTCCTTCTGATGACTAAATTGCTGATGTCGTCACAAAACCTCTACATAGTCCAGTTCCATAGACTTATATCCAAGTTGGGAATGCAAGATATATCAAACACACACAGGGGGGGGGGGGGGGGGGGGGAGGGAGGGGGGACCACTTAATACCTTAAGAAAAAAGAATCGCTACCACCCGCGCTCTCTCCTCTCGTCTGAGTCAGTGCAGGCGATTTCCTTGCGATGGGGAAATCTTCCTCCTCCAAGAAAAAAAAGCACAAGCCGACAGTTCCCAAGCTTCCCCCAAGCCTAGGCGATGGGAAGGGAAAGCAAGCTGTTCCAAGGGCAATCGAAGAAAAACTGCTCCAGACCATCCGCAGAGCAAAAAATCGCCAGAGCAGGAATCTTCAGTTCCGGTAGGTTTGACAACCAATATGAAGGCGCTAGCCCTCCTAAAGTCCCTGATGCTGACGCACAAGCAAAGGGGAAACGGACTCAAACGGAAAACCCTAAAAAAACCCCATTCTTGGAGGGCTAGCCTTTTCTCTAATAACAGGCTGAAGCATGCTGGTGCAGAGCTTGAGTATGTTAAACCCTCTAACGAGGATGGCGAACTTTCCATAACAGTGGAAGAAGAGGAATTCCAAGATGAAATTGATTTCTGGAAAAATTCCACCGTCAGCTTCATCTTTGGAGTTGACCTCCCCTTTTCTGCCATGGATAGATACCTAAGAAACATTTGGGCAAGCCTAGGCATTGAATCCAACTATAGATTGCAACAAGGAGTTTACCTTACTAGATTCTCCTCTGAGCAAGGTAAATACAATGCTATTGAAGGAAGCTGGACATTCAGCGGTAAGCCATTGTTTGTGAAACCTTGGTCTGAGGACTTTGAGATGAAAAAGGAAGCGGGGAACTCTTTTCCAATCTGGATTAAGTTTCCCCTTCTCAAGCTTCAGTATTGGAATAAGAGGACTCTCAGCAAGCTTGCAAGCCTTATTGGCCAGCCCTTATTCATGGACAAATGTACAATCAACAAAGAGAGACTTGGGTTTGCTAGAGTCCTTGTGGAGGTTGTTAAAGGCCAGATGCTGCCTGAGCAAGTCACTATCAATGACAAGGGAGGTCCCATTCTGCCACAAGTGGAATATGAATGGAAGCCAACTTGGTGTAATTTGTGTAGCAAGTTGGAACATACTGAAAACAAGTGCAGAGTTGCTACCAAAAAAAATGGGTTGAAAAGAACAAAGCTGGGGATACAAACCGCAATGCCCCTCCTCTAGTGAGTGAGAAAGCAAACAGCAAGGCTGCTGTTCTGCCTGATCCTCCTGAGGCAGGTGTGACATCTAAAGCTCAGCAAAGCCTAGATGATGGGTTCAGGACTTATATTGCTTCAAAAAAAGTTAGAAGGAAAGTCTTTGGCCAGCGCGGCTCTTCTAAAAGCCCTCATCCCCCTGAGAGATTAATCTCCACCATTGAGGAGCATCCAGTGGCTTTATCTAGTAGTTCAGATGAGGAGTGCAGGAGTGGAATTGATTGTGATACAGATCAAGACAGTGGTCATGATGGTGATCCAAATAGCAAGCTGGAACACTAGGGGCCTAAACCATCCAAATAAGCATGATGCGGTTAGGAGATGGATAAAGGATATTGACCTGAATTTTGGAGCTGTTTTGGAGACCCAAGTTGCTAGAAATAACCTTCAAAGCGTTGAGGGGCTTTGTTTTGGCAGATGGAAAACCCTCTCTAATATAGACCATGTGGAAAAGACTCGTATTATTGTTTTTTGGGATGACTCTTGTTGGGAGGTGCAACCTCTCTTTTTGTCAGATCAACTTGTGAAGCTGTTTCCAAAGCTAATGGCAGCACCCTTACAATCACTTTTGTCTACGCAGCTAATGACCACCTTCAGAGAAGGAGATTATGGCAAGCCTTTGAGCATATTAGCACCACCATAGCCAAACCGTGGACCCTCCTTTGTGATTTCAATGTTATCAAACATAGAGAAGAACGTGAGGGAGGTAGTGGAACTCTTGGAAGCGAAATCCTTGAATTCAGAAATTTTCTGCACAATACCAGTTTGGAAGATCTGAAGTTCATGGGTTATTTCTTCACGTGGTGGAATAAAAATGAGAATGGAAGGACTATATGGGCTAAGTTAGATAGAGTCCTTGTCAACGGAGTGTGGACTGCCACGTTTGGTAACTCCTTTGCACAATTTCTCCATCCTAATATCTCTGACCACTATCCTTCCATTGTTAAAGTGCAGGAGAGTATAAATTTTGGCCCCAAACCTTTTAAATACAGCAAGATGTGGAGTTCCCATGCAGATTTTCACCACTTGGTTAGGGCAGTTTGGGATAAAACCCACCATGGGTCCCCTATGAGCCAACTTTGCAGCAAGCTGAAGGATTTAAAGATCTCCCTCAGGCAGTTGAACCTGAAGCACTTCTCTTGATATCTGTGGGAGAGTGGAGGAGGTCCAGAAAAATCTGGAAGGTGTCCAAGAGAATCTTCAGTCAGACCTCTTCAACGACAACCTAATCAGAAGTGAAAAGATTGCAGCTTGCAAGCTCAAGCAACTCTACTGTGCTGAGGAAAGCTTCCTTAAACAGAAAAGTCATTGCAACTGGCTCAAATCTGCAGATAGAAATAACAAGTATTTCCATGCTGTCATCAAAAGAAGACATGCTAGAAATTCTATTACTTCCATTCTTGGAAGCGATGGGCAACTCAAAAGCAATCCAGAGGATATCTCCTCTGAACTTGTTTCTTATTTCCAAAACCTATTGGGCACTTCTTCTGACTGCCTGAAGCTTGACCATGATGTGGTGAATCGAGGGGCTCTTATTTCTGATGAAGATATATCTGGCCTTTGTGGTGAGGTAGGGAATGAGGAAATAAAGAAGACTCTCTTCTCTATTCCTGATTTCAAGGCTCCTGGTCCTGATGGATACAACAACGCTTTTTTTTTTAAAGACACTTGGGATATTTCTGGTCCATTTATTTCTAAGGCGATCAAAGAGTTCTTTAACACGGGTTATCTGAGGAAAAACATTAACTTGCACAGCTATCACTCTCGTTCCCAAGAAGGACAATCCCAGCAGACCTAATGACTATAGACCTATCTCGTGTTATAATGTGGTCTATAAGATTATCAGCAAGATTTTGGCCAATAGGCTTCAGCAGGTTTTGGAAACCATCATATGCCCAAACCAAGCTGCTTTTGTCAAAGGAAGGTCAATCTCCCACAAATGTTTTGTTGTGTCACGAGCTTATCAGGGGTTACAAAAGAAATAAAGTATCCCCCAGGTGTATGCTTAAAATCGACCTCCAAATGGCTTTTAATAGTGTGAGCTTGGATTTCATCCAAGATCTCCTCTTAGCTCTCAATTTCTCTCCTATCTTTGTTGGATGGCTCATGGAATGTATCACCACTCCTAGTTTCTCAGTAGTTGTCAATGGCTGCCTAAAGGGATTCTTCCAGGGGAAAAGAGGGCTTCAACAAGGGGATCCTATCTCTCCCTATATTTTTGTACTTTTATGGAGTACCTCAGTAGACTTCTTATCAGCCTGGAGACTGAAAAAGACTTCTATTACCATCCGTTGTGCTGAAAGATGAAACTTTCCCACCTTTGTTTTGCAGATGATCTTATGCTTTTCTGTAAAGCTAAAGCTGGACCAGTTAACAAAATGATGAGGCTTTTTATCACCTTCTCTAAAATCTCGGGTTTGGATGCAAATCTTAGCAAGACCAAGGTATTCATGGCTGGAGTTGATGAGGAGTTCAAAGCATACCTCAAATCTAACTTCAGCCTGGAGGAAGGCCAGCTACCCATCAAATACCTTGGGGCCCCCCTTAGCCCAACCAAGCTCTCTGCTGTAGATTGCCAGATTTGATAGACAAGCTGGTTGGTAAGAAAAAAGTATCGCTACCACCCGCGCTCTCTCCTCTCTCTGAGTCAGTGCGGGCGATTTCCTTGCGATGTGGAAATCTTCCTCCTCCAAGAAAAAAAAGCACAAGCCAACAGTTCCCCAAGCTTCCCCCAGCCTAGGCGATGGGAAGGAAAGGGAAAAGGAAAGCAAGCTGTTCCAAGGGCAATCGAAGAACAACCTGCTCCAGACCATCCGCAGAGCAAAAAATCGCCAGAGGAGGAATCTTCAGTTCCGGTAGTTTTTTGACACCCAATATGAAGGCACCAGCCCTCCTAATGTTCCTGATGCTGACGCACAAGCTAAGGGATAAATCGGACCCAAAACGAAAAACCCTAAAAAAACCCCAATTCTTGGGCCGAGCCTTTTCTCTAATAACAGGCTGAAGCATGCTGGTGCAGAGCTTGAGTATGTTAAACCCTCTAACGAGGATGGCGAACTTTCCATAACAGTGGAAGAAGAGGAAATCCAAGATGAAATCGATTTCTGGAAAATTCCACTCACCGTCAGCTTCATCCTTGGAGTTGACCTCCCCTTTTCTGTCATGGATAGATACCTAAGAAACATTTGGGCAGGCCTAGGCATTGAATCCAACTATAGATTGCAACAAGGAGTTTACCTTACTAGATTCTCCTCTGAGCAAGGTAAATACAATGCTATTGAAGGAAGCTGGACATTCAGCGGTAAGCCATTGTTTGTGAAACCTTGGTCTGAGGACTTTGAGATGAAAAAGGAAGCGAGGAACTCTTTTCCAATCTGGATTAAGTTTCCCCTTCTCAAGCTTCAGTATTGGAATAAGAGGACTCTCAGCAAGCTTGCAAGCCTTATTGGCCAGCCCTTATTCATGGACAAATGTACAATCAACAAAGAGAGACTTGGGTTTGCTAGAGTCCTTGTGGAGGTTGTTAAAGGCCAGAAGCTGCCTGAGCAAGTCACTATCAATGACAAGGGAGGTCCCATTCTGCAACAAGTGGAATATGAATGGAAGCCAACTTGGTGTAATTTGTGTAGCAAGTTGGAACATACTGAAAACAAGTGCAGAGTTGCTACCAAAAAATATGGGTTGAAAAGAACAAAGCTGAGGATACAAACCGTAATGCCCCTCCTCTAGTGAGTGAGAAAGCAAACAGCAAGGCTGCGTTCTGCTTGATCCTCCTAAGGCCGGTGTGACATCTAAAGCTCAGCAAAGCCTAGATGATGGGTTCAGGACTTATATTGCTTCAAAAAAGTTAGAAGGAAAGTCTTTGGCCAGCGCGGCTCTTCTAAAGCCCTCATCCCCCTGAGAGATTAATCTCCACCATTGAGGAGCATCCAGTGGCTTTATCTAGTAGTTCAGATGAGGAGTGCAGGAGTGGAACTGATTGTGATACAGATCAAGACAGTGGTCATGATGGTGATCCAAATAGCAAGCTGGAACACTAGGGGCCTAAACCACCCAAATAAGCATGATGCGGTTAGGAGATGGATAAAGGATATTGACCTGAATTTTGGAGCTGTTTTGGAGACCCAGTTGCTAGAAATAACCTTCAAAGCGTTGAGGGGCTTTGTTTGGGCAGATGGAACCCTCTCTAATATAGACCATGTGGAAAAGACTCGTATTATTGTTTTTTGGGATGACTCTTGTTGGGAGGTGCAACCTCTCTTTTTGTCAGATCAACTTGTGAAGCTGTTTCCAAAGCTAATGGCAGCACCCTTGCAATCACTTTTGTCTACGCAGCTAATGACCACCTTCAGAGAAGGAGATTATGGCAAGCCTTTGAGCATATTAGCACCACCATAGCCAAACCGTGGACCCTCCTTTGTGATTTCAATGTTATCAAACATAGAGAAGAACGTGAGGGAGGTAGTGGAACTCTTGGAAGCGAAATCCTTGAATTCAGAAATTTTCTGCACAATACCAGTTTGGAAGATCTGAAGTTCATGGGTTATTTCTTCACGTGGTGGAATAAAAATGAGAATGGAAGGACTATATGGGCTAAGTTAGATAGAGTCCTTGTCAACGGTGTGTGGACTGCCACGTTTGGTAACTCCTTTGCACAATTTCTCCATCCTAATATCTCTGACCACTGTCCTTCCATTGTTAAAGTGCAGGAGAGTATAAATTTTGGCCCCAAACCTTTTAAATACAGCAAGATGTGGAGTTCCCATGCAGATTTTCACCACTTGGTTAGGGCAGTTTGGGATAAAACCCACCATGGGTCCCCTATGAGCCAACTTTGCAGCAAGCTGAAGGATTTAAAGATCTCCCTCAGGCAGTTGAACCTGAAGCACTTCTCTGATATCTGTGGGAGAGTGGAGGAGGTCCGGAAAAATCTGGAAGGTGTCCAAGAGAATCTTCAGTCAGACCAGGGGCGGACCTAGTAGGGGTCACATGGGGTCACGTGACCCCATGACTTTTGTAAAAAAAATTAATATAGTGAGTTTTAATGTAGTTTTTTATAAAATAGTAGATATTTTATGTATTAGTGACCCCATAAATATCATAAAAAATTAACTATAGAAATTTTTATTTGTCAGTGACCCCATAATTTTTAATCTCTGGGGTCCGCCACTGAGTCAGACCTCTTCAACGACAACCTAACTAATCAGAAGTGAAAAGATTGCAGCTTGCAAGCTCAAGCACTCTACTGTGCTGAGGAAAGCTTCCTCAAACAGAAAAGTCATTGCACTGGCTCAAATCTGCAGATAGAAATAACAAGTATTTCCATACTGTCATCAAAAGAAGACATGCTAGAAATTCTATACTTCTATCCTGGAAGCGATGGGCAACTCAAAAGTAATCCAGAGGATATCTCCTCTGAACTTGTTTCTTATTTCCAACCTATTGGGCACTTCTTCTGACTGCCTGAAGCTTGACCATGATGTGGTGAATCGAGGGGCTCTTATTTCTAATGAAGTTATATCTGGCCTTTGTAGTGAGGTAGGGAATGAGGAAATAAAGAAGACTCTTCTCTATTCCTGATTTCAAGGCTCTTGGTCCTGATGGATACAACAACGCTTTTTTTTTTAAAGACACTTGGGATATTTCTGGTGCACTTATTTCTAAGGCGATCAAAAGTTCTTTAACACGGGTTATCTGAGGAAAAACATTAATTGCACAGCTATCACTCTCGTTCCCATGAAGGACAATCCCAGCAGACCTAATGTTATAGACCTATCTCGTGTTGTAATGTGGTCTATAAGATTATCAGCAAGATTTTGGCCAATATGCTTCAGCAGGTTTCGGAAACCATCATAAAGCCCAAACCAAGCTGCTTTTGTCAAAGGAAGAAGGTCCATCTCCCACAATGTTTTGCTGTGTCACGAGCTTATTAGGGGTTACAAAAGAAATAAAGTATCCCCCAGGTTATGCTTAAAATCGACCTCCAAAAGGCTTTTGATAGTGTGAGCTGGGATTTCATCCAATATCTCCTCTTAGCTCTCAATTTCCCTCCTATCTTTGTTGGATGGCTCATGGAATGTATCACCACTCCTAGTTTCTCAGTAGTTGTCAATGGCAGCCTAAAGGGATTCTTCCAGGGGAAAAGAGGGCTTCAACAAGGGGATCCTATCTCTCCCTATATTTTTGTACTTTGTATGGAGTACCTCAGCAGACTTCTTATCAGCCTGGAGACTGAAAAAGACTTCTATTACCATCCGTTGTGCAGAAAGATGAAACTTACCCCCCTTGCTTTGAAGATGATCTTATGCTTTTCTGTAAGCTAAAGCTGGACCAGTTAACAAAATGATGAGGCTTTTTAGCACCTTCTCCAAAATCTCACGGTTGGATGCAAATCTTAGCAATACCAAGGTATTCATGGCTTGAGTTGATGAGGAGTTCAAAGCGTACCTCAAATCTAACTTCAGCCTGGAGGAAGGCCAGCTACCCATCAAATACCTTGGGGCCCCCTCTTAGCCCAACCAGCTCTCTGCTGTAGATTGCCAAGATTTGATAGACAAGCTGGTTGGTAAGATCAAGAGCTGGCCCTCTAGATTCCTCAGCTATGCAGGAAGACTCCAACTCATCAAATCAGTGTTATTATCCATGCAGATCTATTGGATGAGTATCTTTACTCTTCCAAAGAAAGTTATCAAGAATATCATTGCTATTTGTAGAGCTTTCTTATGGGCGGGGAATACCACTCCAAGTAGGCAAGTGTGGCTTGGAAGACAGTGGGGAGAGGTGGTCTTGTTATTAAGTGCCTTGACACCTGGAACAAAGCCGCCATATTCAAACAGATCTGGCAGGTTGAGAATAAGCCAAGACACCTTGTGGGTGAAATGGGTTAATGGTTACTACCTAAAAGGACAATCTATTTGGGATGTAAATATCCCTAGTGACAGTTTTTGGAGTTGGAGGAATCTTTTGAACCTAAGACAACATGTCATTAGACATCTTTCAGATGGCAATGGAGTTCTGGCCCATGCTGGGTAACAGTTTTCTCTATAAAGAAGTGTTATGAAAAGCTGCATGTGACTACCCCAAAAGTTCAATGGAGCAAGGGAACTTTCCCATGTACTCTTTTATCTCCTGGCTAACTGTTAATGGGAGGATGGCCACTCGAGATCGAATGAGAAAATGGGGAATAACCACAGATGAAGCGTGTGTCTTATGCCATAGAGAAAAGGAAACACTGAAGCACTTGCTATTTAGATGCAACTTTACTTATGATATCTGGAATGCTGTATGGAATCATTTTGGAGGTATTAGAACACCTAGAAATTGGCCTAGTCTAATTAGATGGGTTAGCAATAGATGGGAAAAAATGTAATGCTCACACGAACCTTCTCTTTTGTCTTCACTTCTCTTATCTATTTGTTTGGAGAGAAAGGAACAACAACATATTTAGGAATACCTTTTGTACAACACAGTCTTGTGCAAACCTTGTAATTAGAAAGGTTGCACTTAGCAACCTATAGTTTGTAAAGTTTGGAGTTTCTCCATTAGATTAATATACTACTAATTATCAAAAAAAAACTTGAGGGGGGGGGGGGGGGGTTATTAGACCTACTTAAATATGTAATGGGCTTTGGGTTTTATTCTTTTATTCTTTTACCTGTACATACTAACTAAGGTATACTTGTAAATTAGGTAGTTAGCTTCTTCTTTAAGCCACTTTTCCTTATAAATAAGGCTATAATTCTCCTAGTTAATATATATCAAGAAGTATCTTCTAACAACACAAACCCAGCTTGAGGGGGGTGTTGAACAGGCACCATTTAGTCTAGGAAATAGTGCATTTATTATTTCTGTACTTAATTAGGCTCTTATGTCTTCCCAGCATGTAATTAATGTGTACCTGCTGTTATTTATATTTCCTAGACAGACACTTCCAAGGTGTCCTCTCTCTTAGATAATCTAAACCCCTTCCTAGGTGCCTATAAATGTAGGACTGTATATCTCATTTCTGATCGTAAATACTGAATAAGCACACATAACATAAACTACCGAAACATGGCTACAATTGCAATGCACCATTTGGTCCTTATATGTGATCTTTAATGAAAGTATATGTTCTACAGGTTGCTATTTGTGACATAGAACGATTGTTGGGAATCCTGTTCATTTTTTTGGGTCAGCTTGAGCTGTAGAAGCTGGTTTGAGGTGGTGGTCTGGAGTGAACTCAGAATGCTGAAAAGGAATGTGCATCCTGACTGTTTTAAAAATTTTGCCTTTCCTACATGAAACTGTATTTCACTAACTAAGATGTGGATTGCATATCAATTATTACATATAGTTTTATTTTAACATTTTGTTTCGTTGTGCAGCTTCAACTAAGGAAATAATTCTTGGTTCTGAAAATGGCCAACTTCATGAGATGGCTGTTGATGAGAAGGATAAGAGGGAGAAGTATATAAAGTTTCTTTTTGAACTGAGAGAACTTCCTGAAGCTTTTATGGGATTGCAGGTATTACATAATGTAATTGATTCTGAAATGCAGTCTATGGTGGCCTCCTAGAAGTCTAAAACCATTATGCTCAATACTGATGTTTAGTGCTTTTTAAAAATTAAACATCTCTTTGGCTGAAAGTATTTGCCTTCCTGTAGTTAACATCTTGATAAAGACATTTACCCCAATCCTTGGATTTTGGGTGAAAAAAATTTGCCGTTTCAAAATATGGGTCCTTTTAAATAAAATTATTACCTTGAAACTGAGTTATTTATTCCGTCTATTGACTTGATTATTAAGTACCGGCAGCCATTTTGTTGTTGAAACTTCCAATGAGATGATGTTTCTCTTGGTCAGTGCTAAGTCTTCTTCATATAGATGGTGGATGTTCACAGGACAGCTTATATAGGATCTTGAAGTCATGTTTGCAATAATCTGGAAGATAGTTTTGTTTCCAAGTGCTTTTAAGAAGGGCACAAAGATGATCAGTTTCTTTTGTATCCAGATTGACTTATACTGTCTGGGTATCAAGTAATAAATGATAAGGTGTGAATTATTTATCTTTCGATGGAATTACCATGATTTGCTCTTGAGTAATGTAGGCATATTTGATGGAAGTGTCACTTGGAAATGATTGCTTTTGAAAATGCAGGAAGAAGTTTCTGGATGTTTATGTTCTCTGGTGTTGGTTATTTCCATGGGTACACGCTTTGCTTGATTGTATCTTACTACTAATTCTGATTAAGCGAACTATATTTTCTGTCGGATCCCTTGGTCCCCTCCATTTAGTTTAGAGTTCTAAGTTGAAAACATGAGGTGTAAGAAAGTTGGAAAGCCTCTTGTTTTTGTATTAGACGATGACTTATGACTGCAGGCCTACAGAAGATTAACCATGACCATAACTGTTACGTTGAGTAATTGTCTATGCTCTACTTCCCTACGAATGTGATTGACTTGCTACATAAATCACATTTGTTCCAAGGTACATGTGCCTAAGTATGTTTTGAGGCTTACACATGTAAGTCAACATTTTTTACAGATGGAAACAGCTAGCATAAGCAGTGGAATGAGATACTATGTCATGGCTGTTACTCCAAGAAGGCTTTATTCTTTTACAGGGATTGGATCATTGGAGGTGCGCGTCAATCTAAATGCACTCATCATGTGTAGTTACTTAATACTAGCTTTTCGGTGCACAATATCTGATGAAGAACATGCACAATGATCTCTTATATAAGGGTGGACATCTATTTGTATGTTGGACCTTATAATTTGCCTAAGATCCCGCTCCATTCCTGTCTTGTTCTTTAAGTAACTGCATTTTGCTGCTGATCATTTTGCACTTTGCAGACTGTGTTTGCTAGATACCTGGAACGGGCGGTGCATTTTATGGAACTTCCTGGGGAGAATCCAAACAGGCAAGGGCTGCCTAATAAATATTATGGGATTTTCAGGCTACAAGTTTGTGAAGATAATTTGGTTTTAATTGTGGGATATTCTATGCTTATGGATAACAACTATTTAATGCAGTGAATTGAATTTCTTCATAAAGCAGAGAAGAGCTTCACATTTTTCATGGCTTTCTGGGGTTGGAATTTATCACGGAGGCCTCAATTTGGAGCAAGCCATAGGTAAGCCTATCCTTGATTACTTGTTTATTTAGGAGCCAGCCAGCATGTATATATCCATTTTAGTCTATTTGATGGTATGTGGAGGTCCATTATACCTGTCAGTTCCTTTAGATGTTTGTTTCTCTAGTCAATGTGTTCATTTAATTCTCTGGTCGTTACTTAGTGACACAAACTAAGCTTAGTTCTGAACTGTAGTTTCAGAGGTTTTATTATTGATTGAAGATATACAAAACGGATGTACAATCCTATATTTATAGAATAGTCATCTAAGCGAAGAGACACCTCGGAAGAGTCTAGCGTAAACCCCTTGAAGCGTCTGTCTAGGAACTATAAGTTAACTGTAAAGAATCTGAACAACTATTAGTAATTATAACCTGAACAGCCACTACAGACTAATAATTACGTTTAATAAAGAAACATTTCCTAGGCTAATGGTTTCTTTTTGGTATACATTTCTCAACAGATATATCAACACTCCCCCTCAAGCTAGGTTTGTAGATATTATTGATACCTAGCTTGACGATAAGACTACGAAACCTAGGTTTGTGAAGTGGTTTGGTAAAAACATATGCAATTTGATTTTTAGAGGGAGTGTAGCTTAGATCAACCAGACCTCCTTCAACTTTCTCTTTGATGAAGTGTTGGTCAATCTCAATATGGTTGGTACGATCATGTTGGACAGGATCATGGGCTATACTGATTGTTTATTTGTTATCACACCTCAGCTCCATCGGTCTTTTCCATTTGATTTTTAAATCAGAATGGATAATTTTAATCCAGAGAAGTTTACAGAGACCATGGGCAAGAGCTCTTCGTTCAGATTCACCAAAGGATCGGGCCACTACATTCTGTTTTTTGCGTCTCCATGTCACAAGATTTCCTATTAGAAATATACAAAAACCTGTAGTAGACCTTCGATCCACAAGTGAGCCACCATAGTCGGCATCAGTAAAGGTTTGAATTGCTGCTCCCCCTTCTTAAACAAATTTCCTTGTCCTGGACTTCCTTTTAGGTAATGTAGAACCCTGTAGGCTGCTTCCAGATGTGGTTTCCTTGGGTCATGCATGAATTGACTTAGGACACTAACACAATGTCGGATCTGGTATGGAAGAGATAAATAAGCTTGCCACATAGATGTTGATACATTGCTGAATCAACCTTGGGCTCATCATGGGCAATGTCTAGCTTTTGATTGGGATCCATTGGTGAAGTAGCTGGTCTACATGCACTCTTTCCTGTCTCACTTAGCAAGTCTGTGATATACTTTTGTTGATTGATAAAGATGCCTTGAGATGAGCGGGCAACTTCAATCCAAGGAAATACTTGCGAGGGCCAAGAGACTTCATCTCAAATTTTGATTTGATCTGCTTTTCTAGACTTGTTTCTCTGCTGGATCATTATCGGTAACAATAATGTCGTCAACATATACAAGGAGTATTGTCACTCTCCTTGGGCGAGAGTGCTTGAAGAATAGCGTATGATTGCCTTGACTTTGACTATACCCAGCAGTGCAAACAACCCTGGCAAAGCGGTCAAACCAAGCTCGAGGGGATTGCTTGAGGCCATATAAAGCCTTATTTAATCGACATACTTTGGAGAGATAGCTGCTGATGCAAAATCATCATTAAAGCCCAGGGGAATGCACATGTAAATCTCATCATGTTGATCACCATGGAGGAAGACATTCTTGACATCAAATTTTGATAGTGGCCAATTGAAGTAGGATCCTAAGGATTAGAGTGCGAACGAATAGTATTGAGTTTGGCCACAGGAGCAACGGTTTCCTAATAGTCAATTCCATATGTTTGGGTATACCCTTTAGCCACAAGGCAAACTTTGTACCTCTCGAGTGAACCATCAGCTTTGTATTTGACATTGAAATTCTCCTTCAACCAACAACATGCAAAGGGGTGGAGACACCCAAAGAGATGTAATAGGCGTAGAAAGTGAGATGCAGGGGGGTGGAGACACCCAGGAAATTAGAGCATAAGCAGGAGTGAATAAAGGTGGCAGTAGGGCTGATCAAAGGGCATAGATCAGATGGGTTTAAATTAGTAGGGCTGATCAAAGGCATAGATCAGATGGATTTAAATTAGTAGGGCTGATCAAAGGGCATAGATCAGGTGGGTTTAAATTGGATTAGACTATGACTATGTAGTTTCTGTGGTTTTATTATTGATTGAAGATATACAAAACTGATGTGCAATCCTATATTTATAGAAGAGTAATCTAATGAAAGAGACACCTTGGAAGTAGGGGTGACAATTTTTACCCAACCCGAAAACCCAACCCAAACCCATCCCGTAAATAACACGTATGAGTTAAGATTATTGATCCATTTAATTTTTGGGTTGGGTATGGGTTACCTATTAAATATATCGGTTGGGTATGGGTTAAAGTCCTAACCCGAATTTAACCCGACCCGTTTACTTAATTTTAAAAATAAATAAGTTGATAAATATGTCAATATGTTACTTGGATATGTATTAATCTATAACTATTAATATAAAAGTAAACAAAAATACTATCACTTCTTTTGGCCCACATACATAATTTTTTTTAAAATTTAAATACATTCTCTAGGCCATTTATATCCACCATTCACCTTTTGTTTGAAAATCTAAATAATGTCATTCATTCTTGCAGCCGCACAAACTCGTCTATTCACACCATTTCATATACACAAATAACGGATATGGGTTATGATTATTGACCCATTTAATATAATGTTAACATTTGAAAAAATGACACGCAATGATTTGAAATAAATGACCATCATGTGCATGCTTTTAAAGACGTCTGATCATTCTACAGAAAAACAAGAGAATTTGTATTTAAACGGGCTAAACGGGTTGGTTTGGGTTCAATGATTTTATATGGGTAGGGTATGGGTTGAAAATTTGTAACCCGATTTTAATCGGGTTGGGTATGGGTCAATAAATTTTAATCGGGTTGGGTATGAGTGAGCTTCAAACCGACCTGTCAACCCGAATTGCCATCCCTAGTTGGTAGGGTCTGGAATAAACCTATTGAAGTGCCTGTCTAGGAACTATAAATAAAGTATAAAAAATCTGAATAGGTATAATTAATTATAATATGAACAACCGCTAAAGACTAATAATTACTTAATTAATAAAGAAACTATTTCCTTGGCTAACGGTGTCCTTGGTATACATTTCTCAACAGATATATCAACATGAACTTCATTATCTCTCCTCCCTAAGTAAACATATGATGCACATCATTTTATCACATTTGTGTTTAACCATTTTTGGAACTTCTTTGATAGTTCACAGGATGGAGATGAAAATTTTGTAGAGAACAAGGCGCTACTTGACTACTCAAAGTTATTGGAAGGCGATGAAGATGTCAAACCTAGCTCTCTTGCAGTATCTGAATTTCACTTTTTGCTCTTGATAGGCAATAAGGTCAAGGTATGTCTTCAAATATTTATGGACCACCATGTTCATCAGTGTTCATGTAAAACGCACAATAGTTTTATCGGATGGTATAGGTTTTGCTATTTCTTAAGATGGCTTGAGGGTTTTTTTCTTTTTTTTTCCAAACAGTAGTTCAAGTGTTTCGTGGCCAGCCAAATATTTCTTCTACCATTCTTGGATGCTTGCAGGTGGTGAACAAAATAAGTGAGCAAATCATAGAGGAACTTCATTTCGATCTTACAACAGAATCAGTCTCGAAGGGCATTCTAGGATTATGCAGTGATGCATCTGCAGGGCTCTTCTTTGCATATGATCAAAACTCCATCTTCCAGGCATTTACCAATTCTCATCTTGTTGTTTCCATGAATGAGCAGAGTTATGTTTCTACTCTTTTTATCGTTTTTCGTTTTATCTCTCTTAGGTTTCAGTCAATGACGAAGGCCGAGATATGTGGAAAGTGTATCTAGATATGAAGGAATACGCTGCAGCTCTGGCGAATTGTCGAGATGCTTTGCAAAGAGACCAAGTTTACTTAGCTCAGGTTGTAGTCCTTGCTTAGCTGGAAATTGAATTGAGAAGTGAATTGCTGAGGCATGTTCATATTCGTATTCGGTGACAACGTTTTTGAGAGGATGTTTTGTCAATCATGGTGTCGTATAAAAAATTTATCTACTTTTACAGGCGGATGAAGCTTTCTCCTCCAAGGACTTTTTCAGGGCTGCATCCTTTTATGCAAAGGTGAGAAGCATTGTAGTGTTGTTGCACATGGATGATTATGTTTTGTAGGTTTACAAAATATTTCATATTTTGGCTGTTGTCACTGTTGCGATAACCATACTCTTAGTAGCGCTTTGGGAAGGTCTTATGGCTCTGTTCCTTCATTTTTATGGCATTGAACCATTACTATGTATACTTTCAGTTCTCTTCCACTTTTGATGTCAATATGGTGATGGTTGTTTTGGCAGATCAATTATATTCTTTCATTTGAAGAGATCACCCTGAAGTTCATTAGCGTTAATGAGCAGGTAATAAGTCTTTTGAAGGGGACTATCTTCTCGCGTATGCTTTGTAGATATCTTGTACGTTTTATGTTAGAGGTAAGAACTTAGGGGGTGTTTGTTCTGGGGTAATCAGGAAAGAGAATCAAAATACTTCCGTTTCCTGCGGTTTGTGTAGCATGTGCGTGTCGTATGTTTTTCGTACACACGAGAGTGTTTAACAAATGTGTAGCATGCGTGTGTTGTATTGTTGAGAGAGTTGTTACATATTTATACAAGGGGTAGAATACTCTAGAGGGGAGATAAAAGACAAGAAAGTTGGGTTTCCAATTGTTGGAATACCCGACTATCTAGGAAACTGAATAATTAATGTTCCTAGTAAATAAGTATTTACATGGAAATACTACTAGAGAGATTAATAGACTAAATACAACTAATATACATGTTAATGATGACTGTTCAACACTCCCCCTCAAGCTGAATGGTGTATGTCATTCATTCCAAGCTTGAAATCAATTGATGAAACCGAGAGCTGTGAAGACCTTTTGTTAGCACATCTGTAATCTGTTTCTCTGTAGAGATATAACTCAAATCAACAATTCCTTGTTCGAGTTTTTCTCTGATGAAATTTCAATCTATCTCAATATGCTTGGTCTTTTCATGCTGAACTGGATTTCTAGCTATCTTGATGGCTGACTGGTTGTCGCACTTCAGCTTCATAGCTTCCTTCCACTTCACTTTAGATCATTTAGAATGATTTGGCACCATGGTAGTTCACAAAGACCATGTGCAAGAGAATGAAACTCGGATTCAGCTGATGATCTAGCAACAACACTCTGCTTCTTACTAGCAACAACACTCTGCTTCTTACTTCGCCATGTTACTGAAAATTCCTGCCAAAACCACAATATGCTGAGGTAGATCTCCTTTCTACCACTAATCCTGCGTTCCGCATCTGTGAAGGATTCTAAAGTTAGTTCACTGCCCCTTATGAATAAAATTCCTTTTCCCGGACTACACTTAAGATAGTGAAGGATTCTGTAAGCTGCTGCGAGATGAGAGTCCCTTGGATCATGCATAAACTGGCTGATTACAAAGACAGGATAAGCAATTTCCAGCCTTATGTGAGATAAGTTAGATTAATTTTCCACCCAAATTTTGATACGTTTCTTTATCCACAACCGGATCATCAGTGACCGCTCCAAGCTTATGGTTAGAATCAATGGATGTGGAAGCTGGTTTACAACCACTCTTTTCTGTGTCTAGCAATAAATCTGTTACGCCTCAAGCTAGGCAGCGCTTTGGTGTAGTTTATAGTCGAAAGCGTTAATAATGTTGCTTATATGCTGTTAGTAGTAGTGGTTTTATGTTGCGCTGTTTCTGTATGTCTGGTGGGTTAATAAGTGTTTAGGCCAGCTGTACAGGGGTTATGTGTTTAGTGAGTACTTAAGGATGTGTTTAGGGGGTGTTTTTGACTATCTTGGAGAATAATAAAGGCGGTCCAGTTGGACTTGGGAGAGCGATACTTCTCTAAACGTATCATAGGTATCAGAGCTACTTTCCTGTAGTGGATGGTAGTTACAAGAAGCGGGAGAGATAGGAATGGATTCCTTAGAGAAAGAACAAGAAATCCTGAGACGTCGGGTTGACGGTCTGGACGGGAAGGTCGACAACCTCTCCGCCATGATGTTACAAGTTCAGAAGGATCTTCAGACCTTGTTGCGACGTACGCCGCAGGAGTCGGGGGAGGTTCCGCAGCAGGAGTCGAGTGCGCCGCATGGGAATTCCAGGGAAATCATAGAGAAGTGAAGGTTCGCAAACTGGAATTACCGGTTTATACTGGTGATGATCCTAGGGATTGGCTCTGCAAAGCGGAGCGATATTTCTCCTTGTGTGGAATTGTGGAAGATGAGAAAGTCCAGTCGGCAGGAATTTGCATGGATGGCGCCGCCCTGCATTGGTTCGAATGGGTGCGTCATTACAAGGGGTTACCGTCTTGGAAGCAGTTCAAAGAAGATCTGATCGAGCGTTTTGGTTCTACGACTGGCGGTGATCGTCTCGATCTCCTTTGTGAGCTGCGCCAAGAAACGACGGTAGAGGAGTATCGGCGGCGATTTGAATTTTACTCCACACATATTTCGGACGTGCCCGACCCAATCTTGAAGGGGATTTTTCGCAGCGGGCTGAAGGAGGAGATCAAGAAAGACTTGATTCTTTTGACGTACGAGATCTGCAAGACTTATTCAAGGCTGCGAAACAGATCGAGGAGAGGAATGACTTTGGGCGTACGAGTGTCGCCGGCGCTAGTAGTTCTGGGTGGAATCGGGGAAATAGCCGTTCCTTGGAGTTGGCTGTCCGCAAACCTCCTTGGTCAGCCAATACGCCCAGCCGCGTCGACCAGGTCAAGAGGGGTCAAGCACGAATCCACAATCGACGTCGTCGTCGATGTCTTCGACTTCCTCGAGTCGGTATCGTAGGATCCCAGAGGAAGAAATGCAGCGAAGACGTGCGCAAGGTCTCTGTTATAGATGCGGGGAGAAATGGAACTCGGCGCACCGCTGCAAACTGGCTGGCTTACAGCTTTTACTGACAGAAGGGGTTGATGGCGCGGAAGACGCGTATGAGATTATTCCGGCGAGTCCGGCGGTAGATGGGGGCGATGAGGACGTTGTTAAAGCAGATCTTTCTCAGCTGTCATCTATAGGTTTTTCTTCACAGAAAACGCTGAAGCTAGTCGGTTATCTGGCTGGTGAACCACTGTTGATTCTTGTAGACAGCGGAGCTTCGCACAGTTTCATCAGAAGCAGCTTAACTAGCAAGCTTGGCCTTGCAGTGGATAATAATGCTCGCTTCGGGGTGACTGTTGGCAATGGAGAGAGTGTTGGGTTTAGGGATTTGCCGTAACCTGAAGCTGTCCATTCAGGGGGTTGAATTCGTGGTTGATTGCCTTCCTTTTGGTCTGTCAGGTGTGGACTTGATCTTGGGTTACGATTGGCTGTCTTCTTTGGGTGAGACTCAGATTAATTGGAGTTTGTTGTCCATCAAATTTTGGTGGAATGGAAGATGGGTACTTCTAGAAGGCGACCCGTCCTATTCTATTATGGAATCTGGGGTAAAATCCACTCTGAAGGCGATTCAAGAAGATGGTGAAGCTTGGTTCTGTTACCTATCCCCTTCACCGGTAACAGTTTCTTCCAAGGTAGAATCTGATCCCTCTGTTGATCTTGAATTACAGCAAGTTTTGGACTCGTTTCCGGATGTGTTCCAGCCTCTAGAATCCTTACCTCCACGAAGATTTCATGATCACCACATACCCCTTAAACCCAACTCTGCCCCTCCAAACATCAGGCCTTACCGATATCCCCATTACCAAAAGAATCAAATCGAAAAACTGGTGCATGAACTTCTGTCTGCTGGTTTTATTCAACCCAGTAACAGTCCATTTTCTAGCCCTGTGCTTTTGGTGAAGAAAAAAACAGGTGACTGGCGCTTCTGTATTGACTACAGAGCATTGAATGACATTACCATTCCAGACAAATTTCCTTTACCTACTATTGATGAGCTGCTTGATGAATTGTATGGGGCATCGGTGTTTTTCGAAATTAGACTTGAAGTCTGGGTACCATCAGATTCGAGTTAAAGATGAGGATGTGCCAAAAACTGCGTTCCGCACCCACGACGGTCATTACGATTTCTGGTCATGCCTTTTGGGCTCAAGAATGCACCGTCCTCTTTTCAGTCTCTGATGAATCACATTTTCAAACCTCTACTGCGCAGATCTGTCCTGGTTTTTTCGATGATATATTAGTTTACAGCAGAGGTGTGAAAGAACACTTGGCTCACTTGCGTGAAGTTCTGTCTATCTTGTCTGCTAATCAGCTGAAGGTGAACTTGAAGAAGTGTAGTTTTCTGCAGTCGAAACTCGACTACCTTGGTCATATCATTTCTGGTGAGGGTGTTGCGGTCGATCCAGAAAAGATTAGCTGTATATTGTCCTGGCCAGTCCCTTCTACTGTCAAGGAGTTGCGTTCTTTTTGGGGCTGACCGGGTACTACCGAAGATTTGTGCAAGGGTATGGAGTTATTGCTGCCCCTCTTACTGCCTTGCTAAAGAAGGATTCATTTGCTTGGTCTGATAATGCGCAGCTTGCCTTCGATAGATTGAAGGAAGCACTTTCTGCTGTTCCAGTATTATCTCCACCAGATTTTTCTGCTCCCTTTGAAGTGGAAACAGACGCCTCCGGCAAAGGGATTGGAGCTGTTCTTATGCAGCATGGCAGGCCCCTTGCTTTTTCTCAGTCACCTTTTTCAGCAAGGGCTTTGTCAAAGTCGGTTTATGAGAAAGAACTAATGGCTGTTGTTTTTGCTCTTCAGAAGTGGAGGCATTACCTTTTGGGTCGTCATTTTCTGATCCGTACAGATCAGAAAAGCCTGAAATATCTTTGGGAACAGAGGCTAATGTCCGAGGATCAATACAAGTGGGTTACTAAGCTACTTGGGTTGACTTTGAAATTCTTTATCGGCCGGGGAAGGAGACTTGGCTGCAGACGCCTTGTCCCGGGTGGAGGGATCTGCTACTCTTTTTCCTTGTCTTCAGTAGTGTTTGATGGATGGAGATCAGTGGAGGAAGAGGTAGTCAATGATCCGGTCTTGAGCAAAATTATGCAGGAGTTGCTGCTGTCTCCTGACAGTCATCCATAGATTATTCTCTCAAGAATGGTCATCTGTTTCGTAATGGGAAGCTGGTTTTGACCAGCAGCTCTCAGCTTATTCCTACTATCCTCAACGAATATCATTTACTCCTGCCGGTGGTCATTCAGGTTATTTACGTACTTTCAAGAGGATAGCAGCTGTTGTGTTTTGGATTGGAATGCGCAGAACTATAAGGGAGTTTGTTGCTGCTTGTGATGTCTGTCAGCGAGTTAAGTACAGTGTCTTATCTCCGGCAGGGTTGTTACAACCACTTCCAATTCCGGAAAGAGTTTGGGAGGATATATCCATGGATTTTATTACCAGGTTGCCCAAGATAAACTCTATCAACACGGTAATGGTAGTGGTGGATCGGTTCACTAAGTATGTTCACTTTATGGCGCTACGACATCCTTATACTGCTAAAGATGTGGCGGCTGTATTTGCTAAAGAGGTGGTCCGTTTACATGGTTTCCCCCGCACGATGTTTCTGACAGAGATCCAATCTTTATTAGCAGTTTTTGGAAGGAGCTCTTCCGTCTTGCTAGAACTACATTGTGTTTAAGTTCTGCGTACCATCCCCAATCTGATGGTCAAACAGAAGTGGTGAATAGATGCTTGGAAGACTATCTTCGTTGCTTCTCTTTTCAGAAACCAAAACTCTGGTTGAAAGCTTTACCTTGGGCAGAATATTGGTTCAATACCACCTTTCAGCAGAGCTTGGGAACCACCCCTTTTAAAGCTTTATATGGTCGTGATCCACCTATTCTGATGCGTTACAGTCCATTGGGATCTTTGATAGAATCTGTTGATGTTCAATTGACAGAGCGAGATGTTTTATTGGATGAATTGAAGGCAAATTTGCTGAACGCACAGCAGCGTATGAAGGCTCAAGCGGATTCTCACCGAAGAGAGGTGCAGTTTAACATTGGGGATAAGGTGTTTCTACGGATTCATCCGTATAAGTACAGATCCCTAACCAAAAAGAGGAATGCAAAGCTCAGTCCTCGTTTTTACGGACCCTTTGAAATCCTTGAGAAGGTGGGAGCTGTTGCTTACAAACTACTCCTTCCTGATTCTGCTCAAATCCATCCCACTGTACATGTTTCCCAATTGAGGAAAGCTCTGCCGTCCTCTTCTGTCCAGTCGGTTCCATTACCAGTTGAGCTTTCTAGTGATCTGGAGCTATTAGTCAGGCCGGCTGCTGTGCTGGCCTACCGTCATCTGCAAGGATCAGAACCGGAAGCTTTAGTCCAGTGGGCCAATTCACCGGAGGAAGACGCGTCTTGGGAGCTGACTTCTGTCCTCAAGGAACAATTTCCTTCATTTCACCTTGAGGACAAGGTGCAAGTTCAGGAGGGGAGTGTTGTTACGCCTCAAGCTAGGCAGCGCTTTGGTGTAGTTTATAGTCGAAAGCGTTAATAATGTTGCTTATATGCTGTTAGTAGTAGTGGTTTTATGTTGCGCTGTTTCTGTATGTCTGGTGGGTTAATAAGTGGTTAGGCCAGCTGTACAGGGGTTATGTGTTTAGTGAGTACTTAAGGATGTGTTTAGGGGGTGTTTTGACTATCTTGGAGAATAATAAAGGCGGTCCAGTTGGACTTGGGAGAGCGATACTTCTCTAAACGTATCAAAATCAATGATATATTTCTGCTGTGAGATGAATATGCCTTTGGAAGATCGTGCCACTTCAATTCATGGAAATATTTCAGCTTTGCCAAGCTTTTGATTTCAAACTCTGTTTCCAATCTTTTGTTGAGCTGCTCTCTCTCATCCATATTGTTGCCTGTAACAATGATATCATCCACATATACCAAAAGTATAATTACTCTTCGTGATGATGAATGCTTTATAAATAGGGTATGATCACCTTGGCTTTGTTTGTAGCCTGCATTCTTCATCACGTTAGCAAATCGTCCAAACCATGCTCGAGGAGATTGTTTATGGCCATAAAGAGCCTTCTTTAATCTGTTGACTTTGTTTGCAGATGGTGGAGCAAAACCTGGTGGAGTCTTCGTATAGATTTCTTCTTCAAGGTCTCCATGAAGAAAGCATTCTTCACATCAAAGTGTGATAGACTCCAATCAAATGAGCAGCAAGAGACAATAGAATACGAACTGTGTTCATTTTGGCAACTGGAGCAAAAGTCTCCTCATAGTCAATCCCATAGGCTTGTGTAAAAGCTTTAGCCACAAGTCGAGCCTTATACCTTTCTAGGCTGCCATCAGATTTATACTTTAAAGTACAGATCCATTTGCAGTCTACTACATTCTTTCCGGCAAGTCTATCCTCAATTTCTCAAGTGTGGTTCCTCTCTCATCTCTTCTTTCATGGCTTCCCTCCACTCCTTGTTAAAATGCTTTAGTTAAAGTTTTGGGTATAGGAATCTCTTGAATTTTGCTGAGGAAAAGTTTGTGTGCAGGGGAAAGTTTGTGGGTGGGGGTGAATTTGGCTAATGGGTATAACGGTTTATTGGTACACACTCGGGTACCTTTTCTAAGGGAATAGGAAGGTGAAGATCTGAATCAGGTGGAGGTAAGGAGGGAGAACAGGATGTAGGATTTGTTGCCACATTCTTCGCCATATCTGGTGCTGCATCCTCGAGAGCTTCCCGCAGGTCAGAATCTTGGCCATGTGTCTGGTCAGGAACGGGTGCCCTTCTGCTGTAAGTTAGAGTAAAAAATGAAAATGTTGGGGTGGTAGAAGTTTCTGTTTGCTCAATGGTGGTGTTAGGATTGTTGGTCAGGTCAAGTGTTGGAGGACATTCTTGAGGTGATAGTCTTAAAGGTTGAAGTGACTCAAAGTGTGTGAGGTGATTACTTATCTTCTGTAGTATTAGTGGAGACGTAGGTTCTTTTTGCAGTGGGATGGGAGCATTTGTATCCTTTTTGAGTATCCAAGGAAGATGCATTTGAGAGCTCCATGGTCAAATTTCCCTCTTTGGGTGATGTGGATATGAACAAAGGCAGTGCAATGAAACACTTTGGGTTCAAGTCCTAGAGATGGATGAAAGTAAGGGTGAAATTCTTTGAAGAAAGACAAGGGATTTTTGTAGTGGATGAATGAGAAGATAATCTAGTAATTAGGAAAGTGGCTGTTAGAACAGCTTCCCCCTTGGAACAAGAGAGCATGAGCCACTTCAAGGATGTGACGATTTTTCCTTTCAGCCACTCCATTTTATTGTGGGGTATAGACACAAGATGACTCGTGAATAATCCCATGAGTTTGGAAAAAAATGTCAATGAGTGGTTGTTGAAATAGTCCTTAGCATTATCAGTTCGGAACTTTTGGATTTTTGTATTGAATTGATTGTGAATCATGGAACAAATAGTAGGAATGATATTGCTGGCTTCCGACTTGTGTTCTAGAAGGTATACACATGTGGTTCTTGTACAATCATCAATGAAGGAAATGTACCGTTTTGCACCAGAAATGTTTTCCAAAGGAGCGGTACCCCAAACATCACTAAGAATGAGTTGAAAAGGAATGCACTTCTTGTATTATTCAGAGGAAAGGAAACCCTAGTGTGTTTAGCTTTCGTACACGCTTCACAGATAAAATCATCAACATTTTCCCTTGGAACAACTCAGGATACATATCCATAAGAAGACTAAATGGTGGGTGGCCTAATCTTTGATGAACAACCAGATGGTTTTGTTTGTGGTGGTGGTGGATAGGGCTTGAGATGGGTTTTCCCCTAAAACCTCCAGAAAATGTAGCCAGTTCCTTTCCTTAGCATGACCAATCTTCCTCCCCGAGTGTAGGTCCTGTAGAATGCACTAAGGAGAGAAAATAGCATTACAATTAAGATCCTTCATTAGGTTAACATATAAAGTAGGAGCATGTAAAACTGATTTTAGTTCCAAGTTCTTTGAGAGGTAAACAGTTCCTTGTCCAGCAGCAGGTGCAAGGGAACCATTGCCTGTAATAATCTGTTTTGTGGTGGCTATGGAAATGTTTTTTTGGAAAAGGTCATATGATCAGTGGCTCCAGAATCAATTATCCAGTTACTAGATTAGGGTTTTTCTGAAGCATTACAGCTTAAGGAGACCGAGTGATTGCCTGAGAAAGTGAGAATAGTTGCTAGATGAGTTACCGTTCGGCCATTTCTCAAGGTCTTCATAAAGGCCTTGAATTTCTCAAGATCTGCAGCACTTAACTCTCCTTTATGAGAATTTGTGTGAGCAGCGCAAGTAACACTATATCAACAACATAGTTGTAAGGCTGTTGAAAGCAAAGGAACAATGATGAAGGCTGTTAAAGGTGAAGGAGCTGCGATGAAGGCTGTCAATCAGCAATGAAGGCTGAAAGGTTGAAGGAAACAGCGATGAAGGCTGTTACAAATAATTTAGCACTGATTTAGAAGGATGATAAGAAGCAGCAATGAAGGCTGCTGATGTAGAGAGGAATAGGACAATGATGAAGGCTGTCGGCTGAAGAGAAAACAGGTATTTAAGAATTTATTAACTCTGATACCATGTAAAGAAATGAGAGGAATTGTGTGTTGTGTTACTGAGAGAAGTGATACATATTTATACAAAGGGTAGAATACTCTTGAGGGGAGATAAAGGACAAGACAGTTGGGTTTCCCAACTGTTGGAATACCCCACTACTTAGAAAATGAATAATTAATGTGCCTAGTTAATAAGTAATCACATGGAAATACGACTGGAGAGATATAGACTAAATACAACTAATGTTACTATTGATGATGACTGTTCAACAAATACCATTAAAGAGGTGTGGGAACATGATTTTTAGTACCTGAAAGGAGGGATGACCAAAGCGCTTATGGTGAAGCCAAATAGCATTGGTATTAGTAGTGGTTGAAGCAAGGACTTTAGGTGAGTAATTCAAGGCAGTAGGTATATCAAGGTAGTACAATCCATACTGCTGATTAGCAGTTCCAATCATCTTCCCTTTGGGCAGATCCTACAAGATACACCAAGAAGGAAAGAAAATAGCAACACAATTAAGATCAGTAGTCAGTTGGTGGAAAGATGCAAGGTCATGGCAAGTTCGGGAACGTGTAAGGTATTTTTCTAATGTAGTTGGTCAGAAAGTGTGACATTGCCGTGCCCAGCAACACGTGTAGGTGTGCCACTAGCCGTAGTAATGCTGTCATTAGTGGAACAAGGATGTTAGTGTGTAAGTAAAGATGAGGTAGAGGTCAAATGTGAGGTGCACCTGAATCCAAGATCCAATCTAAATGTGGAGACTGTTCTAATGCATTAGGACAAAAATTTGAAGAGGGTATACCTTGCAGAGCAAGAGAGCTATGACTAGGATCATAAGGGGTTTGAAGGGATTGCAACATTGCTCTATGTTTGTATTTCTTCTTGAGATATGGATGAGGGGCGCAACAGAGTTGCATATGTAGAAGAGGCAGAATTTGCGTGTCCAGCAGTAGGACCACATTTATCTTGACCCTTTTGCTGCTCTGTAGGTGAGGATACAGCTTGCAGCATTGATCAATGTTGTGATTAGACTGCTTACAATGATCACACCATCTTCCTTCTTTTGTTTGGGTGTCATAGTATCTGTAGAAACCATTTTAGCAGCTAGAACTGTGTGTCCACTGTCTTATTTTTCCAACATGATTTGCGTCTGCTCTCTTGATGTTCTACACAATAGCTATGGCAGAGGGCAAAGCTGGAAGAGGAGTGTTGTTAAGGATTTGAGCACGAACCTGAACATATTCTCATTTAGGCTGGATGCGAAGCAGTATAAGCGCTTCTGATTCAGGTGATTTTTTTGATGATGTGGCATCAGCAGCACATGACCAAGTAATGGTTTGATATTGATCAAGTTCAGACCAAAGCCGCTGGAGATCAATAGCATATTCTGTGACAGATCGATTACCTTGCTTGAGAGTTAGGTTTGAAACTACAAATCGTAGACAAATGCACCATCTTTGGCTTAAGAGTAGGATTGTTGTATGAAATCCCAAATTTTTTTGTAGTTTTTAGATAAAGACGCATGCTTGGGTCCATAGAGTCCCATAACCAGGCACGAATATTGGTGTTTGATTTACTGCCACTCAGCATCATCATCTCCTTCTGCTGGCTTTGATTTGTACGGTGGTCATCAAGGTCTTTGCCACGGGGAAGTGTGTTCACCATTTTAGTCCAACCAAGGTTATTTGATCTGTTAAGACGATAAGATGAATGGACTGGGGGTAGGTTGAACTTCTGGTGTTTGAGGGCAGCGGCCGCAGCACTTACCATGTTGGAGTGGTCTGGGTGACTTGATACAAAATTTGAAGTATCTTCCTTTGACATTTTTAATTGGTGAATGACTCACACGGGATTAATAAAGAGAGAGGTGGAGACCCCTAGAAGATAGAGTTAGTGCAAGAAGATTGGCGATGCACTAGGGGAGAGAGGTGAGCTGAGAGCACCACAGGAGAAAGGAACACCAAAATGGGGCAAAGATACCCATACAAAGTTTTTGGTGCTGGAGATTTAGAGCTGGAAAGCACAACCAGGAATTAAAGAGGAGGCTGCAGTGTTTAGGGTTAGATTGAAGAAGCTGGCGGCAGCTAGAGAGAAAGGACGGGGTAGGTTAGGCTCTGATACCATGTAGTTTACTGTGTATATATCAGTGGTTGATAATGAAAAAAGGATATACAACCCTATATTATAGGCACCTTTGGAAGGGTCTAGGGAAGACTGGAAGTGTCTGTCTAGGAAATATAACATGTATAATTAATTAAATTCTAGACAGACATAAGATCCTAATTATTTACTAAATAATAAAAGCACTATTTGTAGACTAATGGTGTTGTGTCAAACAGCCACCATCTTGGTCACGATCGGGTTGTCATCTCTGACTGCACTTGACTTCTCGACCTTTACTCCATCAATCCGGGTAAGTAGCTTCCTTTTTTTTTTGATAAAGTACGCTGCAAAGACAGGTAAGTTGGTGAATTACATCACTAAGCATAGCTAAAACGGCCAGTGCAAAAACAGCTACATCAAAAATACAGGAAATCCTAGAACACCCGAAAGATAGCAGCAAATAGCCAAAGTCGAGACCGCAAACTACACAAGCATTTAAGCAGTTATACCTCATAACCGAGGAAGATCAGCCTTGCACTTGGAATTCCACTCGAGAGCTAGAACATTTTGCTGAACCTGCACCCTTGCCCCAGTCATGAGCTTTTTCCAAAAAATTTCTCGTCCAAATTGATGGTGGAAACCCCAACCAGATTTACCATCCCTATGTACCATTTTCAGTACCATGACATTGATTGCTACTGCAGCTTTGAGGATCTGAATCACGAACTCATTGGATGAAGAAAAAACATTCTTGTGTGACGTCTGATAAGCCATTATTTGGACTTTAACAGTTGGGATCCACCAAATACTTTGACTACGCTTTCTTGAATCTTTTGCATCCTTTGGGTCTAATGAACCAATACTTGTTCTGACCCTTAAGATTTTTTAAACAATCAATAAGCATGTTGTCTACTATTGCCCACCATTCTGCCTTCTTGTGCCTCTGATATTGAATAACCCCACTGCTTCCCCTATTCTTTGTTTACTCTTCTTGGATACACGGTCACTACGTCGGAGAACACGGGCGTAGTTCTTTTTGGATAACTCCGGGAAAGGAATAAAGCAATTTAGTCTTCTATCATATTCAAGGCACAAGTTAGAATACTCATCTGCTTTAATCAAATCATTCCTTTTTTAGCGTACGGTCTGGATTGTCACGTAAGAAGCTTCCTGTTCCAGTTATCACCTGTTGCTCATCCCTGATGCGGCTCCCCATGGAGTAATTTGCCACACATGCTCGATTCTCTCCTGTCGCTCTTCCATCCTTTGGCCATGGGAAGCTATTGTGTCCCTGATCTCCAGCATGCTTCTCTGCCGGCCTGCAAAGCCAGGATCTCTAGCTCTATTCCTTTCACTTTCTTTACTAATACAACGTTCCGGCTCTTCATCACAATCCCTGCTCACTGCACCAATTATTAGAGGTAAGAACTTAGTGATATGCGGGAGAGAAGAGATGTAGGCAAAGCAGTAGTAATACGGGTTTATTGAAAAAGGGTAGAAATCAGGATGAACCCTACCTCAGTGAACAAACTCTCTGCGTGAGAGAAAAATCTCTGGCCAAGCCTAATGGACGCAATCACATTTCGATCCAAAACTCTCCATGTCCCCTTCTTCTTACTATCTACTCTTTTTAAGCTAAATATTAAGCTAGTTATTTGGAGAGTAAGAGAATACTACAATGACTAAGAGGCCCCTCACACATCTAATACTTTCTATTGCCCACATTCTCTTCATCTAAGTTCTCTAGGTCATGCACAATACTTTGGGCTACTTACTCTTGAACATCTTACTTTGTAGATATGCAGATATCTTCCTATCCTCATTGTGCTTTTTATTCTATCTAATCTGGGGAGAGGGAATTTTATTGAACGATCTAACAATCATTACTTTTTACCTTTCTGTTTGCCGTTTTAAAGTTGTGCATTCTAGGTACCTTTGTAAAGCTCAGCTTTGCCTGTCTTCTCAAAGTTGACTTCAAAATTGATAAATATGCGGCTTTTGTTCTAATGGTGACATGTCACAGGATGCTTTGAGAGCTTTCCTGTTGCGGAAACTTGATAATCTTTCACGAGATGACAAGTGCCAAATCACAATGATTTCTACATGGACCACTGAATTGTATCTGGATAAGGTGATTAATATATCAATTTGCTAGTACATTTCTACAACAGCAGTTGTATATATTTTTCAGTTATCTTGTCTAGTTTTGCTACTACTTTTTTGTACCAGGAAACTTCTTTCATTCCTTGTGCTTCAAGGGAGTTTCATATTGATGGATCTGATCCGTAAAATCAAGTCATCGACCTAACATTTAGTTTTAGTTGATTAGCAACCTTGATATGATCTGTATATATCTCACTCGATATTACCTGTTTTTTGTCCTAAATCTTTCTAGATAAACAGACTACTCTTGGAAGATGATGCTGCTCCACAGGATCGTAGTTCTGAGTATCAAACAGTAGTGAGAGAATTTCGTGCCTTTCTAAGTGATTCTAAGGATGTTTTGGATGAAGCTACCACAATGAAGTTACTGGAGAGGTGACGATGCTTTCTCTTACTGTTTGAGAATTCCACTGCTGAAGGGCAAATTCTGAATTTGTGCTGGGTACTTCTTTCGTTTGTTGTGCACATTATTCTTAACATCCTGTACTGACTTAGTTTCATTGGAACTTTTAATGATACGTACTCTTCAGAGTTATCACTGTTGCATGGACTCCGACTTTTAATGGAATTAACATATGTTTTGCTGTTGAAAGATTTAGTACTGCAGTTTGAACATCAATTCCATTTTAACTTTTGTTTAGATCTTAGATTCTCTTCACGGAGCACTATGATCCAATGGGCTTAATCATTCTCTTGGTGGAAAATGGATCTATTGTCAATACTATTTGCATCGTCGCATGTTAACATTAATTCTTGAGTGTAATACTAAACAAACAGTTTTGCGTGCACCTCATTGTATCCTTTCTACTAATTGATTCCTTTGATGGACAAAAGTTCATTTGCTCATGTCAATGTTTTGCTCTCTCTCTTTCTGCAGTTATGGGAGGGCTGATGAGTTGGTGTTCTTCGCCAGTCTGAAGGGACAATATGAAATTGTTGCGCATCATTATATTCAGGTTCTCTATCTATAACAGGGTGCTGACCTTTGAGGGCATATTCAATTCTTTATGTATAGTGACATAGTCGATCATCTGGACTGATATAGATGAAAGGACCCCTGCCTATATCTAGTGGTATGATAAACAAAAGTTACATCTCTGACATATTAATAACAGGTCAGAGGGGATATTGTATATATAGTTAGAGATACAGGATAGTGTATGATACGGTTCGAGGCGTATCTCCCTCCAAATGACACTTTCTTTATTATTCTTCTCGATACCAAAACACCCCTTAAGACTCTCCTTTAAGTACAGATTAGTCACTAACTCTCAAGCTCATAACAGACAGCCTGTCATACTAACAAACGAACCAACTGCTTAACAGCACAATAACAAACAGAACAGAACAGAACAGAACATACATAGCAATAACAGAACGTACACAGCAATACTAATTCCATCTTTTATAAACTTTCCCAAAACGCCCCTTACTAACAGCTGGAGTCATAACCTCACCCCCTTCCTGAACTAACACCTTGTCCCCAAGGTGAAAAGAAGGAAACTGCTCCCGCAAAACAGACACCAACTCCCATGAAGAGTCAGATTCTGGACAATGTGCCCAGCGTACAAGAGCTTCAGGTTCTTCTCCTGGTCTCTGGCGGTAGTCCAACACTGCAGCTGGTTGAACAACAAGTTCCAGCTCACTAGTAAGACAGGGGGTAGCAAAACAGTAGGGGCAACTGAAGAAGGAAGAGCTTTCCTAAGCTGGGAAACATGCACCGTGGGATGAATCTGAGCAGAGGAAGGTAACAGCAACTTATAAGCTAACTTCCCCAACTCTTTCCACTATCTTAAATGGCCCATAATACCGAGGGCTAAGCTTGGCGTTCCTCTTCTTGGTTAGGGACTTCTATTTAGAAGGGTGAATCCTTAAAAGTACCAAATCTCCTACTAAACTGCACATGTCTCCGGTGAGAATCAGCTTGCACCTTCATTCGTTGCTGTGCCTTAAGGAGATTATCTTTGAGCTCATCCAAAAGAGTATCACGCTCAGAAAGCTGCACATCTACTGCCTCAATCAATGACCTAAGAGGACTATAACGCATTAAAACTGGTGGATCACGCCCATATAAAGCTCGGAAGGGAGTGGTGCCCAAACTCTGCTGGAAAGTGGTGTTAAACCAATACTCAGCCCATGGCAAAGCTTTCAGCCAGAGTTTTGGTTTTTGAAAACAGAAGCAACGCAAATAGTCTTCCAGGCACCTATTTACCGCTTTGGTTTGGCCATCCGATTGTGGGTTTTTTTTATCAGTAGGCTACATTAGTAGCAGTTCAACAATAGGGAGCAGTAATGACTGCTAGCAAAGGTGTAGACTGCTAGAATAGCAAGAGCACCTAGACAGAAGTAAACAGAAGCAAAATACAGACTCCAAGTAAACCAATGTGGGTGATACACAAAGTAGTGCCTGAAAGTTGGAATAATTCCTTCCAGAAACTGCTAGTAAAAATTGGGTCTCTGTCAGAGACGATAGTTCTTGGAAACCCATGCAACCTGATCACCTCCTTGGTAAAAACAGTGGCAACCTCCTCAGCAGTATAAGGGTGCTTTAAGGCCATGAAATGAGAAAATTTGGTGAAACGATCCACCACAACAAATATGGTATCTATGGATTTAATTCGAGGAAGTGCCGTATAAAATCCATGGATATATCTTCCCACACCCTATCCGGAATTGGTAATGGCTGTGATAAACCAGCAGGAGATAAGGAGCTATACTCAACTTGTTGGCAAACTTCACAAGCTGCAACAAATTCACGGATGGTTCTACACATTCCAACCCAAAAAACAATTGCAGCAACCTGTTTGAGGGTTCTCAATTAGCCTGAATGACCACATAGGGAGTAACATGATATTCTTGCAATATAGTAGGAATTGTTGAACAGTCATCACTAATATTGTTGTTAATATGAGATGCATTCTGCCTAATCTTTTTGTATTCAGTCCATTTGTATTTCCTTGTAATTAGTCACTTATTAGGCATATTATTTAATTATGATGTTTCCTAGGTAGTGGGGTATTCCAACAGTCAGGAAACCCAACCATTTCTTTCCTTCATCTTCCCTCTAGATTATTCTACCCCCCCTGTATAAATATGTATCTGTTCTCTCAATAATAGACACACAATTCCTCTCATTTCTCTTCATGGTATCAGAGCTAATACTCTACACAAAAACCTCTTTTTTACTTCAGCTTTCATTGCTGTCCAGTTCAGCAGCCTTCATTGCTGCTTCCTCTCATCTCTTCCAAATCAGTATTATCCTATCTTTAACAGCCTTCATCGCTGTTTCCTTCAACCTTTCAGCCTTCATTGCTGATTGACAGCCTTCATCGCTGTTTCTTCACCTTTAACAACCTTTATCGTTGTGTCTTTGTCTTCAACATCCTTACAATTATGTCGGTTGATTCGAGCGTTACTTTCGCTGCCCCCACAAATCCTCATAAAGGAAGAGTTTCGAAATGTCCAGGCTTGTTACAAGCTTCCTGGACAGAACTACCTCTTATGGACTCAAGTTATCAAGAAATATCTCAAAGGCGAAGGGAAATTGAGTCACTTAACTGATTCTCCTCCAGCAAAGGAAGATCCCACTTTTTCAGCATGGGAGAAAACAGATTCTATAATTCTTTCTTGGCTTTAGGATGCTATGGATCCAAAGATAAGTATCAATTGTATGTTCCTTGAGACAACCAAAGAGTATGCCCTAACCTTACAGAATTTATGGCAAGAGCTTGATCAATGCCAACCATTGGTGATGAAATGTCCAGACGATGCCACAAAATTCAAGGAGTTTGTGGAAAAAGGTAGAATCTATGCCTTCTTAGCTGGATTAAATCGTGATTATGAACAAGTTAGAGTCCAAATTCTTGGCCAGAAAAGTAGCACGCTTGAAGAGACCATCGCCACTGTCAAAGTACCAGAAAAAAGGAGATCTATCATGCTGAAGACCCCCGAAGATTCTGCCTCTGCCCTTGCTACTGGTCAAGTAGGATACAAGGGGTCCAAGGACATTCGTTGGTGCTCATATCGCAAGAAATCTGGTCATAATCGGGATAGATGCTGGAAATTGTATGGGAAACAACCCTTCAAGGACATGAAACAGCAGTCCACTCGTCCTCAAGCTAACCTAGCAGCTGAATCTTTAAAGGAAACTACAGAAACAACAACTGAGTTAAGTGTTGCGGATCTTGACAAATTCAAGACCTTTATGAGGACCCTTGAGAAACAGCCGCACGGTAACTCATCTAGCTACTATTCTCTCTCTTTCTCAGGTAATCACTTGGTCTCCTTATGCTGTAATGCTTCAGATAAAACCCAATCTAGTAATTGGATACTAGATTCAAGAGCCACCGATCATGACTTTTTCCAAAAACCATTTTCATAGATATGAATCCACCACAAAACAGATTATTACAGCCAATGGTTCCCTTGCACCTGCTGCCGGACAAGGGACTGTTTACCTTTCAAAGAACTTGAAACTAAAATCAGTTTTACATGCTCCTACCTTATCTGTTAACCTAATGTCCATCTCTAAGCTAACCAAGGATCTTAATTGTTATGCTATTTTCTCTCCTTCTGAGTGCATTCTGCAGGGCCTACACTCGGGGAGGAAGATTGGTCATGCTAAGGAAAGGAACGGGTTGTATTTTCTGGAGGTGTTAGAGGAAAACCGAACTCAAGCTTTATCCACCACTACCACAAACAAAGCCCCCTGGTTGTTACATCAAAGATTAGGCCACCCACCATTTGGCCTTCTTAAGCATATGTATCCTGAGTTGTTCCAAGGAAAAAATGTTGCTGATTTTATCTGTGAAGTGTGTATGAGAGCTAAACACAATAGGGTTTCCTTTCTTTTGAGTAATACAAGAAGTGCATCCCCTTTTCAACTCATTCATAGTGATGTTTGGGGTCCTGCTCCTTTGGAAAACATTTCTGGTGCAAAATGGTACATTTCCTTCATTGACAATTGTACTAGAACCACATGGGCCTATCTCCTAAAACACAAATCTGAAGTGAGCAATATCATTCCTACCTTTTGCTCCATGATTCACAATCAAATCAATACAGAAATTCAAAAGTTTCGAACTGATAATGCCAAGGACTATTTCAACCAGTCATTGACACTTTTTTTTCCAAACTCATGGGATTATTCACGAGTCATCCTGTGTTTACACCCCACAACAAAACGGAGTAGCTGAAAGGAAAAACCGTCACATCCTTGAAGTTGCCGGCACTCTCTTATTCCAAGCCAATGCACCCAAACACTATTGGGGGAAAGCTGTTCTAACAACCACTTTCCTAATTAATAGTTTACCTTCTCGTGTCATCCACTACAAAAGTCACTTGGCTTTCCTCAAAGAACTTCACCCTTATTTTCATCCATCTCCAGGACTTGAACCCAAAGTGTTTGGTAAAACTGCCTTTGTTCATCTTCCTTGGATATTCAGCAGCTCAAAAGGGATACAAATGCTACCATCCCACCACCAAAAGAACCTATGTCACCACTGATGTCACTTTCGATGAGCCTAAACCCTTTTTTTGCAATCCTACTACTACTACTACAGGAGATGAGTCATCCTCTTCCACCTTTGACTCACTTCAGCCTTTAAGATTGCCACCTCAAGAATATCCTCTAACATCAGACTTGACCAACAATCCTAACACCACCATTCAGCAAACAGAAACCTCTACCACACCATTGCACAACACAGTCGAACAAATAGATAAATCCACCCCACCATTCCCATTTTTTCCTCTAACTTACAGTAGATGGGCTCCCGTTCCTGACCAGACACATGGCCAAGATTCAACCTACAGGAAGGTCCCGAGGATGCAACACCAGATATGGTAGAGGGATGTAGCAACAGATCTTTCATCATGTTCGCCTTCCTTACCTCCACCTGATTCAGATCTTCACCTTCCTATTGCCCTTAGAAAAGGTACCCGAGAGTGTACCAATACACCCTTATATACCCATTAGCCAAATTCACCTCCACTCACAAACTTTCCCCTGCACACTAGCTTTTCCTCAGCAAAATCCAAGAGATTCCTATACCCAAAACCGTAACTGAAGCAATGAAAGAAGAGAGGAGTGCTCTTGAGAGGAACCACACTTGGGAAATGGTGGACAGACGTGCTGGAAAGAATGTAGTAGACTGCACATGGGTCTTTAAAATATAAATCTGATGGCAGCCTAGAAAGGTATAAGGCTCGTCTTGTGGCTAAAGGTTTTACACAGCCTATGGGATTGACTATGTGGAGACTTTTGCTCCGGTTGCCAAAATGAACACAGTTCGTATTCTATTGTCTCTTGCTGCTCATTTTGATTGGAGTCTATCACAGTTTGATGTGAAGAATGCCTTTCTCCATGGAGACCTTGAAGAAGAAATCTATATGAAGACTCCACTAGGTTTTGCTCCACCTTCTACAAACAAAGTGTGCAAATTGAAGAAGGCTCTTTGTGGCCTTAAACAATCTCCTCTGGCATGGTTTGGCAGATTTGCTAACGTGATGAAGAATGCAGGTTACAAGCAAAGTCAAGGTGACCATACCCTATTTATGAGGCATTCATATCAGGGGGAGTAACTATACTTTTGGTATATGTGGATGATATCATTATTACAGTCACTGATATGGATGAGAGAGTGCAACTGAGCAAAAAATTGGAATCAGAGTTTGAAATTAAAAGCTTGGGCAAGCTGAAATATTTCCTTGGAATTGAAATGGCACGATATTCCAAAGGCATATTCATCTTGCAGCAGAAATGCATCATTGACTTGTTGCTGGAAACAGGGTAGAGTGGTTGTAAACAAGCTCGCACACCCATTGATTCTAACCATAAGCTTGGAGCGGCACTTGATGATCCGGTTGTGGATAAAGAAACATATCAAAAATTGTGTGGAAAATTAATCTACCAATCTCACACAAGGCCGGACATTGCTTATACTGTCTCAGTAATCAGCCAGTTTATGCATGATCCTAGAGAATCTCATCTCGCAGCAGCTTACAGAATCCTTCACTATCTTAAGGGTAGTCCATGAAAAGTAATTTTATTCAAAGGGGACAGTGAACAAACTTTAGAAGCATTCACAGATGGCAAAGTAAAAAGCAGAGTGTTGTTGCTAGATCATCAGCTAAATCTGAGTTTCGTTCTCTTGCACAGGGTTTATGTGAACTACTATGGTGCCAGATTATTCTAGATGATCTAAAAATAAAGTGGAAGAGAGCTATGAAGCTGAAGTGCGACAACCAATCAGCCATCAAGATCGCTAGAAACCCTGTTCAGCATGAAAAGACCAATCATATTGAGATAGATCGGCATTTCATTAGAGAAAAACTTGAACAAGGGATTGTTGATTTGAGTTATATCTCTTCAGAGAAACAGATTGCAGATGTGCTAACAAAAGGTCTTTACTGCTCTCGATTTCAGCATTTGATTTCCAAGCTTGGAATGGATAGTATACACCGTTCAACTTGAGGGGGAGTGTTGAATAGTTGTCATTAATATTGTTGTTAATATTAGGTGCATTCTGCCTAATCTGTTTGTATTCAGTCCATTTGTATTTCCTTGTAATTAGTCACTTATTAGGCAGATTATTTAATTATGATGTTTCCTAGGCAGTGGGGTATTCCAACAGTCAAGAAACCCAACCATTTCTTTCCTTCATCTTCCCTCTAGATTATTCTACCCCCTTGTATAAATATGTATCTGTTCTCTCAATAATAGACACACAATTCCTCTCATTTCTCTTCAGGAATGAGTTGGGAGGTGCTGGACGGAACCAGTTTACCGTCACGAAAAAGATGGCCATTCTTAAGGCAATAATCAGGATGGCTTCCCGCATTAAGTAACAATTCCTGAATGATTTTACAGAGAAGAGGGTCTTTTTCTATCTCACCTTCCACCATTTTCCAACCATCATAAATCACCGAAGATATGGGAAAAAGAGAAGTATCCTCAACACGGGAAAGGGCATCAGCAGCCTTTTTCTCTTTGTCGGGCCTATAACAAATTTCAAAGTCAAATCCCAGCAACTTGGTCACCCACTTATATTGATCTTCGAACTTCAAGCGCTGTTCCCACAAGTATTGCAAGCTTTTCTGATCCGTATGAATCAGAAAATGTCTTCCTAGCAAATAATGCCTCCATTTCTGGATGGCAAACACAACTGCCATCAATTCCTTTTCATAGACCGACTTGGACTGAGCTCGAGGTGAAAAATGCCGACTGAGAAAAGCAATAGGTCTGCCATGTTGCATTAATACAGCACCTATGCCCTTGCCTGAAGCATCTGTTTCAACCTCAAAAGCTGCTGTAAAATCAGGGGGTGCCAATATGGGAACCGAAGATAGAGCTATCTGCAGCTGATTAAAAGCAGATTGGGTCTCGTCAGTCCACACAAAAGAGTCCTTCTTCAACAAGGCAGTTAGAGGTGCAGCAAGATCTCCATAACCTTGGACAAACCGTCTATAGTAACCGGTTAAGCCCAAAAGAGCGCAGTGCCTTGACAGTAGAAGGAACCGGCCATGATAAAATGCTACTAATCGTTTCTGGATCAACTTCCACTCCCTCACCAGAAATGATGTGGCCCAAATAATCTAGTTTAAACTTCAAGAAACTGCAGTTTTTCAGGTTGACCTTCAACTGTTTAAGGGACAGAATAGAGAGTTCCTCATGCAAATGAGCAAGATGCTCTTGAATGCTCTTGCTGTACACCAAAATATCATCCAAAAATACTAACAGCAACTTGCGCGGAAGAGGTTTAAAGATCTGGTTCATAAGGGATTGGAATGTAGCTGGTGCATTCTTCAATCCGAAAGGCATAACTAAGAACTCGTAGTGGCCTTCATGAGTTCTAAAGGCAGTTTTCTGAACATCTTCATCCTGAACCCTTATCTGATGATAGCCAGATTTTAAATCCAGCTTGGAGAATACACAAGCACCGAAAAGCTCATCTAGCAACTCATCTATGGTGGGCAAGGGAAACTTGACTGGTGTTAACCAACAAAACGGGGCTGGAAAAAGGGCTGTTGCTGGCTTGGATGAAACCAGCAGAGAGTAACTCTTGGACTATCTTGGATGAAACCAGCAGAGAGTATCTCTTGGTTTTTTTGGTAGTGTGGGTAGCGGTAGGGTCGTATGTTGGGAGGGACAGAATTGAGTTTCAAAGGACAGGGAAGGAATTTAATACTTGCTGTAAGTCATTATCAACAGAGGGGTCAAGTTTTGTATCTGTTGAGGTGATTGATGCAGTTTGAGAAAGATAACAACACCAAGCTTCACCTTCTTCACTAATGACCTTCTAGGTCGATTTAATTCCCGTTTCTACAATCAAGAAGGAAGGATCGCCTTGAAGCTGCACCCAATCTCCTTCCACCAGAACTTGATTTTTAAAAGATTCCAGTTAATCTGAGTGTCCCCCAACCAGGAAAGCCAGTCATAACCCAGAATCAGATCAACACCAGTCAAACCAAACGGAAGGCAATTTACTACAACTCAGTCCCTTGTAAGGATAGGCACAGGTCACGACAGATCCCTTGACCACAGAACGTCTCCCTGTTTCCCACCGTTTCACCAAATCGAGAAGAATCATCCACCGGAAGTCCCAACTCATTGACGGTATTATTACTCACAAAGTTGTGTGATGCTCCGCTATCAACCAGAATCAAGACAGACTTACCAGCTAATCTGCCGACAATTTCAATGTCTTCTGAGATGGAAATCCCAGGGAAGACAAGTGTGATACGTCAGCCTATCTTGTTTCCACCGAGTTAGAGATTATCTCATAGGCATCCTCCTCACCGTCTTATCCCTCGGTCAATAAGAGCTGTAATCCAGCAAGCTTACAACGGTGCGAAGAGTTCCATTCTTCACCATAGTCCCTGGTTCCTCCTTCGCTGCATCTTCTCATCGGAAATCCTTTGGTATCTATTGTAGCGAAGACGGTAGGAAGAAGCCCTGGGGGCTGGGCTCAAACTGCACCCCATGGGCCCTGTCGCGCCACAAGTGTTACGACCTTGGGTTTTTTACAATCCTACTTACAAATCCCGCCCCCTAATCATCCGCCAAATTTCCCATATCATTAATTTACCCCACTTTACTCATTCTCGTCAACATTTCCCTGTAAGTCGTCGCTACCTCGAAAATCAGACTTCTTGAATTCTCCTTTAGTCACTACAAAACTTAACTGGGATTGGATGATGTACCGGAGTAAAAATTACTTGTGCTAATCTGGACTCTTCTTCGTACGTTATCCAAAGAAAACTTTTACAATAGGTTTCATACTTCCTCCTGAATTTCACTTTCAGGATCCCCATCTCAGCCACTCCTGCAAACTGTGCCGTCAAAACTGAGTTTCAGTAATTGTTGGTCTGATATGTATTTGAGAAGTTTACCCCATATTTTATAGAGAGTGTCTAAGAGATGAAGCTCTTGTACAGATAAGGAGAACTCATTCTGCCTATTCTCGGAAGACTTCCTTATTCAGATGGCTACACCCTGATTTACCACAAACACTACAGGCTGAAAACAACTTCTGACACACATCACCACAGTAACATACTCTCAGTCATGTTATCTTATTTAGTCAATATTCCAGCTCATCCAGAAAACGAGAACTAGACATAAGTTGTCTCTAGGACGCTTGACTTCTGAAGATCTTTATCCAACTATCCTAATATCTACCCCCGACATCAATTACGATGTGACCTTCGAACATGTCTATATGTCCTGTATGCCGATCTATTTGTTTTCGCACTGAGCTCCAACCCTTCCCACTTGATCTCAAGTCACCTCACATATGTACGAATCAAAGATACAAAGAGGCTGTATTTTTGATCCAACACAACTTTTCCACTCCTACAAATTTCCTAAGTAACCAGCTCCGCATATTCCAACACCCCATTAATTAATTTCATTTCACCAAAAATCCTAGTACCCTTACCTCCTATACCTTACAACTCGATGTGCTTCTCGTCAGGACTGCCTGCCCCAGTTCACCAGTTTTCTTCTAGAATCTGGAACCCATCACCTTTGAACTTCATCCTTTGGTTTCATGTCTATTTCTTTTTGGAGTTAGTGAAGACGGTAGGAAGAAGGATTGAACTGGGGGCTTGGGCTCAAAAACGCTACCCACTGGGCATGGCGACGAGCCCTGAAGTGTTAAGCCGACCATGGGGGGGTTTTGTAACGACAAATCTACGCTCGGTTCACCCCCAAATTATTGCCCCCAAATTGCCCATATCCCTCATTCGAAAGGCCATAATTGTTCCTCTCCTCAATCAGTTTGGCCACTCATCAGATCTTGTAGTCGCTGACCTGAACAAGATCAGACCCTTCTTGATCATCCTTTCAGGTACTACAAAAAATTCCCTTCAAAACGGGATCTGGGATGTGTGGGATGTACGCGGAAGTAAAATTTGAATTGTCTTGTGTATTCTTGTACCGTGGACTCTTGGCGAAGCTCGTACAATAGGTCCAAACGATCGCCTCCTGCCGTGGCGCCAAAATCGTTCAATCAGAGCCTCCTTGAATTGTTTCCACGACGGCAGACCAGCATAACATATCAGCCACTCAAACCAATGCAAAGCTGTGCCGTCAAAACTGAAGTTTACTCAGATATTGTTGATGTGATGATTGTATTTGAGAAGTGATACAGCCCTATATTAAGAGAGAATGTCTAAAGAGAGGAGAGAGTTCTAGAACTATGTAAAGAGAGGAGAATTCTAGAGATTCTGCCTAGGAACTACAATCAGCTGAAGAGTTACAATTAATTACAGTTGAACAGTCACTGATAATTAACTACAACTGAACAGCCACTAGACACTTAATAATTACAACACTAGTCATGTATATTACAACAATAGTGGCTGTTGGATAGACCAAACAACACTCCCCCCTCAGCTGTGACTGTAGATATTCTGCATTCCAAGCTTGGAGATAAGGTTGTGAAATCTAGGACTATGAAGAGGCTTAGTGAAGACATCGGCCACTTGATCTTCTGAAGTGATAGACTTAGTTGATTAGTCCTCCTTCAATCTTTTCCTTGATAAAATGGCGATCAATTTCGATGTGTTTGGTTCGATCATGCTGAACCGGGTTATGTGCTATGCTGATAGCTGATTTGTTGTCGCATTGAGCTCCATTGTGCCTTCCCACTTGATCTTCAAGTCAGACAATATGATACGAATCCAAAGAAGCTCACAAATGCCATGAGCGAGGGCTCTGAACTCAGATTCTGCAGATGAGCGGGCTACCACACTCTGTTTCTTACTCCTCCAAGTAACCAAATTACCTCCTAAGAAAACAAAACAGTAGCCCGTAGTAGAGTCGTCTATCAACAAGTGAACCTCCATAATCTGCATTAGTGAATGCTTGAAGGGTTAGTCTTTTTCCTCTTTCAAATAGAATACCTTTTCCAGGTGCCCCTTTAGGTAGTGTAAGACTCGGTGTGCTGCTTCAATATGTGGTTTTCTAGGATCATGCATAACTGACTCAGGACACTTACTGCATAAGCGATATATTGGTCGAGTGTGAGACAAGTAGATTAGTTTTCCACACAATCGCTGATACCGAGATACTTCAACCTTTGGTGCATCCTGTGCTGAATCAAGCTTATGATTAGGATCCATAGGTGAGGTGGCAGGTCGGCAAGCACTCTTCCCCGTTTCAATTAAGAGGTCAGTGATGTATTTTTGCTGGCTAATAAAAAATTCCATGAGAAGACACGAGCAACCTCAATTCCCAAGAAATACTTCAACGACCCAAGAGATTTGATTTCAAATTTGGATTGAAGTTGTTTCTCCAATCTTGCTGTTCTTTGGGATCATTCAGTGACAATAATATCATCTACATAAACCAATAGGATGGTGATCCCCTCTGGGTGAGAATGCTGACAACAAAGTATGATCACCCTGACTTTGCTATAACCAGCCGCACATACAACAGAAGCAAATCGCTCAAACCATGCACGGGGAGATTGTTGAGACCATATAATGCCTTCTTAAGGCGGCAGACTTTGGATGAACATTTGCAGCATCAAGACCAGGAGGTATCCGTATATATATCTCTTCGTGCAAGTCACCATGAAGAAAGGCATTCTTCACATCAAACTGCAATAGTTTCCAATCAAAATGAGCTGCAAGAGATAATAGTATGCGAACCGTATTAAGTTTGGCAACTGGAGCAAAGGTTTCCTGATAATCAATCCCATAGGTTTGAGTATATCCTTTTGCAAACCAGCCGTGCCTTATATCTCTCCAGTGATCCATCTGCTTTGTATTTGAGAGTAAAAATCCACCTGCAATCAACCACATGCTTCCCAAGAGGTTTATTAACAATATCCTAAAGTTCTATTTTTTTCAATGCTGAATTTCTCCTCCATGGCTTCTCTCCACTTCTTTTGGTTAATGCTTCAGAAACAGTCTTAGGGATAGGAATCTGATTAAGGCTTTGGACAAACAGTGAATGTGATGGAGAGAAGTTATCAAAGGATACAAAATTAGTCAAGGGATAAAAGAGGGGTGGAAGTACACTTACGGACCCTTTTCGAAGAGCAATGGTAGATCTGAATCGGTTGTTGGTGCAGGATCAACACTTGGTTCAGACGCTTGGTCCTCCATCAGCCATGGTCTGGACTTGTGTTCCCTGGAGTAAACATGTGTCAATGGAGGAGGAGAAGGGATAGATGGTGAGGAGGGTGCTGGTGGTGTATCTTGTGAATTTGTGGAAGGAGAAGATGGTGATTCATGTTGTGAAGGGGTAAGGAGGGTGCTGGTGGTGATTCGATTGGTTTGGATTTGTCACAGGAGTAAAGGAGATGTCAAAGGAGGTCATGGGAGGGTTATCATGGTTAGAATGTGTACTTGGAGGGGGAACGTCAATAGGTTCAGTAGAGGGATAGTAGGGTGTTTCCTCATGAAATGTGACATCTGCAGTGACATAAGTTTTCTTGTGTTTAGGGTGTAGCACTTGTACCCTTTTTGTGTAGGAGAGTATCCAAGAAAGATGCATTTAACGGCCGTGGATCAAGCTTCCCTCTATTGGGTGTGTGAATATGGACAAAAGAGGTACACCCAAAGACGCGTAGGTCCAGGTTTGTGGAAATCTTGTGAGTAGGGGAAGAAATGGCTTAAGCATTCAAGAGGAGATTGTTTTGAAGGACACGAGAGGGAAGCTATTGATTAGGTGACAGGCGGTTAAGGTAGCTTCTCCCCAATAGCGTTTGAGGTGTGTTTGATTGGAAAAGAAGAGCACGAGTATTTCAAGAAGATGTCGGTTCTTCTTTCAGCAATTCCATTTGTTGTGGAGTATAGACACAAGAAGACTCGTGAATAATTCCTCTGGATTGAAAAAATGCTGTGACTTTTTGGGTTGAAATAGTCAGTAGCATTATCAGTGCGAAACCTTTGAATTGAGGTGGAGAATTGAGTTTGAATCATGTTACAGAAAATGGGTATGATAGAACTTACTTCACTCTTATTTTTTAGTAGAAAACAACCATGTAAATCGAGTGCAGTCATCAATAAAGGTAAGAAACCATCGAGCACTGAGATATTAGCTATGGGAGAAGGACCCCAAACATCGATGTGAATAAGAGAAAACGGAAGACTGCTTTTTGCCGTACTGAGAGGTAAAGAAGCACGAGTGTGTTGGATTGTTCACACACTTCACATTTGAGGGCAGAGACATCAATACCAACAAGCAAATTAGGAAACAAAGTTTTTAAAGCATAGAAAGAGGGATGGCCTAAACGCTTATGATAAAGCCAAATTGTAGCATTTTTATCAGCAGCGGATACAAGGGCTCTACATGAATTAGGTGAGACACGATGTAAATCCAAGTAGTACAATCCATTTCGTTGCCTAGCAGTTCCAATCGTCTTCCCCGAGTGTAGATCTGCAAAACACACCAAGATGGAGAAAAAAACAGCAAAAGCAGTTGAGATCATTGGTGAGTTTATATACTGAAGCAAGGTTCATGGCAAGACCGGGGGACATGTAGGGTATTACTAAGGTGCAATCCATTTGAGATTTTGGCAGTTCCTGGCCAGCAACAGATGTGGATGTACCATTTGCTGTAGTAATTTGTAGTTTTTCAGGGCAAGATGAATAATCATCAAGGCAAGAGGAAGTAGAGGTCATGTGGGAGGTAGCCCCTGAGTCAAGAATCCAGTCTCGTAAGACATGTTCCGAAGCATTAAGACAAAAGATTGTGAAGTAAGTACCTGTAGGGCCGAGAGAGCATTGATCAGTGCTGGAGGGAGATTGAAGGGATTTCAGCATAGCCCGAAGTTGCTTCAGTTTCTTGAGATGATGTGTGAATCCGAAGGACCTGCAATGTAGATGTGTTGGTTGTGTAGGCTTTTCCAACCCCTTGTCCTCGTTTCTTGCGTTCTTTCTGCAGATGGGGATAAAGTTTCCAGCATTGATCATTGTTGTGATTTGATCTTTTACAATGACTGCACCACCTTCCTGTTTTACCAACATTATGTTCCCCTTGTGCAGTAAAGCAGTGCTTTCAGTTGTCTTGTTTTCCAACATTACTGAGCGGGACTCTCCTCTGATTTGACAGTAGCAATGACCTCTTCTATATTAGCAGATCCTTGTTTCCAAGAATTTGAACTCGAACCTGGTCATATTCTGGGTTTAGACCAGCCAAAAAACAGTACACACGCTGCTGGTTTGTTGCATTTTGATTAGAAGTGCATCTCCTGTGGTCTCCCACTTGATGCTTTGGTATTGATCCAATTCCGACCACCACCGTTGAAGATTGGTAGCATATTCCGAGACTGATAGTCCTTCTTGCTTGGTGGTCATTGACCTAAGCCAGAGGTCATAAATAAAGGCAGCATCCTTTGCTGTTGAGTAGGATCTCTGGATATATTCCCAGATTTCCTTTGCTGTTTTCAGAAACATACATGTGATGCTGATGCTTGGATCCATTGAATCTCCATAACCATGACCGTATGTTGGCATCTACTTTCTTCCATTCACCTTCATTAGTGTCAGCTGGTTTTGATTGAGTGAGATGATTGTCTAGTTCCTTCCCTTCTAGACGAGTAAGGACAAGCTGAGACCAAATCAAGTAGTTCTTGCCATTCAGTTTATAGGCTGAATCAATAGGAGCAAGATCAGTCTTGTTTGGTTTCAAAGCTGCTGTAATAGCAGCAGATGCAACAAGCATTCGAATCAGATTTGTTCTCCTCAGCCATAGTGACGAAGAAGAAAAAAGTGGGTGGATGAAGAAGGTAGAGACACCTTTTTAGGCAGGAGATTTAGGGTGGAGACACCCCTAGGAATAGAGTTTAGGCGGAGACACCCTTAGGAATAGAGATTTGGGTGAAGACACCCTTTATCTATGTTTAGTGTTTTAAGAAAGTGGTGGCTATGGTTGAAACCTGCTCTGATACCATGAAGTTTACAGCAGTAATCGTTGATGAGAGATTGTATTTGAGAAGTGATACAGCCCTATTTATAGAGAGAATGTCTAAGAGAGGAGAGAGTTCTAGAACTATGTAAGAGAGAGGAGAATTCTAGAGATTCTGCCTAGGAACTACAATCAGCTGAAGAGTTACAATTAATTACAGCTGAACAGTCACTAATAATTAACTACAACTGAACAGCCACTAGACACTTAATAATTACAGCACTAGTCATGTATAATTACAACAATAGTGGCTGTTGGATAGACCAAACAAAACTGTCCATTAGGAGAAGCTTCCACACTCTCTCAGTTTTCATTATCAAGGTTAACTTTAGCTCTTGATTCCCCTTCCTGGCTTGATCACTGGTTGCATCAGAGGCAACCATAGTTCCATCTCTTCTGTATAAAACTAAGGCATTCTGTTCCTTTCTTCTCCTGCCCTGATAAGGGATGATGGCATTTGACTGTTGATTTTGCTTGCTGCTTTTTTGGGTATATGCAGCTGCTGGAACTTCTCTGCTATGTCATCAACTGAGATCATCTTTGACCATGGTAGAGCTAGTAAGGTACCTGCATCAACATACTAATAGTAATAGTAAGTGGATCATATTTTTTGGACCATGGAATAGGTAATAATTTACGGGGTTATCTCTCTGACCTGGTACATCACATGTGAACTGTTGGTGGTTGTATAAAACCAGGCTGTTCGGCATATTCGTTCTGTTGAAATTGAGATGCCTGGATCTTACTGGTGTTGTTTTTGGCTTGGATCTTCTTCTTGTTGCTGGCTTTCCCACAACTCGGCAAGGGCTTCAGAGCAAGAAGGGAGGGAGGTTAAAGCTTTTGGAGCCTGTTTGCGTGTGTATTTTCGTTTTTTTTTGGGTGGAGGTGGTAAAATTTGTTCACACACTGCATTGAACGAGTCTGGTAGCATTTCCTTGCACACAGCATTGAGTGAATCTTGGTCTCGAGCACGTATGGCAGTTCGGGATCTCTTCTTCTTTAGCCTGTCAAGGTCTGCCCAACTTGTGTATTGCCTTTCTTCGTTACTGCAGGCTGTTGTTCCTAGGTTGTTGCTGGGCACTTGGTTTGAACTGAAGTCAGACGCAGATTGATATGTGCCAGTTTTGTTTGGCTTCGAGATCTTCCCTGTTCTTCTCTTCTTGCAAGATTCAGGTATAAACATTACTGGGATGCTTGAGGTATTGTAGTAGAGCTCTCTGCCAAACAGCATGTCTGTACTGTCCCCATTCCCAGAACTGGGATCTACCCCTGCTGGACTATTAAAGTTTCTACCAAGATATTCCAAGGGCCTTCTTCGATGGCTGACTGATTTGCAGGAGTTTTTTTAGGCATGGAAAAGTAGTCTTTTAATTTCTGGTTTGTCCCATAAGAGGAGAGCTCATATGGGTGTATGCTAGTGTTGTATTGGTACTGACAGCATTTTTGAGCTGACTCGAGCATGACTGAATCCCAGGATCCTGGACATTCCCTGTTAATGGTGCTTGCTCTGATTGGAAATATTCATTTGGCTTATCGGAGAGCTAACATCTCTTCTTGATAAGTCTTCAGAGTCAAAGTTCAAGGTTCTTTTAGTAGTAGGTTTTGGTACTTCTGGATGAAGTGGTTTGGCTCTTTCTTTTAATGGGGGAGTAGTGGTCGATGGTGGTGGTGGGGTTTTGATTTTGTTCCTACGAACATACGTTCTCTTCACCCTTGGTGGCGTATTGGGATCAACCGGCTTCTGTGGTGTTCTAGGATTTGGAACCCGTTTAGCTTGATTTTCTCTTACTACCTTAGGTCTATGCTTCTTTCTTCTGGGCTTCTGCTGATTGAGCTTGTCAAGACCTGCTGCAGCATCAACCTCTGGGTCTCCTGAGATCATTTTGCCAGTTTCCTCTTCATGGAAACTTAAAGCAAGGTCTGCTCTAACCTCCTGCTGAGCGGCAGGGTCAACCTGGAGATCAGTGCACCTCCTTGACGAGGCAGAGTCTACATTTTCCTCCTGAGCTGAGTTGAACGTATTCTGACAGGCAACTGAATATGCTTCAGGAGAAACAAGATTGTTCTCAGCTGCTACCTTCTTCATGGGGTTTGGTGTTGAAGGTGCAAATACAGGTATGTTCCCTTGTCTGTCATCGTCCAGCAATCCACTCCCCATGCTGTTGTACGAGGTGAGGTTGATTATGTTCTCTATATCATAAAAACTTCCACCTGCAGTCGACAACAGTTTGTCTAAGTTATCTGAGCAATGTAATTCATAAAAGAGGCCGAGGACAAGATAGCCGAGCTGTTGTTTCCCAGCAAGGGATGATAATGGGTGGGTTCGGGTCGGGTGAAGCCTCACCTGCACCTGTTTTCACACGTCTCACCCCACCCATCACCCACGGGTAAACCGGAAACACACAAAATCGATCTATTGCTCTTTTGCCATTAGTATACCACAAATTGAATTTAATCGAGTAATGTACAGACACACAAAATGAGATTACTCGAACACACACAAACACAAAGAATAAGCATATATGTTCCTTGTTCGCCATCGCCAGTAGGAAGATGTAAGTTCGTTCGCCATCGCCAGAGAGAAGATGTAAGTTTGAGTGTTTATCGGTTCTGGAATGACGAATGAGGAGGATGCGAGCTTCAGCCCATCTTCAATCTGGTGGTGAGGGTCGAATCTGCAGGAGCGTTGCAGAATTACGTTGAGTGAAGAGAATGAAGACGATGTCGCGCACTTCAGTCTTCCAGTATCCAGAGAGGATGAGAGTTTTCTGGTCTGGCGGTGGTGAGAATGAAGACAAGTGTGGCTGGCGGTGGTGAGCAAGCAGAGAGGATGAGAATTGAGAGTTCTCTTGTCGCGTTAGGGTTAGGTAGCAAAAATAACCGTGAGTTAGATAATTAGATCAGAATTAGTAATAGGAATTTTTTCCTTGATGATTGATTGATGACATTGCAGCTATCATAAGAAAAGTAGGCCGTAGGCCTTGTATCATCTAATATACCCCAGAGAAAAGATGATTTACCCTGTTGATTTGTTCCTCCTCCTAGCAGGCCACTCGTTTGAGGTGGGAAGCTGGCCAATCCACGCGTCGAATGTTGATTCTCAGCCATAGCAGGGGCAGGACCTTCGACAGAGAGGGAGGACAAACCAGAAGAGCAGTCGACAAGTGAGAGTCCGCCCTTTGAAGCCAGCAATTCCATGAAAGGAAGGGGCTTGAGGAGAGACGAAGAATCATCATTCGGATCAGGCTTCTCAGGAGTACATCCAATTTGACAGGTGGTGGGATCAAACCCTTCAGGCTGGTAGCGCGGTGGTGTCATCGCTCTTGTAGATTGCCCTGATGAAGGAAGCCAATACTGCCATATGTGTACGGCAACTGGTCTTGGGTGCTGCTCGAGGATTCCTCTCCGTACGCGACCTGGGGAGTTTGTTGGGTGAAAAACATTGAGAGGTCATTAAGCTTCTTCCTCCAATCGATTTTGCTTAGATTGATTGGGTTCTCCTTGCGTCAAATGGATTTCTCAGTCTTGAAGAGGACCTGTCGGCTTTTCTGGGAGGGCCGTTCAGTCTCAATCATTAGGGTGCATAGCGGTCCTGTGCTATCCGGATATGTACACAATCATAATATAATAAGAATTAAGGACATTAATTTTATATATGAAGAAATTATTTTAAAAAAATAATATATATTAATTTAAATGATATTCCTAGTTTATTAATTAATAAATTATCTAATAAAAAACTATTTTAACAAAAACATTTGTTAAATAGTAGTTTTTAAAATTTATTTATCAATACCATATTCTAATATTTCATTTTATAAAAATATAGTACATAATTAAAATATTCATTTTTATGTACATAAAGTAATATTTGTGCCAGATTTTTTTCCACTAATTAATTTATTGTTTTATATGTTATATACAATAATATAGTTCACTAATAAAATATCATTATTTTTATAATTTTTTACGTATATTTTTTATATAAATTATTAACTGTTATAAAAATAATAAGACCCTTAAAAAATGGTCTCCTACTAAGTGGGGGCCCTGTGCAGTGACTCCTGTTGCACAATCATAACAATTGTATTTTAAGAGTATACTCTAATAAAATACTGACATGTGTAAGTTTAATGAAAGAAAATAATGGATCGGTGAATGATATGAAAAAGTTAAATTGTTATAATTGTCACGTATTAATTAAGAAAACTGTCAAACCTATATGCTCGTCCTCCACTTCAACTAACAAATAAATGAAAAAGGAGTCACATCAATTACAATTGTAAATGGAAGAACGAGATGGATACCAAGCAGGTTAGGGTTCGGTTTCGAAAAAAGTGTTCGATCGCCACTTCCAAACGCAGATAATTCTGTGTTTACTTAAAGCTAATTGTAATTAGTAAATCTGTGTTTGACAAATTACTTTTGTTAGATATGCAACAATCATAAATGACAAGTGTCAAGTATTTTGGTAAAAATAATCGGTGAATCACTCGTATAGAACGGGCCCTAAAGAGGAGATGGGGTAGGCTATGGGGTTAAAATGACATCACTACCCCTTTTTTTATGTCAGCCGCCTATGGCCCTCCTTGCTTCGTTATTTACTCTGAAAAGAGAGACAAAATATTGTCATATTATTTCTAAGAAACGTTAACAAGTTACAAGTGTCAAGGAAAAGAGTGAAACTAGACCCGTTTAACAGTTTCAAACGGGAAGTAAGCAGCGAAATAAGCAGGAAATTGTGTTTCTCTTGAAATTTAAGACTAACATATTCAAAGTGGGCCGTAAAGTCTAGTATCCTTTAGCAGGAAATTAGTATTCAGTTCAGTACTTTGTTACTGTATTATTGTCAGTTGGATTCTTTGGTTACTACTTACTCGTAGCATGTGACGAGCTGGCACCTAAAATTATTATTACTCAATTAATTGTCAATCCGGAGATGTGTCCTTAAAAGGATGCCATACTGGTTCTTGTAAAATATTTTTTTCGGTGGTATTGAAATTAAAAAATAGAAACATTAATATATAAGAAGAAGAGTTAAATTAATGTGATAATTAATTGTGTGATATTTTTTTACAAGGAAAAAAATTAAATCAATTAAAAAATAAACTTTATTTTCATAATCCAAATAAACCTTTTATTTTAAACTATCCAAGCGCTTCGAATTTTGTTCACATCTTATCTTCCCATCATAATTAAACTAATAGGTACTATACATTTATTCAATGAAAAAATAGCTAAAGCAATAAACAAGAAAAAACGTACTCACTTTCGGTCCGTTCTTTCAGCATTTTTTTTAAGATTAAGGTGCCATGTGTCAACTCTTTACTGGTCAAAATTTTGACCACACACAAAATATGCATGTCAATCTCACATTGATTAACCACACTAAGCTTTATCATAAAGCTTCCAAACCTAGTTTTATGGGGCAAAGTCCAAACGCGCCTATACTGAGAGAGAAAAAGATTCTTAATCGGTGAACAGATCATATTTGAAGACAAGCGTTGATAGCAGATAAGAAGTTTAGTCAACGCTAACGTTAATTTTTTTTTCGGACACACTATCCCACTAAAATGTTTCATAATTCGTGGTATATCTCTTTTTTGAAACTTATTCTTTATATGCCACATAAATATTTTGAAATAAAAAACCACGATTTGGTAATGGGCGTTATTATGTCCTGATAAATGGCCATATTGCTCTTGATAATTTTTTTAAAAAGTTAGTGATTCTACGACTCTTTTTAATTTTTTTAAAAAAGTTCACAATATTAACATTGTTTTTACAAAAGGTTCACAAATACCCCTGTTTTTACAAAAAAAGTTCACAATATGCTCCTACGTTTATAAAAAGTTCACAATATGCCCCTGTTTTTTCACAAAAAAGTTCACCATATGCCCATATTTTCTTTTAAGTTGTTGGAACAACTATTTTTTTTGTTCAAACGGAAAGTCATACTACTACTACCGGGCTTATGGTTTATTTCAATGGTGGGCACCGGTAATGCAGGATTAATACAACTCTCGTCCTAAAGTAAGAGACACTTTCAAAGTGTCACGCAAGAAACACTTCGGTTGGTAGGACATACTACAATTGATGGGGTAGTAGATTCTTTGAAAGTGTGTCTTACTTTAGGATGAAGGTTGTATCGATCTTGCATCATCGGTGCCTATCATTGAAAGAAACCACAAACCCAGCGGTTGTATTAAGGCTTTTGAGTAGAAAAATAACTATTACAATAGCTTAAAAGGAAAAGAGGGGCATATTGTGAACCTTTTTGCAAAAAATAGGGGCACATTGTGAACTTTTTATAAAAACAGGGGCACATTGTGAACCTTTTGTAAAAACAGGGTAATGATCAACACAAGAGTGAAAGTGGGGGAAATAGGCCGCATCAGTAGGGGAGTCAGTATGGAAGTAGTAACCAAAGGTCGTAAGGGAACTCTGGGCAGGCTGGTGATGGTAACCAGAATGTGGAAAGGGACAGGGAGCAAAAAGGAAAGAGTATTGGGGCTGCTGGGAGTGGTGGTTACCGGAACTAGGGCCGCATCAATGTGATGATCCAGGTATAGGTCAGAGAAGGGAGGTGTTATCTCAGGTACTTTCTTAGCCTATGGTGCCTTTACAAATGCGTTGTTTGATTCTAGAGCATCGTTTTCTTTTGTTGCACCTGCTTTCCTGAAGAAGTTGGGTTTGGTAGTCAATACTTTTGCTTCACTACCAATATCCATTCTAAAGAGGTAATCAGATGCCATATATGCTTAAGGGAATAAGCATTACTATTGAAGGGGTAGAGTTTGAGTCTGATATGATAGAGTTTGATCTTGTGAATTTTGATATATTTTGGGGATGGAATGCTTGAGTAAGTATAAGGGGCGGATAGAGTGTACTGAGCAAAAGGTGGTTTGTAAGAGTTCTTTGGGTAACAAAGTTTCTTACCAAGGAGGAGAAGGTCAGACTACAATAAAAGTGGTATCAACAATAGATATCTTGAAGGAGGTAAGAAAGGGGCAATCGGCGTTCTTGTGCTATGTCGAGAGCATGGGTGAAGCAGAAGATGATCTTTCGGGCCAAAGGTTTTCAGAAGGAATTAGTGAGATTTTGGTAGTGCAAAAGTTTCCAGAAGTATTTCCAAGGATGCCACCAGAAAGGGAGGTAGAGTTCATTGTGGATTTATCACATGTAACGGATCCAATCTCTAAAGCACAATATAGGATGGCCCCGATTTAGATGAAGGAGTTAATAACCAGTTGGAACACGAAGCCCTTTATTTAGTGCATCCTGGAGGTATGAAGATGTACCGAGATCTTAGGAGACATTTTGGTGGAATAATATGAAGAAGGGAAATTTTGAGTTTGTTTGAGATGTCAGACTTGTCAGGAGGTGAAAACTGAGCATTAGAGACCTACGGGACTTCTGCAACCACTACCAATTCCTTAGTGGAAGCGGGAGAGCATTAGTATGGATTTATTATTGGGCTCCCTCAAACTTTGAGGGGTAATGCTGTGTGGGTGATTATGGATCGTCTCACCAAGAGTGAAAATTTCTTACCAATTTAGAACACTTTCTGTCTAGAGAGATTGGCTAAACTGTTCATTGATGAGATAGTTCGGTTGCATGGAGTTCCCACAACTATTATATCAGACAGAGATCCTAGATTTGTGTCCCGCTTTTGGGATAGCTTGCATAAGGCGTTGGAAACTAAACTTACTTTCGGTTCAACATATCATTCTCAGACGAACAGCCAAAGAAAAATAACCAATCAGATCTTATAGGATATGCTTCAGGCTTGTGTGCAAGATTTCAAGGGTAACTAGGATGAGCATTTAACTTTGGTTGAGTTTTCCTACAATAATAGCTACTAATCCTATATCGCTATGACGCCTTTTGAGGCCTTATATGAGAGGAAATATAGATCCCTTATCTTTTGAAATGATCTAAAGAAGGAAACTTTTGCGACCTGACATTGTCCAGGACATAGTTAATAAGATTCAGATAATTCGGGAACGTCTTCAAGTAGCTCATAGTAGACAAAAGAGTTATGCAAACGTTAATAGAAGACCATTGTAATTTCATATTGAAGACCACTTGTGCTTGAAAGTATCTCCAGTTAGAGGAGTTACGAGGTTCGGAGGGAGTGGGAACATGAGCCCACAATTTATATGCCCCTTCAAGGTTCTTAAAAGAATTGGCGAAGTATCTTATTGCTTCGCCTTACCGCCAGCACTGTCCGGGGTCCATAATGTTTTTTCATGTGTTGATCCTTGTTGAGTAAAATCTATACATTAATATATATAGATTTATAGCAAACTAATAGGCAAGTGCACCTAGTCGGAGTAGTACAACAAGTGTCGTATCCACAGGGAAATTGTTCAATTATCCTAGTCTCGGTATTTAATAAAAACAGTAAAAAGGGGGTTTAGCCGGAGGCAAGCTTGATTTGTTTTAGGAACAGTGCAAATATAATAAACACAGTAAAATAAGGTGAATTAATTGATGTGGATGGAAAAAGGTATCCTAGGATAGCGGGGGAATTGCCTAAATTACTTAAACAGATTTATAACCATGTCTCAATTATTTATTGTCTATTAGAGTTAATAAGTGTCAGTTACGAACTCTTAGTAATAGCCTCAGTATTTTCCTGCTCAATCCGGAGTGTAAATACCAAGGTTTATTCCTTTGTGGTACTTTGACTATCTCAAAATCATATGTTGATAGTTACCATAAAAATGCAGTAGTTTGTCACGCAAAGCATTTAACAATATTTGTTGAAAGGAATTAAAACAAGTTTAATAAGTGAGACAGGTGATAAATATTTATTTAAGTAATATTAGGATCAAACCCCATCCTAGGATACAAATGAAAATTACTCAGACATTAACGGAAATAAAAAGATAGCACAGATAGAATTTGTCATTATTTCAGAGAAAGAACGGGTCTGCACTCGCTCTCACTTCTGCTGCCTCTCTTCTATTTCTTTTGTTTTGCTGAGTACGTGAGTATGGAGTGTTGTGGTGTTACGGGAGAAAATGAATGGAGAGAATGGTGGAGTGTGATGAGCGATCGTCTTTTCTTTAATCTCCCGTACATCATTTATTGTTGAAGGACTGGGTTTATATAGAAGCAGAGGAGAAGGTTGATTGGAGACAGAGCTGGAATGGAGACAGTGCTGGAGCACGCGTGAGGATTTAAGGCAGGCGCCTGATATTGCTGAAGGAGTAGATAGATATGTTTGCAGGGCCAAAGAAAATTGGGGAAGACGGTCGGCGTAGTTGCAGCTCTATTTGTTGTCCGGTCTTATTTCCACGGACAATTCTATTTCTTGTCCGGGCAAATATCCACGGACAGCACACAAACATTTCTTTCTGTCCGAGCAAACATCCACGGACACATTGTGTCTTGTCCGCCCCTTGTCCGCCCCTTTATCACCGGACGCATTGATATTTCCCTTCTTGTCCGGCCAAAGATCATCGGACATAACACGGACGCTCCATTCTGCCGCGTCCGAACCGGCGTCCGGACCACCCTGGTTCGGACGGTTCGATTTTCTAATCTCGTCCGTCCTTATTTGAGCGGACACACCACGGACGTCCAATTGCATTGTCCGAACCACTGTCCGGACCAGCCTGGTTCGGACAGGTTGATGTTTCGGACATGGTTCGTACGAAATTGTTTTGCTCCTAAAATATTCGTTTCAGCTCCGTTTTAAGATCCGTTTGCGCCTATGCGTTCGTCTCTTCGTCTACTTTGCTCCTAGCTTGGTTTTCCTCATGTTTAACCAATAAATCTGTAAGATAACCAATAAAACATAAACTAGAGGAAAACTAACCAAAGTGGAGAAATGAGCAAGAAAAGTGTTAATATAATATACGAAATACACCTATAAAACATGCTCATTTGGACACTTATCACACCCCACACTTACCTTTTTGCTTGTCCTCAAGCAAAACCATGTACCCAAGCAAGTAGGGAATGCTCAATTAACAAATATTATTATGAAGGGTAGGATAAGGAGGTGAACAGTACATGATCTTAAACTTTTTGAGGAGTGTGAATCATCAACTGCTGGTGGTATAGGTGTGCTCAGGGTAAAAATAAAAATAGAGTTTCGGGGTATGATCCGGAGTGCTTCAATGCTTGAAGATTAGGTAACTTTGAGAACTTTTACCATGGCCAACTTCTCTCAAGAATGGGCATTGAGGAGAAAACAAAAGGAAAAATAGAATTATGCATTTGTTTCACTTTTGCATAAGAGAGAGAAGGTAATTTAGGCATCAAGCCTTTGTTTTAAGAACACTCAACTCTCTTTGTTGGTTACCAATGGTGTCTCGCAAGTCCCTTTTTTTTTTATTTATTTTTTGACAGAGAACACCCCTTAGCAATCCCTAAAAAGAAGACAGAAGGAACCCCTGAGCAATAAAAAATCCAACCATTGCAGATCATTTGGTCACACCGCATAAAAATGCTCCTCAAAAGTAATCAAAATTTTAAAATTTTTGTACCATTTATCCCACAATTCATAACAGTATTTATTCATAAAGAGAACAACCCACATATAAAGGGTCCACAATATTGAATTTGAACAAACGCAAGATAAGCAGAGAGATTTAAACATTTAAAGCACAAAATGTCGCCGAAAAGGGCACTCCCCCACACTTAAATTGAACAATGTCCTCATTGTTCACCAGAAAAAAAGGGAAGGTTTCAGAAGACCTTTTCGGTAAGTAGATAAAATAGAGAGAACACAAAGCTCACAAATAAACATTTAAGCACAGAAACTCTCCACAGCAGAATTTAGCAAAATAAAAGCATTATTAAAGATACTGGTACTCCCCTGAGATTATTTTTGCCTTGGTTTAAAGGAGTTCCCCCACACTTGAGCTTCAGCCTCAAGTAGCGTAGCTTGGTTGCGGTGTAGACATGAAGTTGCACCTGCATAAGACACTAGAAGCAACCATACTACGAACGGGGTTAAGAGTTAGCAAAAACAAAATTTAAAGAGAACCTGAAAATTAAAAGAGCATAAAAGCAAATAAAAGAAAAGTTCATCCGGGTTGCCTCCCGGAAAGCTGCCCTTCTTTAACGTCTTTGGCTAGACGCTTTGGTTAGATCAAACCTGGGGGTGGTTATGAGGAGGAGATCCAAAGCATGACTCGATGGCATTTTTGAGTGTCCACCTGGATGCATGTTTTCTTTTCTTATCCCGCTTTTCATCAGGGATTGGTGGTGGTATCTCTGTAATGGACATTCCGTCAGGAAGGGTGACAAAGAGAAGTGGAGATGATGGTGATTGAGTGTCCCTCACAAACTTGAGATCCTTGGATTTGTTATCTGGAGACCTTCCTGATGCAAACTCCAGCTTTTCATTATAAGCTTGAAGGGTGATTATCCCCCGGCCACCCAAATGTGCACATTGGCTGTGGCAAGGAAAGGTCGTCCAAGGATGAGAGGTGTAGTGGAGTTCTCTTCGATGTCCAAAATGACAAAATCGCATGGGAAGTATAAGTGTTCCACTTTAATGATAACATCCTCCACCACTCCGCTTGGGTAAGCTACCGAACCATCCGCCAGTTGAAGGGTCATCTTGGTCTTTTTCATTTCTCCAATTCCCAGCCTTTTGAAAGTGGAGAGGGGCATCAAATTTATGGAGGCACCCAGATCGCATAGGGAGTATGGAAATGAGGTGCTACCAATTGTGACTGAATGGTGAAGCTGCCTGGATCATTGCATTTCGAAGGTAGTGGTTGTTTCAGAATAGCTGAGCAAGCTACATTGAGTGGTACGGTACCGACTTCGGCCAATTTAGTTTTGTTGGAGATAAGGTGCTTGAGAAATTTTGCGTAGTTTGGCATTTTGGCAATGAGGTCTACAAACGGTATGTTGACGTTTAGTTGTTTCAGCATTGCCAGAAACTTCCCATATTCATTATCCAATTTCTGCTTTTGGAGTCGGTTGGGAAATGGTAGAGGCGGTTCTTGTGGAAGGTTTTGGAGCTGATGGAATAGTGAGGATGCTGGGAGATGTCTTTTCTACTGGGACCTCAACTCTTTCTTCACTATCCTCTTGGGATTCTTCTGACCTTTGCGGGATGTGAATCTCGTTGGTTTTTCTACCGCTTCTCAAGGTTATCGCCTTAACCTCTTCTTCTTCTTCAAAATCGAGCTTTTCATTTTCATAGCCGGCCACCAAGTCCTTAAGGTAGGTATTCTCGGACTGAATGCGATTTTTATAGACTGTGGCGGTGCTTTCCAGTTCAGCTATATTCCTTTTGGAAGTTTCGATTGCTATTACCCACTCTTGAAGGGAAGGGTGAAGTTTTGGAACCTCAACTGTTTTGGCCACCTCCATCTTTTCTTCACTGTGTTCCTTCACATAGATGCATTTGGCTTGCTCTTTGGATTTGGCTCGGTTGGCTTGGGAAGTCCCAGGTGGTTTGAGCAAGGTGTTCTCGATTTGATTGAATTTACCTTCGATTTTTTGGTTGAAAGCTTCTTGTGCATAAAGTTGGCTTTGAGTCATAGACATGTATCCCTTCATCATCTCTTTGAGTTCCGCGTTTGGATCAACAGAGGATGAAGATGGTTGTTGTTGTTGGTGGAAACCTGGAGGGGCACCTTGTGCTCTATAACCCATATTAGAGTTTGGTTGGGGTCTGTTTCCCTGATAGGTATTGGAACTGCTGTTCTGCCCTCCTTGGTTCTGATCATTGTTTTTCCATGAGAAATTCGGGTGATTTCTCCATGGGTAGTTGTTGTTGAAGTTATTGTTGTAGGAATTACCGGGGCGGTTTCCTATGAAGTGTGCATCTTCGTACTCGCTTTTACCTTCGCATTGATGAGTTTCATGAGGACCGGCGCATATGACACATCCTTCTGTAGATGAACCTGGAGGTGAGGAAGCTATGGTCTTTACGATTTCGTTTTGAGATGTTGTTAGCTTCTCCACCATCTTTGCAAGGGATGAGATCTGGATGATAAATGATCCGTAGGTTCAACATGGAGTAGGCCTGCTGCTCGTGGCGTTCTTCCTTTGGATCTCGTCCACTGTCTTGTATTGCTTGTCATGGTTTCGAGAAGGTTCATCCCTTCTTGAGGAGATTTCATCATGAAACTTCCTCCTGCAGAGGAATTTACGAGTAGTCGGTTTCCATCATCCAGGCCATTGAAGAATGACAGGCAGAGGGATTGATCGTCGAGACCATGGTGGGAACACTTCATCAGCATATCCTTGAATCTGTCCCATGCGTCGTACAACGTTTCTCCCGGTTCCTGACAGAATGTGTTGATTTCTCCGATCAATTGCCTCGTTCTACTGGTTGGGTAGTATTTGGCAAGGAACTTCTGGGCCATTTGCAGCCATGTATGGATTGATCGGGAGGGAAGACTTCGGTACCACCTGTTTGCTGAATTGACAACGAGTGAGGAAATAGTTGTAGACGGATTCTTTCTTTGACGTTGCCGGTTTGACCAAAGGAATTACAGAAGTCTAGGAAGAGACTTAAATGATTCGGGGCTTCATCTGGATTTGCTCCACTAAACTTGCCTAAATCCCGGACGGCGGTGATGTAGTGGGTTTTGAAAGCCCATCGTCCGGTTTCTAGCGGTGTAGTTCGGGGAGAACTATGGCTGATGCCCTTCCTTCAGTATCCGGTTGGTGGTAATCAGAGAGGGCACGGTGTTCTGGTTGATTTTCATGGTCCATTTCATCTATAACTTGGTTTTCGGCCATGTCTTGATTTCTCTGGTTTCTTCTTGCTTGTAATAGATTGCGCTCGGGTTCAGGTCTCGACTGATGGTGGAGAACCTCGGGTTCGAGTGTTTGGCATGCACAGAAGATACTTTGATTTGTGAGAAACTGCGAAATTAATTAGTAAATAGATAAAGAAAAGCAAAGATTGGTTAGGCTGATAAACTTTAATTTAAAACAATTATATATTTTTTTTATTATTTTTTTTATGACAAGAGTAAAAAGACCGAAAATAAGTAGACAAAAAGGAATAAAAATAATAGCAGTTTAAGTAAATAATAAAATTAAAATAAAGAAAAAAGGACAGAATTAAATTGCGGGAATTTAAATGACAAGGGAAATTAAATAACAGAAATTAAATGTTAGTGATTAGAGTACAGAATTTAAATGTTAGTGACAAGGGAATTTAAAGAACTGGAATTTAAATGACAAATTTAAATGTTAGTAATTAGTTGACAGAAATTTAAATGACAGAAAATTAAATGACGAATTTAAAAGTTAGAATACTGAAATTTAAATGTTAGAAGTTAGATTGCTGAAATTTAAAGGATACTGGAAATTTAAATGACTGGAAATAAATAACAGTAAAGTAAATGACTGAAAATAAATAACAAAATTAATAGAAAAAAAATAAACAAACAACAAAATAGTATAAACAGAATATTATAGTATAGCAGTGAACTACCGAAAACTAGGGAAATTGATGGAATCAATTTCCCCGGCAACGGCGCCAAAAACTTGTTGAGTAAAATCTATACATTTATATATAGATTTATAGCAAACTAATAGGCAAGTGCACCTAGTCGGAGTAGTACAACAAGTGTCGTATCCACAGGGAAATTGTTCAATTATCCTAGTCTCGGTATTTAATAAAAACAGTAAAAAGGGGTTTAGCCGGAGGCAAGCTTGATTTGTTTTAGGACAGTGCAAATATAATAAACACAGTAAAATAAGGTGAATTAATTGATGTGGATGGAAAAAGGTATCCTAGGATAGCGGGGGAATTGCCTAAATTACTTAAACAGATTTATAACCATGTCTCAATTATTTATTGTCTATTAGATTAATAAGTGTCAGTTACGAACTCTTAGTATAGCCTCAGTATTTTCCTGCTCAATCCGGAGTGTAAATACCAAGGTTTATTCCTTTGTGGTACTTTGACTATCTCAAAATCATATGTTGATAGTTACCATAAAAATGCAGTAGTTTGTCACGCAAAGCATTTAACAATATTTGTTGAAAGGAATTAAAACAAGTTTAATAAGTGAGACAGGTGATAAATATTTTTAAGTAATATTAGGATCAAACCCCATCCTAGGATACAAATGAAAATTACTCAGACATTAACGGAAATAAAAAGATAGCACATATAGAATTTGCCATTATTTCAGAGAAAGAACGGGTCTGCACTCGCTCTCACTTCTGCTGCCTCTCTTCTATTTCTTTTGTTTTGCTGAGTACGTGAGTATGGAGTGTTGTGGTGTTACAGGAGAAAATGAATGGTGGAGTGTGATGAGCGATCGTCTGTTTTCTTTAATCTCCCGTACATCATTTATTGTTGAAGGACTGGGTTTATATAGAAGCAGAGGAGAAGGTTGATTGGAGACAGAGCTGGAATGGAGACAGTGCTGGAGCACGCGTGAGGGATTTAAGGCAGGCGCCTGATATTGCTGAAGGAGTAGATAGATATGTTTGCAGGCGCCGAAGAAAATTGGGGAAGACGGTCGGTGTAGTTGCAGCTCTATTTGTTGTCCGTCTTATTTCCACGGACAATTTTATTTCTTGTCCGGGCAAATATCCACGGACAACACAAACATTTCTTTCTGTCCGAGCAAACATCCACGGACACTTTGTGTCTTGTCCGCCCCTTGTCCGCCCCTTTATCACCGGACGCATTGATATTTCCCTTCTTGTCCGGCCAAAGATCATCGGACATAACACGGACGCTCCATTCTGCCGCGTCCGAACCGGCGTCCGGACCACCCTGGTTTGGACGGTTCGATTTTCTAATCTCGTCCGTCCTTATTTGAGCGGACACACCACGGACGTCCAATTGCATTGTCCGAACCACTGTCCGGACCAGCCTGGTTCGGACAGGTTGATGTTTCGGACAGTGGTTCGTACGAAATTGTTTTGCTCCTAAAATATTCGTTTCAGCTCCGTTTTAAGATCCGTTTGCGCCTATGCGTTCGTCTCTTCGTCTACTTTGCTCCTAGATTGGTTTTCCTCATGTTTAACCAATAAATCTGTAAGATAACCAATAAAACATAAACTAGAGGAAAACTAACCAAAGTGGAGAAATGAGCAAGAAAAGTGTTAATATAATATACGAAATACACCTATAAAACATGCTCATTTGGACACTTATCAATCCTTTGAAAGTATATTGCTGATCCATCGACGTGATTCAGTATGAGCCGTTGCAGCTACGTTATGAGTTATCTTTGGAAGATGTACCACTCAGGTTATTAACACATGATGTGCAAAAGCTCCGAAGAAGATCCTTTCCGGTAGTGAAAATATTATGGGCTAACCATTCGAAACGTGAAGCCATGTGCAAACAAGAGGAAGAAATGCGGAGTAAGTAGGGTTGTCAATTTCGGGTTTTGGGTCGAGTTGAATTCAACCTGAACCCGACCTGCTCATGTTTCACCCCAACCCAAAACCGACCCGAACCCGAAATGGGTTATGATTTGTCAACCCGAACCCAACTTGTCAACCCGAAACTGACCCAATGACCTGAAATCAATCTGAAATCAACCCAAAATTAACCCGAAATCGACCCAAAATTGACCCGAAATCAACCCAAAATTGAAAATATTGTACTATCAATATAAATTTTACACAAAATCACCAAGATAATATAATATAACATATAAAATCATCAAAAATAAATGGTTACATGATTGATATTTAGGGTTATGTCATATAACTATAAGAATATATATATTTTTCTTTTTTAAAAATGTTTTCGGGTTGCGGGTTGAAATCGGGTTGACAGGTCAAACCCAAACCGACCAGGGTTTTTAGCAACCCAACTCGAACCCGACCCAAAAATGTTTTCGGGTTGAAAATTGAAACCCAAACCCGTGTTTTAGCGTGTCGGATTTCGGGTTCGTGTCAAGATTGACAACCCTAGGAGTAAGTATCCCACCTTTTCGAAAATTAAGGTACGTTGAATTTCGAGAACAAAATTTTTCTAGAGGGTAAGGTTGTAACGTATCAAAATAAAATAAAATAATAATTTATTTGGATAAAAATTATCGGGGATCTCAATATTAAAGTACCAAATGACATATAATAAGCTAACTATAACTGGTTGCTATATTGCTGAGGACTCTTATAAAAGAGCCTAAACCCTCTAAAGCTCTATCAGCCATCAAGACTCTTGACACTTTTGTTGGCGCCGCTTGACTCCTCCTAGTGCAGCCAGGGGCGGACGGAGAGCCCCCCTAGCCCCTCCGAAAATTTTGAAAATTTGTCAAATTACTCTTATAAATTTTTTAAAAATACAACATAATATAAAGTTTTAAAGAAAATTTGTGTCAAAATTTTTTTTAGCCCCCCTAAACAATTTCTGGGTGTCAAATTTTTTTTAGCCCCCCTAAACAAGATTTCTGGATCCGCCACTGAGTGCAGCCGTGAAGGACTCAGTCGAGCAGCGCATTTGTGCATCCAAAAAGGTAATCATTAGGCATACAGTTGTTATGCGAACTTCATCCAAGCAACATCGTGTGATAATGTAAGACCTTCAATCTACATTGATTGTAATCTAGGTCTCGGGTTGTAAGGATTATGGATCGAAAGAAATAGAAGTGTGATCTTCTCGTCAGTACAACAATTGAGATCTTTTGGTATGGAATTATAATTAATTTGACGGTGTTTAGGTTATACGGATTGGTGTATCGGTTTTAACACCCAATACATACCAAATTATTCTCGCAGTTAGAGATATCCAGTGAAAGATCATAGTATCAGCTTTAGGGAAAATTTTGAAGTAATTTTTGGATTGTAGTAGGTGATAAACTAACATGATTGCGTTTTCCTTAAAACTTATACTCTTCTACATCTGTTTTATTGAATTCGAGTTTCAATAAACTCATTGTATTTAATTTGGAGAGTATACTCTGCTGCGGTTTTGATTTTTTTTTCTTTATCAGTTTGTTTACCTCGTAAATACCTATTCCTAAATTAATTTATGATTTTGCTGCCACCGTTCAGACTCCTATACTTTCCAATAAAGGACACTAAATTGCCTTTACAAAGGCACAAATGTTAGTGAAATACCCCGTAATTAGAAACAGTGATTAATTAGGCTAATTATAATTTTAAAGGCTTAATTACACTTAAATAAATATGAGGGAACAAATCCCGAAGAAAACGGACCTTTAAAATGGGTTAAAAGCAAACAAACCTTAAAGCGCGTTTTTCGAGGAAACCGGGAAAACGTGACTTTAAGCGGGTCAAATAGACTCGTAACAATTTTGGTCAACTAAATAATCATTAATAAATATTAGTGAAGCTTTAGAACCAATAAAATTAATTAAACGAGAAAATTCCGGAAAACGGGTACCGGTTAGTAAGAACTGTAACAACCGGGAAGTTGTGGGGTAAGAATGCAAATAAACAAACTTAGTGTGTCCATTTTGCAAATAAAAAATTAAAATCTGTGTGTGTGTGTATATGGGGCCGGTCACTCCCCCCCTCTCACTCACTCTCTTTATTATTTGTAACTCACAACAAGACAAAGAAAATAAAGAAAGAAAAAAAGGGACCCTCTCTCTCCTACTCCCCCTCTTCCTCTCACGCATCATCTCCCTCCTTCTCTATTTTTCTTCTTCCCTGCGACAAGCATGGAGATTTGAAGAAACCCCCACCAAGCTCTCCTTCTCTCTCATTTTTGAAGGCTCAAACCTTGTCCAAAAATTATAAAAACCATACCATTGGAATCCCCTCGCTGATAAGCCGCAGACTTATCATATTTTATGCACTAGATTTAGTATTATATTTATCTAAATAAAGTTATATTTATGTTATTTATGCTTATTATATGTTAAAGTATAATATTTGTACAGACTTATGTTTTTATGAGTTTTCTGTGCAAGGAATGATTTTCTAGGCAAAAGTTCAGTTGAAGCCGGACTCCATGCCGGGTTGTTTCTGCACGGCATAAGCACAAAACTGAAAAGAGGCCTTGCCGGACCTAATGCCGGGTAGATTCCATCCGGCATAAGTGAAGAGTCGCCACGGTTGACCAAGCGATAGCAGTTATTGACCGTTGGTGAAAAGGATGCGTGTATTGTGCCGGGTTTTCTATACCCGGCATTTCGGAGGAAGTCCGATGCCGGACGATATTGACCCGGCATGTCACCCGGCATGCTCAATTTCTCTCAATATTTTTGTCGCAAATTGTAGGGACAATTAGGAGTAATCTCCTACAATCTCTATTTACTCTTACATTTATTTTGATTATCCTTTACATTATCTTTTAATTAAGTTATGTTCGAATTTTTTGGTCACGCCGGGCAACATGCCGGTTCGTACACACCCGGCACTAGTGGAGGAAGTCCACTGTCGGGTAATAGTCACCCGGTCCTCTGTCCGGCATAACACAAAATTTGTTCCTTCGTGTATTTTCATAATTTTAATTATGTCATTATATTTTTTCTTTTATTATTACGAAATATTATAACATTTTCTCTTGCTCTTCCTGAAGTTATCCAAGTGAATGCTTCTTCGGTCAACTAGTACTCCTGACAATTTAGCCAACCTTGATCCGGAGATCGAGAGAACCCTACTTCATACTTTAAGGCAACAACGAATTCTACAAGAAGCAGATCCTACACCAATGGCAGCACCTACCGTCCGTAACATAAACCGGCCTTCTAACCAAGGCCAGAAACCAGCAATCGACCTTCCTCTCCTTCCTCAAAACGAATACGATGAATGGCAAAAACTTAAGCCATATCATCAAATCCGATGCATCAAGGAATTGGGTTTGTTTGACGGGTCAAATCCGGACGATGCTTTGCTCCACGTCACCAAATTTTGCAACACACAAACAGCCTAACCTCCACAAACAATGTCCTCGAATACGCCAGACTTTCCCTCTTCCCCCATAGCCTTACAGGGAATGCCAGCAAATGGTATCACAGTCTAACCCCCAGTACCATCACCACATGGGAGGACATGGCAACCAAGTTTTATGACAAGTTCATGCCTCCAAGTCGCACCCTGGAGATGATCACCGAGATATACAACTTCAGACAACCCACCTCGGAGAACATCTGTGAGACTTGGGACAGATTCAAGGGGTTGCTACGTACATGTCCTCACCACGGCCTCACCAAGGAACAACTATCTCAGTTGTTTTACAAGGGATTGGTCAACCAATGCAAGACCATGATCCTTTCCTCCCTTGGTGCAGACATATTGAAGAAGCCTGGAGATCAATTCCTTAGTGGAGTTGAATCTCTTTGCGAAGAGATTAGGGATTGGGCCACCGGTGGAACCAGGGGTAGTACCGCTGGTTTATATCAAGTGGGAGAGGGCGATGCAAAATTTGACAAACTTATGCAAAGTCATGAGCAGTTGTTGGAGAGCAACGCTCAAACGTCCACTACAGAAGGTGGTGGAGCAAATAGCAATGAACAAACTTCCTCAACAAGCGAACGTGGTTAGTGCACGACCGCACGCTCCGAGCCCTGATATGCCAGACTTTCAGAATGTTGAGGAAGTCAACTATGTGAGTAACCAAGGGTATCGACAGCCATGGCAACAGGGGAACCAACCCCTCAACACTTCCAAAGTCAAACCGGCTACCAGGGAGGTCCAAGGCAATACAGACCATCCCACCCTGCATCATCATCAGAGGCTGAAATGGCTGAACTTCGTGACATGATGTCAGCCCTGATGAACAAGACCCAGGATACTCAAAATGAGATCTCGACCATTCGCAAGGAGCACAAATCGTTGCAGTTGCAACTACAGCAACTTCTGACGCAACCGCGACAACAAGGTCAGCTCCCATCCCAAACGCAAACCAATCCACGGGAGCATGCGAATTCGGTCACCATTCTACCTAGGATCTCCAAGGATGCCAAATAGCCTAAAAGGGCTAAGTGTAGGGCGGTTCCTCCTCACGCCTTCACTATCAAACAGGGGAGCCCTTCGTATCTTTTAATTTTTCTCTTTTAATTTTATGTTATTGTTTTTAAATTGCTTTCATTATAGTTGTTTCAAGTTTCTTAAAAAAAAAGAGTTTTACTTATTCGTTTTCTTTCGAACACTGGGGACAGTGTTCCTGCCAAGTGTAGGGCAGGGACCCCCTTAAAAAATAAGTTTTTATTAATATGCATAAGTTGTGAGTTTTATCGATGTTTTACTAAACTTTTTGCATGTTTTTTGAGATGAGATTAGGAATGACTAAAAGCTTGTTCTCTCAAGAGGTAAGCTCTCTAATGACTTATAGATTCCTGTTTTTAACTTTTTGATTCTCTTTATTAACATGAGTACATGATCTTTCTCCTAATTCTTTCCTTTATGTACTTATGGGTGTTATTCTTTTCTTTCCAAATTGTGAAAAATCTTTTGGGTGAAAATCTTAAAAAGGGTTTTTGTGCAAAAGAAAGAAGAAGAAAAAGAAAAAAAAAAGAAAAAAATCTTCTTCCAAAGGAAAAGCAATATTTCCTAGAGGTTGTATAAAAGTGTCTCTGAATAAAAGCAAGAAAAGAGAGTTTTTCCTTTTATTTTTCTCCTAAATTCCCCGTTCTTCAATGCAAAAATCATGGTTGATTCAGAAACTCTTGCAAAATAGGGCTGATTCATAAAACCATTGATGAGAGTCTTGGCCACATTCAGAAACTCTTGAAAAATAGAGCTGAATGATGGAAACCGGAAAAAGGAGAGATTACAAATCCCTTATGCAAAATAGCCCAAAAGTTTTTGATCGGTTTTAAAATTCCTTGTTTTATACCCATTAGTATGTTTCGATAGAATAAGGTAGATAAGTGATACTTATGAATTAGAGTCATATAGTTGGAAATATTTATCTACATTTCATTCTAGAGTTTATCTGTTTTGTGCATAAGTAATTACTCCTTTCTAATCTTGTTTTGCTCGAGGACTAGCAAAAGGTAAGTGTAGGGCCTTGATAAGCCGCAGACTTATCATATTTTATGCACTAGATTTAGTATTATATTTATCTAAATAAAGTTATATTTATGTTATTTATGCTTATTATATGTTAAAGTATAATATTTGTACAGACTTATGTTTTTATGAGTTTTCTGTGCAAGGAATGATTTTCTAGGCAAAAGTTCAGTTGAAGCCGGACTCCATGCCGGGTTGTTTCTGCACGGCATAAGCACAAAACTGAAAAGAGGCCTTGCCGGACCTAATGCCGGGTAGATTCCATCCGGCATAAGTGAAGAGTCGCCACGGTTGACCAAGCGATAGCAGTTATTGACCGTTGGTGAAAAGGATGCTGCCGGGTGTGATGCCGGGTATATCCTACCCGGCATATGCACTGTTTCACGGAATTGACGGTTTCGACCGTTAACAGTTGGGCGCATTTATCACGTGTGCCGGCTACTGGTGACCCGGCACGACGCCCGGCAACGACACATTTGATGCCTATAAATAGGCCGAGGAAGGCAACAATTGAACACACTTCAACACCATATTATACTTCATTCACATCTCAGTTTCCGCCCCATTCCAAGTGTTGGTGTCCAAGGAACGTTTGCAGATCCATCCACGCAAGAGAAGAAGAAGACCTTGTCAGGGTTAAGGCTATTAACATCTCCTTCTCCCCCTTTGTATTCTCTTCTTGTAGTTGTGTAGATGGTGATGCAGAATCCTTGTTAGGTTTTGGTTAGGGATGACTTCCTTGTAAAACTCTTATGATCATTTATGGAATTTTCAAGTTTCTTAACCCGAGTTCTAATCTTCTTACAAGTAGAATGAAGTAGCTATTCATTCTCTTATCTCTAATCCTATTTGATGTTCACAAGACAAGAATAGGATAGATTAGGATTTTGGTAATCTTTAACATTGTCTTCTGCGCCTCAGCGGGAGCAAGACTTAAGGTTTAGGGTTAATCTCTTATTTCCCATTATTCTGTTGTATTCGCGGCATTGGCTATGCACGATGCAAGTATGAATATTGAGTTCCGTTTGTCAGAACCGAATCTGGAAGTGTTGTTTACGAAATGTACGATGTCGGATGGCATGCCGGGTATAAGTTGTCCGGCACGTTCAAGGCCATGAATATGCCGGGTAGCGAGGATCCGGCATCACATCCGGCATATGCATTTGAAGATTCAAGTCCACCATTAGAAGCACCTTCACCTCCTTATCATCTTGAGGTAAAAAGAAGTTCGAAAATCCATCATTTCTAGCTCTTGTTTGCATTATAAGAATTTCCAAGTTTTGAACTTTTGGTTCTTCTTGCTCCAGCCGGTTTTGGCTTCTATTTTGGGCTAGGAATCTTGTTATCTTGCTATCAAGAACTTCATTCATCCATTGGAAGGTAATACTTATTTCTAAACCCTAAAACATTTAGATTCTAGGGTTAGTATAAAATGTATACTAAGTAGTTGTGTGTATTGGCATGGGGTGCTGTAGCATTGCCCATCCTTGAGCAAAAACCGAGAACAAGGAGAAAGGAGAAGGAAAGAAGAGAAGAAAGGGAAGAAGGAAAAACTAGCAAGTCAAGGTAATGCTCTTACCTTGGGTTAGTTTGTGTATTGCATTGTAACAGATTTTAAGTATCTAACAATGAGGAATGTATGTAGTATGAGTAGTAGTAATGTAGTAATGTATTGGGGAAGAGAATGTAACAGTTTTTGAAGTTTTAAATGAGTTTTAAAAGCTTGGGAAAACATTGGGTATTGATTGAGTATGTGCAGGAATTTTATGTTGTTTGTAGTAGTGTTGAATTGTGAGTATAATGTATTGTATACACAGGTTGTGAGAATGAGAATATGTGCTGGAATAAGTGTGGAGAATGTCAAAATATAGGGGAGACTATGTCAAATTTTTGGGTAGGAATGAGAGGACTTAAGTTGTTTAAGAAGAGGAATTAGGGAGTTCAAAAAGGAGTGTTTAGTATCTTGTAACAGATTTGAAGAGAGTGTAGGTAATGTGAAGATATAGGCAAAGTAATGTATTTTGAATACTAAGAGTAACATTAGTTGAGGGAGTATTGGAGTATAAGAGCTAAGGTGAAAATCTGTAGCATAGGAAGGAAAACAAAAATCTGTAGCATAAGTAAAATGAAAACTGATGCAAGTGTTGGGAAGAGGTGAGGAAAGATTGTGTAAGTGAAGGTAGGAATTGAGTAGTAAGTTTGGTGGATGAACCAAGGTGATTTAGAGGGCTTAATTAGTGCTAAATCATGTGGGGAAGTATTGGTAAAGATTGGGGAAGTAATGGGTAAAGAAAACACCCAAAAACAGATTTTAAAACTGAAGTACTGGGCCGGACCGGACTTGCGACCGGACTTGCAAGTTCGGTTGAGCCCAGATTTACAAAGACGGGAAACCTTTTGGAATCGACCGACCTTGCGACCGGACTTGCAAGTTCTTCGGACCAGAAATTTCTCCCGTCAGAAACCTTCTGGAACGGACCGAACTTGCGACCGGACTTGCAAGTTCGGTCGGCCAGAAAAATTCCCGTAATGCGAGCTACTGGAATGGACCGACCTTGCGACCGGACTTGCAAGGTCGGTCGGGCTAAAAATTTCACATACGAAACCTACTGGAATGGACCGACCTTGGGACCGGACTTGCAAGGTCGGTCGGCCCTGGAATTTTCACACGATGCCTACTGACTTGGACCGAACTTGCGACCGGACTTGCAAGTTCGGTCGAGTCAAAAAAAAAAGTTTTATTATATGATTATAGTAATCATATACATATATATATACGCCTATACACATATATGCATATGTATGTAGTAATACACCATTAATGAAGTAATAATGGTAAGAAAGTAAGTAAATGAGTAAGGCAACAAATTTAAGAAGTAGTAAAGAAAAGAATGGTTTTATGACCACGTAAGAAAGTAGTGAAGTAGTAAGTATACATTGAAAGTATCAATGAAGGAGTAAGATAGATCAATAATAGACCATTGATCATGCTACTCCATGTATGTATAGGAATCAAATAGTTGAACTCCAAAGGAACCGATAGTGCGAAAACGACGGTGTACGGTATGATTTCTTCATGCCCTGTATCCTAACTTGGTTACCCCGATTTGTGTGCTTATGTGATCACCAATAAGATAAATGCACGAATCGGACTTATATTGCACTTAGCTGTGTTTGAACTATTTGTTCTTGTGTATCTTCTTGAACATTTAGTTTGTATAATTCATGAAATGTATGAATGGGAATGAAGTGTATGTGTAAGTATGAATACTTGTGTATTGTATTGATGTATGGGAAGAAAGTATGGACTTCTACTAATTCCTAACGATCTAACTCCTAACATGAGTAACGAGTAAAATGGAATGAGTAGAAGCCCGATATAGTTTCGGCCACGCGTGAGGATAAGGAAACACAAGAGGTTGGATCCGAATCCTGGCTATAATCTTTTCCTTGGACCAATCCCCTTGAATGGGTAGCATCCTGGATTAGTGGGCCACCCTAAAGCCCGGTGGTGGGATGTAGTAATCCCTGCCCGGAGGTCATACCGACTTAACTGGAAGTAAAGTATGTAAGAAGTAAGTATTGTATGTGTATTGGTCTTGACTATTGTAAGTCATTGACTGGGAGTAAAAGAGTATTGAACACCCGATTAACCCGGGTGTGTAATGAGGCTAACAAGACCTTTGTATGTATTGGAGAATTGTATCTCTGTAATGTGGTGAGTATGGGTAAGTATGAACGGTTGACTTGAATTGTATTCCTTGTATGTATTGTATGTATGTATGCTTTGTGAAATGAATGTATTGAATTATATTGTATAAAGCATGTATGTATGTATGAATGAAACGAACCGCATGTACTCGACCAATTAGTTGGCGTACCCTCGCTAGCACGCGGGGTATGTGGTTATCATATGCAGCGTAAGCTGACCCCCTAGGGAGAATGTTTTTATTCTACAGGTACCCGCGAGGCATGATGGTAGAGTAAGACAAGATGTAATTCTTTTGATGTAGTAGTAGGATTGGAATAGTGTACCGAGTTGTACACGGCTAGGCCATTTTGAGTAGCCGGTGTACCATGTGGTACACCTTTTTGGATATTGAACTCTTAGTTGGATAGTAAGGAGAGGATGTATAAACTCTTCATTTTTGGGAAGTAGTCATGGAATGTAATTCATATATTCGGTATACTCGGTAATCAAATGTAAGTTAAGTATTTTGTATTGTAAAGTAAGTAGTATGTATTTGGTTTATTCTAATCGTCAGACCGATACGGTAAGTAGTAGTAGCCTTGTTAGCCTTGGATGGCTAACGGCGTTGTATCACCCGCCGGGAGTAAGTAAGTATTCCGCTGCGATTAAGGTAATTATGGGAATGATTAGAGGATAATGGAAGGATTAGCGGTTGGGGTGTTACAAAAAGTGGTATTAGAGCGAAGTATCGCTCTGATGATTAGAATCCTAAGAGTAGTGATTACCAAGTTAGGATTTCAACCGTTTAAACGGATACTTAGAAACCTAACTAGGAATTACCGTTGTTAACAACGGATACCCTTAACGTCTGCAAAGACGATACCATTGTTTGAATAAGACCATGAGGTCATAGTATCACAACATCTAATGTAATCCACACTTGTTCAATGTCAGGAAGAGGTCCAGGCCGACCTAGAGGAGAGGGGGCAACGAAGGACCGGGCGCGCAGACGATAGCTGAGATCGTCGCCCCACGGTAGCGCAAGATGCTACCGCAGTAATACTGCTGTACATAGACACAAAAACTCACACAGCAGCAGCAGCAGCAGCCCACCCACCTCATCCCGTGAGACTAATTGGGTAAAGGCAGTCGCCGACCTTCGACCTCCATCTTAGAGGCGAGAGCGACCCCGCCAAGCTCGAGGCTTATCTCTCTGAGATGGAGACGGCCTTCAAGACACTTGACTCCCGCTGGAGTTCGAGTGAGGATGCTGCTTACTACGCCAAAGATGCGGCGGACTGGTGTGAAGCTCATTAAGGCCGAGCACGGGGTAGCAGACCCTGCATTCGGCTGGGAAGCATTCACCTCTCTCCTCCGATCTAAGTCCTACCCCGAGCATGTCAAGACCAAGAAAGGGCTTGAGCTCGATGCGCTGAAAATGACCGGAGAAGATGACGGTTGATGAATTTACCGCACCTTCACCTCTCTTCTTAGACTTCTACCCGACCTTGGGTATACCGGCCAAGTCTTGGTCGACCGCTTCTACGCGGATTGAGTCATCGACTCCGGTATGGCATGGGCTTCACACGGTTTACCTCCCTTCAGGTAAACATCGTTGAACCCTTAAAGGCCATGAGTAATGTGAATTAGTATTCCCGTATGTAAGTGTAACCTAATGCCTAAGTAATTCAGGAGTGTTACCACGCTGCATCTCGAGTTGAGATCACCTGCCAGCTAAGGGATGAGGAGCAAGCGCTGAAACGCAAGGTGAGCGGTAAGGGTAACACCTCCGATGACCAAAGCCAAACCAAACCATGGAAGAAGAGGAAAGGGAAGCATCCCTATCAGAAGAACACTTCAGGAGACGGCGGTGCCCATACTGAGAAGGGCAAGGTAGCTGAACCGTTGCAGCTTGGCTACACCGCACCAGTGGCAGCGAAGCCACTGAGGTCTCAGCCCTACAGGGGTAAGAACCCGAAACCGAATTAGTACACTTGTGAATTAGTATGTATATGGAGTATTAAAGTATACCGAACCTTGCTAACTTAGAAGTTATAGGTTCTGGATTTGGCCAAGGCAAGAACCAATCTGATGGCCGCAGCTACATATGCCGTAACTGCAACAAGGATCATCCCGGCACAGATTGCCAAGGAAGGGAGATCCGCTGCTACACTTGCCAGAAGCCGGGGCACCGTGCTAATGCATGCCCAGAGAACTCTAAGCCAAGGGCAACTACCAGGGCTACAAGCAGCGTGAAGGCAAGGAAGCTGCATCTGGCGATGCTCATGCCCAGCATGCCTCGCAGGGACAGGGATCCCGAGGTACGCAGAAGGGCGCACCGCAGAGGCAGCGGCCTTACACATCATTGACCGTGATGGGACCGGGACTAAGTCCGGCCCAGGTAACTACCGTAACCTTTAATCCTTGAAGAGCATGCCTAAGTATCAAAGTAATTGTATGAATGGGAGTATAAATGCGTAAGTACTTGAAGTATGAATCTAAGTATGAGTAAGTAAAATGGAGTATGTATTGAGTATGAAATGAATTAATAAGCTTAGAACTTACATTAGATATAATTTACCACCTTAGGGGAATTCCTTATCTGTTACCCAATACCTTCAAACTCACCTCATGAAGAGACCGACATCGCCACTCACCACTTCAACAACGAGCAGTGTCAGGTCATCCGCCCAGGTATGATCTTATTAAAAGGATACCTGACACCCGAAGCACAAATTTCAATCATCCGACGATGCAACGAGTTAGGAATGGGTCCAGGAGGATTTTATACACCCGAATTCCCCGGTGGAGCTACAATGAAGCTGAAAATGATGTGCTTGGGAAAGGATTGGAACCCTTATACCAAGACATACCAAACGACGCGAACAAGAGACGGAGCAACACCTCCAGCAATACCCCCAGAATTCCAAACGCTTGTCACACAAGCTGTAGAAATCGCACAACAGTACGAAGATGAACCGATTCCCGCACTTGAAGCAGATGTATGTATTGTCAACTTCTATGAGAAAGAAGGACGACTTGGCTTACACCAAGACAAGAACGAGACAGCGGACTCTCTTGAAATTGGAGTGCCCGTAGTGTCTTGGTCCATTGGTGATGACGCCGTATTTTGTATAGCGAGCAGAAGCGTGTGGACCTCGCAGAGAAGTTGGTATTGAGATCAGGAGATGTTCTAATCATGGGTGGAAAATCAAGGTTGTGTATCACGGGATCCAGAAGATCAAGTTGAATACGGCACCACCGGCGATGATCAATGCCACACACATGAAACTAGGACGCCTGAACCTTACCTTTAGAAAGTATTAACCTTGTAGTATCATGTAATCCAGTAGTAACGTGTATTAGAGACACAATATGTATGATGGTTGGTTATTCAATAAAAGCAGTGTTGGTTATTAAATTCCACTTGCGTTCCACCATCATTACTTATAATCTCATGAATCAATAGGTTGTGGACTCGGTACCGAAGGTAACTTGAGTATCCTCACCGAAGAACAAGCCGGCAGAAGCGGCACCATTTTAACGGGAACATTCCCAGTAAATGGCATCGAAGCCTCATTATTATTCGACTTCGGCGCCTCTCACACCTTTGTATCGCCATCATTCGCTACGAGGTTGGGGCTAGACGCAGATGAGCTACCAAATTTCTTGGTTACTCTCCCGTCGAAGGAGCGGGTAAAGTGTACTACGTATTACCACACCGCCACCATTCAAATCAAAGGTGAAGCGTTTCCCATTTCCTTCATTGAATTCAACGGATTGGGATTCGACTTGATAATTGGAATGAACTGGTTGGAGCGGCACAAGGGACGAATCCTATGCGCCGAGCACTGATTGCTGCTCAAGAGTCCATCTGGGGTCACTGTTTCATACCGCCAGAGACCAAGAGCCTTCAACAACAGTCATCTCCGCTATGGCAATGTATCGGGAGCTCGGAAAGGGACATGAAGTGTATTTATGCCATGTGCAAGATCTGGAAAGAGATCCAGAATTCAGTGATGATGTGACCGTAGTCTCAGAATTCCCTGATGTATTCCCGAAAGAGCTACCTGGTATGCCACCACAGAGAGCAGTAGAGTTCGAAATTGACCTTGTACCTGGTACTGGTCCCATTGCTAGGGCACCATACCGTATGGCACCAGCAGAAATGACAGAGCTTAAAGAGCAATACGTGATCTACTCGACAAAGGGTTTATACGCCCGAGCGTATCACCCTGGGGAGCACCGGTCCTCTTCGTGAAGAAGAAGGACGGTAGCCCGCCTCTGCATCGACTACCGCGAATTGAATGCGGTCACTGTAAAGAACAAATATCCATTGCCACGCATCGACGACCTGGTCGATCAGTTAAAGGGAGCTTCGGTCTTTTCTAAGATTGATCTCCGATCCGGATATCATCAAATTGCTATCAAAGAGCAAGACATTGAGAAAACATCATTTTGAACAAGATATGGTCACTATGAATTCACAGTGATGCCATTCGGTTTGTCTAACACACCAGCCAAATTCATGGACCTAATGAATCGGTTATTCAGTGATCAGCTGGACACTTCAGTAGTAGTATTCATTGACGACATCCTTGTGTATTCGAAGTCAGCAGAAGAGCATGAAAACCACTTGAGAAGAGTACTTGAGACACTGCGCGAGAACCAGCTGTATGCGAAGTTCTCCAAATGCGAGTTTTGGCTAGATCAGGTATCATTCCTTGGTCATGTCATCTCGAGCGCAGGCATTTCAGTAGATCCATCCAAAATCGAAGCAGTGCGATCATGGCCTAGACCTAAGACCGTTACCGACATCCGGAGCTTTCTTGGTTTAGCCGGTTACTACCGGAGGTTTGTAAAGGACTTCTCAAAAGTCGCTAAGCCCATGACGTCATTGATGAAGAAAGATGCACCGTTTGTATGGACAAGCGAGTGCGAGGTATCCTTCCAGAGACTAAAAGACTCATTGACCTCGGCGCCAATTCTCACACTTCCAGAGGGCACAAAGGGATTTGAGGTGTATTGTGATGCATCGGGTAAGGGCATGGGATGCGTACTCATGCAGCATGGCAAGGTAGTAGCCTATGCTTCTCGCCAGCTGAAAAAACATGAGGAGAATTACCCGACACATGATCTAGAGTTAGGAGCCATTGTCTTCACCTTGAAGATACGGCGACACTATCTCTATGGGGTAAGCATCACCATCTACTCCGACCACAAAAGTTTGCAGTATGTATTTACCCAGAAAGAGCTGAATTTAAGACAGAGGAGGTGGATGGAGTTTCTATCCGATTACGACATCAACCTCCAGTATAAAGAAGGGAAGGCAAACGTTGTAGTCGACGCCCTGAGTCGTCGAGCACACTCGCTCCATTCGCTACTCGCTTCTTCTAGCTTGGTTGACGAGGTGCGAGACGCTCAGTTGAGCGACCCTTACTTCACAGAGATCAGACAGAAAATCACATATGGTACCTTCGAGAGCCGAAAGTACGACTTCAAACTGCATGAAGATGGTCTGATCCGATTGAATGGCAGATTATACGTCCCCCGAAGCAATGCTGAGCTAAGGGATCGCATCCTGTGAGAGTCACATTGTTCGACATTGCATGTCCATCCGGGAGCCTCTAAAATGTACAAAGACATGAAGAGATACTTCTGGTGGTCAGGAAAGAAATCAGATGTGACTGAGTATGTTCTAAGGTGTCTCACTTGCCAGAAAGTGAAGTTCGAGCACCGAAGACTGGGAGGAATGGTGCAATCCATGCCCATTCCGGAATGGAAACTCCATGATATCTCTATGGATTTTGTTGTTGGACTCCCACCTGCTAGGGGAGGACTCAACATGATCTGGGTAGTAGTCGATCGTCTCACCAAGGTTGCCCGATTCATACCGATGAAGGACACCTGGAAGGTGGCGAAGCTCGCGGAGCTATTCGACAAGGAGATCATCCGACACCACGGAGTCCCGAAAACCATTGTATCTGACCGCGACACCAGATTTCTTTCGAGATACTGGAGAGCAACACGGGAAGCGCTTGGTACTGAGTTGAAGCTTAGCACCGCCTTCCATCCACAGACCGACGGTCAGACAGAAAGGACCATCAAACACTAGAGGATATGCTTAGGGCATGTGCCTTAGACTTCCAGGGGAGCTGGATTGAGAAGCTTCATCTTATCGAGTTTTCGTATAACAATAGCTATCATGCTTCGATTAAGATGTCGCCATTCCAAGCTTTGTATGGTAGACCTTGCCGTACCCCGTTGTGTTGGGATGAGTCAAGCGAAGCGGTCATCATAGGACCGGAGTATTTGGAACAAGTACAGCTGAGGTACAACAAATCCGGCAAATATGAAAGCAGCCCAAGATAGACAGAAATCCTATGCGGATGTGCGACGACGCGACCTTGAGTTCACCGTGGGCGACCAAGTGTTCTTGCGTGTCTCACCAATGAAGGGTGTCTTTCGATTTGGCCAGAAGGGCAAGCTAAGCCCAAAATTTGTAGGCCCGTATGCCATTACCGAGAGGATTGGAGCCGTAGCTTATAGGCTAGCATTGCCTGAAGAATTGGGGCGTGTTCATGATGTCTTTCATGTATCACAACTCAAGAAATACATAGCCGATCCCTCTCATGTATTAGAACCCGAACACTTATCCTTAGAGCCGACGATGAGATATGTCGAGACTCCATTGCGAATCCTTGATACAAAGACAAGAGACACTCGCCATAAATCTGTACGAATGGTGAAGGCCTTGTGGTCTAACCACGATGTCGAGGAAACGACTTGGGAATTAGAGGACGCCATGAAGGCGAAGTACCCGAATCTATTTGTAGACTAGATGTCTAGTATCCGTATAGTACGGAGGGTACGGGGCGTACCCCTTTTAAGGGGGGTAGAGCCTTTTGCTTTTGCATTGCTTCGGATTAGCATTGCATAGTATGTATGTATTGTAATGGTATTTTGTTGGCACATGTAGTGCTAATTGTATTTTATTGGCACAAAGTAGTGCTAGTAGTATTCAGTATGTAGTACAATGAGTATGGTATGTGTAATGAGTAATGCATTTGTGTTGTACGGTATATGACACGAATGACATTGTGAAGTGTATTGTGAATGTATTGTGGAATGTGCGAATTGAATGGAGTATTGTGTATGGCAATTGAACTGAGTATGATGTATGGTATCTGAATTGTGTATGCTGGTAGTGTAAGAATTGTGAACACCTGGTAAGGTGGTAGTAGAATGTATTGTGGCAATTGGCTTGCCAAATGAGTAGAAATGGTAAACCGTAACCTTGAGCAACTTTGAGGGCAAAGTTTCTTAAGGGGGGTAGATTGAAATACCCCGTAATTAGAAACAGTGATTAATTAGGCTAATTATAATTTTAAAGGCTTAATTACACTTAAATAAATATGAGGGAACAAATCCCGAAGAAAACGGACCTTTAAAATGGGTTAAATGCACAAACGAACCTTAAAGCACGTTTTTCGAGGAAACCGGGAAAACGTGACTTTAAGCGGGTCAAATAGACTCGTAACAATTTTGGTCAACTAAATAATCATTAATAAATATTAGTGAAGCTTTAGAACCAATAAAATTAATTAAACGAGAAAATTCCGGAAAACGGGTACCGGTTAGTAAGAACTGTAACAACCGGGAAGTTGTGGGGTAAGAATGCAAATAAACAAACTTAGTGTGTCCACTTTGCAAATAAAAAAATTAAAATCTGTGTGTGTGTATATGGGGCCGGTCACTCCCCCTCCTCTCACTCACTCTCTTTATTATTTGTAACTCACAACAAGACAAAGAAAATAAAGAAAGAAAAAAAGGGACCCTCTCTCTCCTACTCCCCCTCTTCCTCTCACGCATCCATCTCCCTCCTTCTCTATTTTTCTTTTTCCCTGCGACAAGCATGGAGATTTGAAGAAACCTCCACCAAGCTCTCCTTCTCTCTCATTTTTGAAGGCTCAAACCTTGTCCAAAAATTATAAAAACCATACCATTGGAATCCCCTCGCAAAGGAGAACATTTTCATCCTTCCAAAAATCGAAAACGACCACTTTCATTTCTGTGGGTATTCTCCATTTGAAGATTCAAGTCCACCATTAGAAGCACCTTCACCTCCTTATCATCTTGAGGTAAAAAGAAGTTCGAAAATCCATCATTTCTAGCCCTTGTTTGCATTATAAGAATTTCCAAGTTTTGAACTTTTGGTTCTTCTTGCTCCAGCCGGTTTTGGCTTCTATTTTGGGCTAGGAATCTTGTTATCTTGCTAGTCAAGAACTTCATTCATCCATTGGAAGGTAATACTTATTTCTAAACCCTAAAACATTTAGATTCTAGGGTTAGTATAAAATGTATACTAAGTAGTGTGTGTATTGGCATGGGGTGCTGTAGCATTGCCCATCCTTGAGCAAAAACCGAGAACAAGGAGAAAGGAGAAGGAAAGAAGAGAAGAAAAGGGAAGAAGGAAAAACTAGCAAGTCAAGGTAATGCTCTTACCTTGGGTTAGTTTGTGTATTGCATTGTAACAGATTTTAAGTATCTAACAATGAGGAATGTATGTAGTATGAGTAGTAGTAATGTAGTAATGTATTGGAGAAGAGATGTAACAGTTTTTGAAGTTTTAAATGAGTTTTAAAAGCTTGGGAAAACATTGGGTATTGATTGAGTATGTGCAGGAATTTTATGTTGTTTGTAGTAGTGTTGAATTGTGAGTATAATGTATTATATAAACAGGTTGTGAGAATAAGAATATGTGAGATGGAATAATGTGTGGAGAATGTCAAAATATAGGGGAGACTATGTCAAATTTTGGGTAGGAATGAGAGGACTTAAGTTGTTTAAGAGAGAAGTATTGGGAGAGTTCAAAAAGGAGTGTTTAGTATCTTGTAACAGATTTGAAGAGAGTGTTGGTAATGTGAAGATATAGGATGCAAAGTAATGTATTTTGAATACTAAGAGTAGCATTAGTTGAGGGAGTATTGGATTATAAGAGCTAAGGTGAAAATCTGTAGCATAGGAAGGAAAACAAAAATCTGTAGCATATAAAATGAAAACTATGCAAGTGTTGGGAAGAGGTGAGGAAAGATTGTGTAAGTGAAGGTAGGAATTGAGTAGTAAGTTTGGTGGATGAACCAAGGTGATTTAGAGGGATTAATTAGTGCTAAATCATGTGGGGAAGTATTGGTAAAGATTGGGGAAGTAATGGGTAAAGAAAACACCCAAAAACAGATTTTAAAACTGAAGTACTGGGCCGGACCGGACTTGCGACCGGACTTGCAAGTTCGGTCGAGCCCAGATTTACAAAGACGGGAAACCTTCTGGAATCGACCGACCTTGCGACCGGACTTGCAAGTTCGGTCGGACCAGAAATTTCTCCCGTCAGAAACCTTCTGGAACGGACCGAACTTGCGACCGGACTTGCAAGTCGGTCGGGCTAAAAATTCCATGCAAACTACTGGAATGGACCGACCTTGGACCGGACTTGCAAGGTCGGTCGGCCCTGGAATTTTCACACGATGTAGCCTACTGACTTGGACCGAACTTGCGACCGACTTGCAAGTTCGGTCGAGTCAAACAAAAAAAATGTTTATTATATGATTATAGTAATCATATCCATATATATATATATATATATACGCCTATACACATATATGCATATGTATGTAGTAATACACCATTAATGAAGTAATAATGGTAAGAAAGTAAGTAAATGAGTAAGGCAACAAATTTAAGAAGTAGTAAAGAAAAGAATGGTTTTATAACCACGTAAGAAAGTAGTGAAGTAGTAAGTATACATTGAAAGTATCAATGAAGGAGTAAGATAGATCAATAAGACCATTGATCATGCTACTCCATGTATGCATAGGAATCAAATAGTTGAACTCCAAAGGAACCGATAGTGCGAAAACGACGGTGTACGGTATGATTTCTTCATGCCCTGTATCCTAACTTGGTTACCCCGATTTGTGTGCTTATGTGATCACCAATAAGATAAATGCACGAATCGGACTTATATTGCACTTAGCTGTGTTGAACTATTTGTTCTTGTATCTTCTTGAACATTTAGTTTGTATAATTCATGAAATGTATGAATGGGAATGAGTGTATGTGTAAGTATGAATACTTGTGTATAGTATTGATGTATGGGAAGAAAGTATGGACTTCTACTAATTCCTAACGATCTAACTCCTAACATGAGTAACGAGTAAAATGGAATGAGTAGAAGCCCGATATAGTTTCGGCCACGCGTGAGGATAAGGAAACACAAGAGGTTGGATCCGAATCCTGGCTATAATCTTTTCCTTGGACCAATCCCCTTGAATGGGTAGCATCCTGGATTAGTGGGCCACCCTAAAGCCCGGTGGTGGGATGTAGTAATCCCTGCCCGGAGGTCATACCGACTTAACTGGAAGTAAAGTATGTAAGAAGTAAGTATTATATGTGTATTGGTCTTGACTATTGTAAGTCATTGACCGGGAGTAAAAGAGTATTGAACACCCGATTAACCCGGGTGTGTAATGAGGCTAACAAGACCTTTGTATGTATTGGAGAATTGTATCTCCGTAATGCGGTGAGTATGGGTAAGTATGAACGGTTGACTTGAATTGTCTTCCTTATATGTATTGTATGTATGTATGCTTTGTTAAATGAATGTATTGAATTGTATTGTATAAAGCATGTATGTATGTATGAATGAAACGAACCGCATGTACTCGACCAATTAGTTGGCGTACCCTCGCTAGCACGCGGGGTATGCGGTTATCATATGCAGCGTAAGCTGACCCCCTAGGGAGAATGTTTTTATTCTACAGGTACCCGCGAGGCATGATGGTAGAGTAAGACAAGATGTAATTCTTTTGATGTAGTAGTAGGATTAGAATAGTGTACCGAGTTGTACACGGCTAGGCCATTTTGAGTAGCCGGTGTACCATGTGGTACACCTTTTTGGATATTGAACTCTTAGTTGGATAGTAAGGAGAGGATGTATAAACTCTTCATTTTTGGGAAGTAGTCATGGAATGTAATTCATATATTCGGTATACTCGGTAATCAAATGTAAGTTAAGTATTTGGTATTGTAAAGTAAGTAGTATGTATTTGGTTTATTCTAATCGTCAGACCGATACGGTAAGTAGTAGTAGCCTTGTTAGCCTTGGATGGCTAACGGCGTTGTATCACCCGCCGGGAGTAAGTAAGTATTCCGCTGCGAGTAAGGTAATTATGGGAATGATTAGAGGATAATGGAAGGATTAGCGGTTGGGGTGTACAGTTAGCCATACAGAGAAAAAAATGTTAGCCATTTTTATAGGACAATATTAGCCATATATATGAAAATTGATAGCCACCAGATAACTAATAATAATATTTTAAAGAAGTTGTTATTTGAAGTTACAAAATTACTAAATGCACTCATAGGCTGTTGGCGACAGAATACAAGCTACAGGCTCAGTAGCCAGCCTCAAAAACGATTTTTTTAAGATTACTCTACACCAACATTACCCTATACCACAAACCATAAAAACCATTATATGATCAGTTAAAAAATGCCGAAAACATTTTTAGGGTTTGTAATACAAACATTGTAAGACCCTAAACCATAAACCCTTTATACAAGCAATGGAATATTAACGATATACAACCGTGGCCAATATTTTATTTAGCTATGGCATACATATTTATGTATACATGGCTTACATATCTTAATGTCTATGGCAACAATTTTTTGTATATAAAAGCTTAAACTAATAAATAAAAGATTATTAGTTGTACATATACTTGAACATGTTAGTCAGCATAGATCTCAAATACCACCATAGGAAAGCTGAGCAAAGATTAACCTAGCTCTGGAGAGCGAGAAACATGAAGGTCTACGTGCTATTCTCCTCTCTTGAGAAATTAGGGCTTCTTCGGTCGAAAAAGCTCTGCCGCATCGAAAGATTAGTCTGATTCAATTTGCCGCTACGAAAGAATTAGCCTTTTCAGTTTTCTTCTTGATTCCTCTAACCATCGGTGTTGCTTTTGTGGTGGCCATTACTCGTGGCCGGTGCGAATAGGCGGCGTCTGTTTTCTGAGTTTTGTCTGAGGCGATTCGTCGAGGAGATGGGTGGAGACATGGCTGAGATGGAACAAGCTGCGAAGAAGCTTAGATGCCACGGGTCGTTTGCTGTTGGGGATAATTCCAAGGCGGAGAATCTGGGTGGGATGATGGATGTCCAGGAGAGTACGATTCCAGGAGCGCTGGGGAAATCTTTCAGAAATGCGACGGTGGGCAATGTAGAAGAGGATGAGATATCCATGTTTGATGATGTCGATGGCATATCTGATGATGAAATCGAGCATCCGGATGAAGAGGATCCGAAGTGTCCTTCGATCACTATATCGAAAGAACAGAAGGTGCGTTTTAGGAAACCGTGGCAGAAAGCATTAATTGTTAAGCTTTTGGGAAAATCACTCCCAATGCATATTCTGTATGACAGACTTAGGCGTAGGTGGAACTTACATGGTGACTTCTTTATGGATGATCTTTCTAACGGGTTTTTCAAGATAACCTTTGCAAACCAAGATGATCTCCAATATGTGCTGACGGAGGGTCCATGGCCGATCATGGACCACTATCTTTCGATAAGACGTTAGAGACCGAACTTCAGTCCAGATTCAGAGGCGCTGTCTTCGCTCGAAGTGTTGGTCCGTTTTCCGGATCTCCCAAGCGAGTACTACAATGAGGAGTTCCTGTCACTAGTTGGCTCTAAGGTTGGGAAGGTGAAGAGAGTGGATTTAACTCCTTCCAGTTTGGTAAGTCTCGTCTCGCCCGAGTAGCTATTGAGGTCGACCTTACGAAGCCTCTGCTCTCAAAATACCGGTTCAGACGTAGAGTGATGAAAATTGAATACGAGGGTCTACACCTTGTGTGTTTTAAGTGTGGTTGCTATGGCCACAAGGAGTCGTCTTGTCCATTCAGTATTGCTGAGGGAGAAATACACCAGGAAGAGGGGGTGCGGCTAGTACAAGAGAGTAAGGAGGAACCGAAAGCTCATGTGGTTGACGACTACGGGGATTGGATGGTTCCAAAGAAGAGAAACACAATCAGGCGAAATCGCAACTCTATCCCAGCTGATGCCAATCCAAAGAAGAAGGTGAACCATCAAAGTTCTAGACTTGACCCGCTGGATGAGATAGAGGTGGTAACACAATCTGGTTTGGGGCAGAAGGTTGTGTCTGAAGTTTTACCGCAAAGTAAAGAGCACCCCGGGGCTATTAGTGATGAGATTATACCGTGCCAGTCCCCTGGTTCAAGAAGTCGCCAACAGCAGGGCAACCTGGGAGTCTTTAACCCAGTGGAGAGTCGAGTGGTTATTACTAACGGTGGGGCTAATAGCAGTGGTCGTGAGGTTGGGGAAATCATGACCCAAGATGTTAGTTTGGCTGGTATTAAAACTGGAAAAGGGAATCGGGTCAAGGCGAAGGTCGACTTGATTAATTCTGGGCAGCTTTCTGGTTTGGTCAATAACCTGCAAGATGTGACGCTGAGTGGAGCAGAGGCTAGTAGCAGCCGCAGGAAATCTATTCTTGGACGCGGATCTGGGTTCTCGCCAGGTAAGGGAGGTACGTAACCCACTGCCTTGATTTATTTATGGTAAATAAGATTGTTTTCTGGAACGTTAGAGGGGCCTTGAAGGCAGGTTTCCACCGTGCTATGAATGATATTATCAGGCTGGAACGCCCTGATATTGTGGTGATTTTGGAACCCCGTATTAGTGGGGGTACTGCGGAATATGTATGCTCTAGGTTGGGATTTGATAATAGCTTTAGGGTTGATGCAAAAGGTTTTAGTGGTGGTATTTGGATTCTGTGGAGAAATCCTATTATGATCAATGTGTTGTGTGCTGATGACCAATTTATTCATTGTGAAGTGACTGACCAATATTGTAAGTTTTTCCTTACTGCTGTCTATGCCCGCCCTGCTCCCTCACTTAGGAAGGAAATCTGGAATTTGTTAAATTGTGCTCATAGGTATGCGGATACTGCCTGGATTTTGGGGGGTGATTTTAATGCCACTCTGTACCCTAGTGATAGAAATAAATCAGTGGGAAATAACTATGGCATTGATAAGGAGTTCTTGGATTGGTTTCATAGTAGGAACCTTGTAAATATTAGGTCCTTTGGGAATCAGTTCACTTGGTCTAACGGTAGGCAGAGTGCTTGTCTTGATAGGGTCATTGGTTCGATAGAGTGGTTCAGATTGTTCCCTGAGGCTAGAGTGGAAGTTCTTCCCAGGTTTGCTTCGGACCATAGCCCTATTTCCTTGTCTTTGAAGCCTGAAAAAGCTAGCAGACGTGGGAGACAGCCTTTTAAATTCTTAATAGCTTGGTTGTCTCATCCTGGTTTTGGGAAAGCTGTTTCGGATAATTGGAACACGGGCGTCTCCCTTGATAAATCTATTGATGATTTGAGTGCTTACCTAAGAGAGTGGAATAGGTCTAACTTTGGCCATATTATTCTTACTAAAAAGAGAATCGCGGCTCGTTTAAAAGGGGTCCAAAAGGCTATTGATTGTGGTCAGGGGAACCATCTTAGAGGTCTAGAAAAGAAACTTATTCAAGAGCTGGATGTGTGGCTTCAGAGAGAGGAATCCCTTTGGATGCAAAAGTCTAGGGATAATTGGATTGGTCTAGGTGATAGAAATACATCTTACTTCCATCTTAAGGCCTCACTTAGGAGGCAGAGAAATAAGATCTATAAACTTATGGGAGGGGATGGTACTTGGGTCTCGGATGAAGAGGAGATTGGTAAGTTAATTGTGGAGTTCTTTGGCAACCATTTCAAAAGGAAAGATCAATTTAGTGTAAGGCTAGACTGTAATGAATTTGAGCCCATGTCTCCTGATGTATTGGTGGATCTTGATAGACAAATAGAGGTTGAGGAAGTCATTGGTGCCTTGAGGAGTATGAAGGCTTTCAAGGCTCCGGGGAAGGATGGTTTCCCCGCTGGTTTTTATCAATTATTTTGGAATGTGGTGGGGAATAAAGTCGTTGAGTTCGTTAGGGATGTGTTCACTAACCAAATCTTGGACCCTAGGTTGAATGAGACCATTATTACCTTGATTCCGAAAGTTGACCAGCCTTGTTCGTTAAGTCAATTTAGACCAATCTCCTTATGTAAGGTTCAGTATAAGATTTTGGCCAAAACTTTAGCTAACCGCCTGAAACCCTATATGTCCCAATGGGTATCTGAGAGCCAATCGAGTTTCATTCCAGGACGTAGCATTTTTGAGAATATTATTTTAGTGCAAGAGGCTCTTTATTGGATGCAAAATACAAAGGCAAAGGATGGGCTAGTGGCTATGAAGGTTGACTTAGCAAAAGCATATGATTGCTTATCGTGGGATTTTGTTCAGGATACCTTGAGATGTATAGGTATTCCTTCTAGGTTGGTGAATGTTATTATGCAATGTATTTCTTCTGTTTCTTTCCAAGTCCAATGGAACGGAAAACTGACTGAGCCTTTCTTGGCTGGTAGGGGTGTCCGACAGGGGGACCCCCTTTCTCCTTTTATTTTTGTCTTATGTATGGAGAGACTCTCTCAGCTTATCCAGAGCCGGGTTCGGCAGAAAGAGTGGAAACCTCTCTCCTTAGGTAAAAGAGGTACTTTGATTTCCCATGTGTTTTTTGCTGATGACCTAGTCCTTTTTGGATCAGCCACCCCTAAGCAGATTAGGGTTATGTGTGACAAGGACAAGAATATGACGAAGACAAGAGGGTCAAAGCGGTCCAGGCCACAGATCCCGATCCAGACCCCGGGCCCCCTTCAGGACCTTGTTCGGGCTCCAGTTTGGGCACCAAACATCAATCCGGGTCCAATATCCCATGAGCGGGTCCCACATTCCGGCTCCGCACTCTATGGCCGAGACCCATGTTCCGGCCCCATACTCCACGACCGGATCCCGCACCCTACACTTTGAGGCCGGAAGGCTCTATAGGGAAAGAAGTGCCAAAACTAGAAGGGTGGCTCCAATGAAGTAATACCACATGTACAAGGATTAAAAGATAGACCTCACTCTCAAAAGTCTATAAATAGAGATGGGGGGCTCATTTGTAAAAAGAGACAAGATTAGGAGAGAGAGAAAAACACTAGAAAGCTCTCTAAAGTTGTAACACCAAAGAAAGGAACCAAATTATGTATTTTCATTTGGCGCCGTCTGTGGGAAACGGACATCAACCACGATCCATCCACAGGTTCGGTGAAAAGTTTTGCATTTGTAAGAAGAAAGAGAAGACTATGTCGATAATGAGAAAGTCATTTACGATAGAAGTAGTCGATCAACCCTTCCGACAAACTCAAGAAGGTTATCTATGAAAAATAAACGACATCAGCAAAATTAGCCACAATCAAAGACGATCGATGGATGCATCCACGAGAGATTCCAGCCTCAATCGGACACCGATATTCGGTTAAGTTCGAAGCTGTCAGCATTTCGAGTTACTCTCAAAAATGAATCCAAAGCGCCAGTTGAGATTAGGATATAGAGAATCAAGATCAAACTCCCGAGAAATCGAAGATTTGATTCTCTCAGGCTCAAAACACATTTCGGAAAGAAAATTGGTGAAATCGTCACACCAAATCGGGATCTTAGAAGTAAACTGCGATTACATCGTAAGTCTAGAGTAATTCGATTGAAGAAATGTTTGATCGGGAAATAAGGCAATTATCCACCGGTGGAAACCGCGAGCGATCTTGAGTCTCGATCATCAAGGAGACAAGCGAATAACAAGTTTGAGGTTGAAGAGCCGAAAGAGTGATTGATCTTCACTTCAAGAAGTGGCGAATTCTCGGACTTCAAGATGGGCACACCACTCAAAATATCGCGAAAAGTTGTAGATCCGGCTAACTCCAAAGGGAAACTTCTCATTTCTGGCCTACGATGACTTCTTTGTCATTACTTCAACTTTTCCTGTATTTTCCTCATTCTAACCAGTTTTTACCCCAGGTTTTATGATAAGCAAGGCTTGAAAATAAAGATCGGCCTTGAGGCCGGCCAACGTCCAAATTCTAGAGCCGCAACGGCCAGGCGCGGCATCAACCAGTCGTCATCTTCTTCCAACCTAGCGTCATGCGCTATGACTCCGGCAATTCAATCGGCGTTGGCGCGGGCAATGTTTTCACCCCACGTGACTCCGGCTCCTGATGGTTCTGCCGCAAAAATAAAGTTTTGGTCAACCGCGATGGAGACTAACTCCGCCTCAGAAGCCACGAGCTTCAACAATTCGGGAAATTCATGAAGAAAGCCAAAGATAGGGGAAGGGACATGCGGCGGCGGTATTTGCCGCACCGGACTTCCTTGACTGCGACGAGCTTCCTTTACCGCACTAAACTCCCTTGGCCGCACCAACTTCTTGGCCGCACCAACTTCTTAGCCGGACTTCTTTGGCCGCATCGACTCCCTTGGCCGCACCTCAGTCCTTGGCCGCACTAACTTCCTTACCCGCATCTCAAACTCCCAAGCACAGCATCGACTGGATACAACATCGGCCGCATCACTCCCTGGCTTGGCCGCATCGATTTCCTAGGCCGCATTCCCTTGGGCAGAAGGCCGCATCGACTCCACAGCCAGAAGACAATCCAACCCCTTGGCCACATCAGTTCTTGGCCGTATGGACTTCCGCCGCATCTCAGCCATGACCCGAAGACAGCCGATTCCCTTGGGCAGAAGGCCGCAACAGATTTCCTTGGCCGCATCAACTCCTTTGGTCGCGCCGGAGTCTCTTGGCCGCAACAAACTCCCTTGGCCGCAGCCTAGACGACAACCTCAATCCAGAAAAAAGCCACTGGAACATACTGCAAGGCGCCCAAAGCAAGTCATTAAAGATAAGTCCATTCCATTCCAAAGACTAAATTCTCCAGATTTATGCGAATCTTCTGAAGTCAAATCTTCTTCTTGAACCTTGATTAACCTTATACTACTGCTTCCTCTGGTTATGAACAATCTCGAAATCTGAATTCTTCAGAAGTGTTACCGTTATTGCATTATTAAATTGACTTTTACAGTTGCTGCTTCCTTTTACATTATGGTTTCAGAAAATCTAATTTCACTTACCTTTTTTTAACTGGAATCTGTCGCTGGCTGTATGTCTCTTGTAAATGCGAAAAAATATAGGATTACATGGTCTGCTTGAATTGTTGAGGGCTAAGATGTTATGAATCCACGTGGATAGAATTTCCTAGCTATTATTATCTGTGCCATTGCTTGCTGTAAGTTTAGTTTTTCTTTAATATCAGATGTCTCGTATGAGATTGCTGTTGTCATTGTCCTGGTAGGCTATCAGAGGTGATCTTATGCTTCAGCGTCTACTTCTGAATATAAGCTCTAAGTGTGAGCAAAAAAACTATAATGTGCCCGTTTTTAAAATCCTTGGTTAACAAGATGCTTTAAACAGAAAAAGCATGGTGTATGCCTCCTATTGCTACAGTTTTAACAAAACAAGTTTTAGCTCCAACGCACTGAAAATTTCAAAAAGCACATGTATTGTATAACTTTGTAGAATCAGCCTTGTTTTGCCTTTTCAATAAAGCTGTGGTTGCATGATTGCTCTATTTGTTATTATTTACACCACTGGTGACTATCTCTAAAAAGCTTTAGTAAAAAAAAACCGTTGATACGTTGTTGTTAGCAATTGTCTTCGATTTGGAGAGAACGCTGGTTTGACATTCATGAGGAACTTTATGGCTTTGCCTAAGAAACTGAGATGGGATTCCAATATAGACATTCTTGCTCAGTTCAGATTGATTTCACCCCTGGTTTATCTTTCTACTGAAGAGAATATACAACACCCTGATTCTGATTTCTCAAGTACCTTGTTGTGGCAAAAATTGTTGCTGTTTTTATAGCATAGATTTTAGATAAATATTTTGATCTTATAAATTGTGACAACATTGTTCCATGACTCATAAATTAGCTTTCATACTATTGCACTTCAAAGAGATTACGCATTTTAGCCTCTGTTTAGCATATGTGGTCCTACTTGAACTTAGTTTTGATAAGTTTGACTGCAGATGCCGTACTTGAACTTGGTTATGGTCCTATTAAAACTGCTGGACTGTTTCAGTAATTCTTCCGGCCAAATTAAATACTATCCTTGCTTCAAATCTAACGATGCTTGACTGTGATAAACCTGTTCTGATGAAGATTTGTTTGTGTAAAACCATTGTTAGGTAGTTAATGATTTAGGTGTAGTATGATCTGAAATAACTTACTCAAATACCCAAATATTCCTGTCTGCTTGCCTTCAGTAAAATAATGCCCCCATGATCTTTTTTCTTTATGCCGTTGACTGATACATCTTTCGAGATATTTGTAAGTGGTCTAGCTTCTATTTCATTACACTGGGCAACAGATGCTCTCAATGTGTAAATTTGTAGGCTTCCTACAAACTGTCTTTGGATGCTGTGTTGTGACTGTCAGCTTGCGATACTCAGTTGTAGTGTTATAATGTATGCGGTACTTTGCCTTGATTTAATCTCTGTAGCTGGTGCATCTCTGAAATTGCAGAAGCATTTTTCTGGCCAATTTCATACTTCACTATATGCTAAGAAGCTTTGTCTATTTTCATCAGTATGAAAGACTTTCCAAACCCTTATTTTAGAACTTTAATCTTTCAACTTCATAGTACAACAATTCAGATCCTTGTTTGAAGTACACTTTTTTCTGTTACATTGTTAAAAATGTATAATAATCTGAGTATGCATCTTCATCCCTATGCTGATATTATTTACCTTTTCCTGAGTTATATTTTACACATATAAGACCTGTTACACGAACAGCTAGGCCTTTATTTTTTGTCCCTGCTACCAGCCGATAGATAAACACGCTAGGAATGTTTAAAAGCTGCAAAAGATTATTTCTGTTCAGATTATGGTATCCCCTACACAAAATCCTGCTGTACGATGGTGTTTGATTCTAATTTGGTCTGTTTAAGCCTGGTGTAGGTCTATTAGTAAACATACACGAATTTAGTACAATAAAAACCTCTGCTTACCTCCATTATCTATTAAAAATCGTACTGATGTTTGCATGTTGCTAATTAACTTCTCAAATTAATCACTTCTTGAACTGATTGACTAGCAACTACTGTTCTGAAAATTATCACTGATCGTTATTATACTTCTGTTTTAGCTATTATAAAGTTTTGATTAACTATTTCCTTTGATGAATACAAGCAGTTTTCAATCTGCTCTTTTTGTCTGTTTTAATTACTGCTGTTAAATGTTCCATTCACTGCCCCTTTGATGTCATGCATAACAATATCTATGTTTCTTTTGTCCCAACTTTATTATGTTGCTGGTAAACCACGTAATCTGCAAAGACAATCCTAGCATTTAGAAATCTAGAGAAAGTGTTCCATTCCTCTTTTTTATACTGCTGCAGAAAGAGTCGAAATCCATACAAAATTGCATGCGAATAACCTTACTTAGTCCTGTACTAAGTTCATTATTTAAGAAAAAAAAAGTCTGGACCAATATCCGATTCTGGTTTGTTTCTTACTGATTATTACGAAAACTGTTAAGTTCATGATTCCCACAATACGTTCACATCCATGTCTGGCCTGCACAATTGTGATGTTGTTTGTGCCTCCCATATATAAGCAATACTATGGTCAGTCTTAGCAAAAGCATAACTTTCACTCTTACTTTTCTCAAGGATTCTGATTTAGAAGGGAGCTGGTAGCATGCTTCTTTACGAAATATTTAAAGTATTTGGTCTCTGGGCTACTCTTTCTTCCTCTGTATATGATGATCTTGCTACACTTCAAAGACTTGTAAAATATATTGCTCTACCCCTGCTTTTGATACTGTTGATAATGCTTTTCTCAACAAGTTTCTCTTTTCATATAACAGCTGCACCATCTTTACTCAAACTTCTGCTTCTATTTTGAACTGCAGAAATCGTTCGAGCTCCATCCTAAATTGCACTTGACTAGACCTGTTGTAGCAATTTTCAAGTTCTAAGCATGCATTCTTTCTAAAATGAGCTATGTAGCCTCCTGTTGTGAGCAATTTCACTTTCTTGGATGATTTCTGCTGCAACATTTCGCATTCTTGAATGATTTCTGCTGCATAATACATCTTTGCTTTAGATTTTGTACAAGCAACTACTGTTAGCGAGTGCTTACATTCTGCTCCTGCTGTTTAGCGATATTGTCAGTACTGAATTTTGTCCAATCTTTATGAGATATTACAATTACAAAGTGATATCCATGCCTCATTTGTATTCGCTGCTGTTACAGAGCTACTTAGGCTTATGTCCCATAAATGCTCTCAGCAATAATAAGATAGCATGCTATAAGTACACCATCTGATTGCAAGCATCCATCTTTTGGGCAAAACATTGACCTGCTACTGCATGATAAGGTTTTGACAATTTATATGCAGCACTCCTTCTAGCTGTATTTTGATTTAAATATGCGTATCCTAGCCTCGATTTTTGAATGAACATTCTGAGGCACCATACTATTGATTGCTTTATTACCTAATTTGCTCTGTTTCTTTTCTGAAATTGGAACTGCCGTAGTCTAAAGCTTCACAAGCTTCATATTCTACCCATGATTGTTGCTGCGCCTTTGCTTATACTGCAGTGCCCTAAAAAAGGGCTCGTACTGCATCAAACTGGTTTTTTACCTTCTAAAATTGTGTTAGCTACCCTTTGCTTTTGCTGCTATTAATGAAGCTTCTTCCTACAGATTTTCTATCATGAGTTTGGACAGCTTTTAACAGCAGCTTCGATGAAGTTCTATATAAGTGGTTTTATGGGTGGGGTCACATCTTACATTTCTACTTAGAAAAGTGATCTCTACTAAATTTCGATAAGCACCATGTCATTCACGACTACATTATGATCTGGACCTGAGACAGTACGCAGTTTTCTTTAAAACATTGCTGTTGTTACGAAAGACTTTTTCAACAGCTCTTATACCAATGCTTCGTACCTTATTTAAACCATCAATTCTGGCTTTTATGCCTCTGAATATTACTGTTGTCATGAAATCATGTTATTATGCGTCGCTGTATCTGTATGCTTCAGCTTAACAAGTCTATGATGAATGCTTACTTTGGTTTACAATTGGCATTATCTAGCAGATTATATTTACTATTAGGTTTATTCATTTGAAATACTTCTTATGTGGGTGCCAACCTTTAGATTTCTTTACTGTTTCTATTATTCTATTTTGGAGCTTTATATTACTGTGGCATATGCCACACAAGTCAGTTTCGTAGGTAACGATTAAAATTGCCTCAGAGTTTTCCTGTTTTTATGTAGACATATGAACATGAGTAGAACCCACAATCTAAGTTATTAAACTAACTCTCCATTTCATTTTGGTTTCGTATCAATTAGATAACAAGCCTTCTCAGTAGTTTATAGTCTTCGGTTATGCTGCTTGGCCATTATACATGAAGCTGCTACATGACGAATGTTCACATGGCATCATGGTTCCGGCCAGGACACAAGCCGTCATGTTCAGTCCCGGGTACTACCATTACTACTCAAAGCACTGAAATATCCACTACAAAACCATAAATTCATGTTGATTCGGTAGGTACATGGCAAGGTATGGGGGCGGTAACTCGGTATAAATTGACACCTATTTCCTGCTTTTTTACAGTACCATCATATGCTCTGCGACGGCTCCACTGCAGTTATGTCCACTCTTGCAGCACTCTGAAGTTACAGCTGTTGTATGAAAATATCTTGATAGTTTTTTTTTAGACAAGCGCTTCTTCTCTGGTTTATATATGCCTAACTTGGTATCGAGTTTATATAGGACTGAGAGCTGATTTGAAGTTTCATGACACAATTCTTCATTATAATCTTCATTATATAGGATGTCTATGAACTACTTGCTTTCAGTCCACAATTGATCTTGAATAGGTCTTGATTAGAGAAGCATCTTGATTACTCAGTCAGAATCCGCCATAGTAATTTTTTCTTGTCAAAATGTATGACCTGCTTCTGCTTTAACTTACCCTCTGTCGATGCAATATTTAGTACTGAATCTTTAAACATTATTGCAGCTGCGTTGTTAGAATGCAGTCAACAAAAACATCATCTTCCTGGATATGTTGCTTTACCTCTATACCAGACATATATATATATACTTCGCAACAGAAAGCTGGTTACGTTTGGTTTGATAAGATCTAATCCAGGCTGAGAAAGCGATATCATACTGAAGCATAAGTTAATTGCTGATGTTGCCCAATTTTATAGTTCAAAAACTCCTCTATAACTTTCTTGATTATCTTGGTTCAGGCCTCTGTTTGCAGATCTTAGCAGGGACAGTTGAATCGCTGCCTAAAATACTGCCGAGATGTTTAGAATACTGATGGTTCTGCAGACTACTCAGGAGACACAGGAGCAAACCATTCGTACAAATATAGGAGGAGAATGAGCAGTATTAGTCTGAAGTTAAACATCAAAAAGGGAAGGATCTTCCAGGGCTAGTTGAAACCGGCGGCAAACTTGAAACTATGGTACAGTGGTTACGCCAGAATGGTTGGTCGAATCGGATAGGGCGAGGTAATTCTACCATCCAAAGTACATCCCCTCAAAAGGGAGGTAATAACTCTAAAATCCATATTTAGATGCACCTGATTTTCTGAAACATCTGTCAACCATGGTAAAAATCTGAATTGCGAACTATGGTTTCTTGCTTATTAAATTTATGTATTCTGCTCTGAACTTACCTAGTAAAGAATGGAGTTAGCTTGGTTTTGAAATCTCACTACAAACCCTTTCCCCATTACTGCTGCTGCCAGATGAAAAAACTGATACAAGGAAACATATGACAGAACCTATTAATAGCACCAGCTCCAGCGTTCTTTCAGCTATAGCCATAAATAGTACTCACATCACTTCAGCGCCTGTCCCTATCTTTTGTGCAAGGTTTTGACTTTACTCACTTAAAACAGTAGTACATTCATGATCAGATTTGAACTAGAGCTGAACACAAACCAATTGGCAAAATTGCAGCTACACTTTTGTCTGCAAACTAATAGAGCACGATTACTTATTTCTGTTATAATCTGGAAGGTATGATGTGGAATAAAGCGTTTAAATGCTTATGTTATGCTGCTCCAATAGTCCCAGGGCATTTTCAAAAAAAAAAAACGCTCTGCTCTTTATATATTTATGCTGCTAAGATCTGGTAATTAAAACAATATGTGAACTGTTCCTAGAATCGAAGTACGTTCTAAACATGTATTCTTGCCGATTCATGACCATGATATTATACTTACTTGTTAAGAGCAAGCTAATGTTCAGCAATACATGAAGCTCCTGATGAAGTATCATTTACTTCAGTTTTCAGCAATGTTTTGTGACACTTTATAAGTCTGCAGTTACCAAATAGTGGTACCCATCTGATTGGGATAGCTTAATACAGCAGCTATGTCAAAAACATTATGGTAAAACAATATGTATGGCTTAGCTCTCTTAAATGCTAAAACACAATTCTGTTCTATTGCTCCATGATATTGCTGTTAAAATCCTACATATGGAAACAAAATACCTTGCCTACTCTTGTCATGCTTCTTGGAAATAGTGTTGGAAACACACCCACTTGTCTTGTTCTTCCCGGGCACCATAACACAAATATTGAGCTGCAGCACAAACAGTATTTAGGCTAATTGTTTGCCTATGTTTTCAGCTGACAAATAAACATGATGAGAATGTTTAAACTCATAAAATCGTTGAGTCTTGACTATTTTGATTATAGAATGCCTCATTCAGCGTTAACTAAATGCATGGTTCTGAATATGTTTAATACCCTCACCATTGGATACCATCCGAAAGGGTATATGGTTACCAGACTTATCTATTATTACATAAGTCTATTGAGCTTGACCTTGATTTATGCTCAGTTACAAACTGATTTGATGTCTTAAACTATTTATCATGTGCAAACATGTTCTACTCTGTCTCAAAAGAGCTAACAAAGTTTTTAAAGAAAGTGCAGGAACTTCTTACCAGGGGACTGATCACCCCCTGAAGTATTCAAAGAAAGCAAGAACAAAGGATATCAAGCCAAGAAAGTAACACCTACAGGCTATATGCCTTGAAAGTAAAAGAAAGCACCGGCCAACGAGCCGCAGGCTATATGCCTTGAAAGTAAAAGAAAGCACCGGCCAACGAGCCGCAGGCTATATGCCTTGAAAGAAAGCACCGGCCAACGAGCCGCAGGCTATATGCCTTGAAAGAAAGCACCGGCCAACGAGCCGCAGGCTATATGCCTTGAAAGAAAGCACCGGCCAACGAGCCGCAGACACTTGTGCCTTGAAAAGTAACATTTTGGGTTGAAATGAAACCCGACCATCGAGCCAACAAAAAAAAAACCCATCTCTGGACCCATCAGGAGCTCTGGTCGCCTGTAATGGGTGCATTGTTAGGTGTGGGACGCCGCACCATACTTGAATCACAAGTACCATCCTTTGGCTAGCATAAGCAAAGTTGGGAAAATAGGTTATCTTTATTCTCCCTTTAAGGGAATTATCATCCTTTGGCTAGTATAAGCAAAGACTTTATCATCGAAATATTTAGCCCTTTCAAAAAGGGAATGGTTCTTATTAAAGGAACCATTGGTCTTCTTTATGAAGACCTCAGGAGATTCATCCATCGAGATGTCATGGGATTCATCCATCAAGACATATCATTTCAAAGATTTATGTCCCAGAATTTCCAATTTGTCAGAAAGAAGACACTTGTGGGACTTTGATTGCACTGTATCAACTTTCTTTTTGTAAGTTCATTTTTCTTTATAAGAGCCAAAAGAAAAAGAACTTGTGGGACTAGAAGATAGGAGGAGGGAAGAAATGGAAAGAATGAAGGAAGAATGTAAAATTTCAATTTTTCTTTTTGTAAGTAGCAAAAAGTAGAACTTGTGGGACTGATGACAAGGACAAGAATATGACGAAGACAAGAGGGTCAAAGCGGTCCAGGCCACAGATCCCGATCCAGACCCCGGGCCCCCTTCAGGACCTTGTTCGGGCTCCAGTTTGGGCACCAAACATCAATCCGGGTCCAATATCCCATGAGCGGGTCCCACATTCCGCTCCGCACTCTATGGCCGAGACCCATGTTCCGGCCCCATACTCCACGACCAGATCCCGCACCCTACACTTTGAGGCCGGAAGGCTCTATAGGGAAAGAAGTGCCAAAACTAGAAGGGTGGCTCCAATGAAGTAATACCACATGTACAAGGATTAAAAGATAGACCTCACTCTCAAAAGTCTATAAATAGAGATGGGGGGCTCATTTGTAAAAAGAGACAAGATTAGGAGAGAGAGAAAAACACTAGAAAGCTCTCTAAAGTTGTAACACCAAAGAAAGGAACCAAATTATGTATTTTCAATGTGTGAGTGTTTGAACGAATTCTATGATGCCTCGGGGCAAGTTATAAGCTTTGAAAAATCGTCTATAACTGTTTCCAAAAATGTGAGTCCTGAGAGAGCTCGAGTTATTGGGATGGAGGCGGGTATGCCCATTACCACTAACTTTGGTAAGTACCTAGGTGTCTACCTCAAGCAAGGGAAAACAAACAATAAATTAAGCAACTTGAGCCTTGCTCGAGTCCGGGAGAGATTGGCTGGATGGAAAATGAAGTCCCTTTCTATGGCTGGACGAGTTTGTCTGGTAAAGAGTGTTGTGTCGTCAATTCCTATCCATAGCATGCAGTGTCAAATATTGCCAGTTAATGTATGTGATAAGATTGACCGTATGTGTAGAGATTTCATTTGGGGCCATGAACCAAATGTTAGGAAGTTCCATGATGTGGGTTGGGATACTCTTTGTAAACCAAAGAAATTTGGGGGGCTGGGGCTTCGGAGAGCGAGGGAGATGAATACAGCATGCTTTGGGAAATTAGTTTGGAATCTGGTTTCTAATCCGAGTAGTCTCTGTATGAAAACATTACTTAACAGGTATCCGAATCCTAATGTGGGCAGATGCTCTACAAACTGGAAGGGTATTCAGGCCTGCTCGGATCTGATTGAGAGAGGGGCGAGATGGGTGGTAAGTAATGGTCAAAAAGTTAAATTTTGGTCTGATTATTGGGCTGTCCAGCCTTGTCTTGTGCAGTGGTCTTGCAGAGATGTTCCGGAGTCCTTCTTAGATGAATCGGTTGCCGATTATTGGGAGAAAGACACTGGCTGGAAGTGGGAGAAGATTGCTCCATTTCTTCCGGCAAAGGTATGTAATCAGATTAATAGCTGTATGGTGTTTCTGGGAGGAGAACCAGATTTTTTAACTTGGGAGCTTGACCCTAGTGGCAGCTATTCGGTCAAATCTGCATACAAACTGTTAACAGGTAATATGGATATTAGTGATAGTAATGGTGACCGATTAGCTTTGCTCAATAAGATCTGGAAACTTAAGGTGCAGGAGCGGATCAGGTTATTTATGTGGAAGGTAAGCCTTGGTAAGTTAATGACAAATTCCAGACGTTTTAGTTTTGGTTTTTCTAAAGATAAATTCTGCCACTTCTGTAATAAAGAGGAAACTCTTTGCCACATCCTAAGAGACTGCACGATTGCTAGGAAAGTCTGGAGTAGTTTACTCCTGAAGCGATGTATGTCTGATTTTTTCAGTCTTGATTTGAGCCAGTGGTTATTTAAGTATGTGAATAATTCTGGATGTTTTCTGATTTTGGATAAGTGGGATGCTGTTTTCTCTATTACTTGTTACAACTTGTGGAAATGGAGGAATGCAAAAGTATTTGGCAGGGAGGTTAGGATGCAACTTCCATTGCAGATTATCACCCGTGCAGTCCACCAGAATAGCAAGGCGCAGGAGATGGTAGCTTTCTCTGGGAAGCCTACGGTACTTTGTAAACAATTGGCCCAGGATACTCTTGGTGATAGTGCGAATATTAATAGGGAAGTTTCTTTCTGGCTCCCTCCTGCTGAGTCTACTATGATTTTCAATGTTGATGGCGCATTGGATATTGTTTCAGGTAGAGCGGCTGCAGGTGGAGTGTGTCGAGACCACCTTGGGCATTGGGTGACTGGATTCGTGATGTCATTTACGGAGAAAGGCCCCCTGCATGCGGAATGTTTGGCTGTTCTCAAGGCGATCCAGCTATCAGGCGTGAATCAGTTCAGTAATGTGGAGATATGCTCTGATTCTAAGGTGTTAGTGGATTTGTTTAGTAGCTGCCCTATGAATCATAGCTTGAAGCCAATTATTTCTGAATGTAAAAGGCTCTTGTTGGGCTGTAGCGGGTGTTCGGTGAAGTTCACTCCTAGAACTTGTAATAGAGTTGCAGATTTATTAGCTAAATCAGATTTGGCTGGGGATGATGGGTCCCTGGTTTTAGATATTCCCCCGGACTATGTACTCACTCAGCTTGCTCAGGATTCGTGAAATGTTCCTAAATCTTTAATGAATGAAGGCTAATGACTCCGTTTTTCGACCAAAAAAATATATTAGGCCGATCTAGTCTAAACCTTTTATTATCTATGGTTCAGTTCCAGTCTTAGTTTAAACAAAAAACCGGTAAATGACTCTGCGAAGGTTTAAAATTAATTTGGGCCGGAACCGATTTTAATGGAAGTTTGGAACGGGTCAAGTTCAGCTTGCAACCGATTCAGACCTGTTTAAAGGTCAATTATTATAAAGCCCATTTGCAACATGATCATATATTAGCCTACTAATAATATTTGTACCGTAGTGCAATTCGGATTTGGGTTCATTTTTAGATATGGTTCGCATTAGTTATACGCTTTTTCGAAGGCAAATAATAGCATCTTAATTTTAAGTTTAAAAGTTGTTCAAATTTTTATATTGATCGTTCATATTGTAAAAGTTGTATGTATTATTATAAATGTTATTCAACTTTATATGATGTTTGTTCAAATTAATTGTGAAGATTGTTTGAGAATGTACATAAATTTTGTATAACCGATTATATGATAGCCGGATTGGCGATCTTTATTTAGTAAAGAGTGACAAAACTCTAGTAGAGTATAACTATTGTTTTGTTTATTATATTGGAAATGAGACTAAAACGTTGTACTTCCATTTTTGACAGAACACCATTACTTTTATTTACAGTAAGTGAAAGTGGTATGTTTTTCTTGATTAACGATGAAAGAAGGTGGCTTTGTAAAAAAAAAAAATACATAAAGTGTTTTTTCTTTCGATAAATTGTCCAAAATTTTGTAAATATGAACTGGACTAGGCCAACTTTAGGGCTGCTTTAAGTACGATAAAGTTAAAATTCCGCCGATGAATAGGTTCTATGGGCATCTGTAACAATGAATAATTATTTTTTCCTTATATGTCACATCATAAACATATGCGTTCGTCTGGGAACAATTACCGGAGATGCTGTTGGGTCCTGTTAATGGAAATTGAGAAATTATCTGTTGATGGTTTTCTAGAAGCATTCGGTTACTGATTTTGGTGTTTGGTGGAACGTCTGCTGATGGTTTTAAAAAATAGAGTCTGTTGTTAAGTCTTGCCGTTGGAAATTAAGAAGCTGTCTATTGATAATTTTGCAGAAACTGTCAGCTGCTGGTATTGAGTGTTTGGTGAAAACCCGCTAATTTAAAAAATTAAGAAGTTGTCTACTACTAGAAACTGTTTCCCAAAAGAGCTCAAACTATTTTATTACAATAATAAAAATCTTAACATTCTCTAATTTCTTTATTTTCACATCAATACACTACTTTATTTACCTCGTTCTTACTTTTACTTTATTATTATAATACATAAATAATAAAGGAACCAATAAGATTACTACTTTACTCATTCCTTAGCTATGTGCCGTTCGCCAGGGACTTTTTGAATCAATATATAGTGTTATTTGCCATGTGTTTAAATATTATTGGGTCAATCTTATGTGTTAACCCCACCAAAGTACACAGGGCCGGCTTAGAAGCCGTGCAATCTAGGCAACCGAACATGGGGCCCAATTGTTTATTTATGCTCTTTAGATTTTGTCATGAGATCAAAATAATATATTGTCAAATTTATCTTGAATTGAGCACATCAAAACTTTATGTTTTAGGTACATTCAAACATTATAAACATGACCATTATGAATGCGTAATTTAATTTAGTAATTTATCGTTAAGACGGCCCTGAAAGTACATATGGCTAGATTGCATTGGTAACCATAGGGAGCTTGAAGAAAACGTACGTGAAAAAATACTGTTTTCTAAACAATGTCTAAAAGCATCCACAACGGTGTGGATTCCACTCTTATGTGTAAGTAAGAAAACAAAAAAAAAACTATTGCAGTAGTGTGGAATCCCTTTTGTTCTCTCTCTCATCGTTCCTTATTTAAGAATGCTCTCCAAATCAATATGATTGACTACAACACTACAAAGATAATAAAAAAAGAAAAGATACTAATATAAAGCTAAAGTAAAAATAGTTAGGGGAGGAGAGAGAATGCTAAAGAATTCCTCAATTGTAGAGATCAAAGTTTTTTAGTTAATAAAATAATATATTTTGTTGACATGACACCTAGAAATGTGGTAAGAACCCCACCACTATTGTGGAGACCCTAAAAAATTAAAGGGAGAAAGATAGTGGATTCCACTCTATTGTAATAACTTATTTTAATTTGTTAAGGGTGAAATCACCGCTACTATAGATACTCTAGTCAATTCCCAAACGGGAACTGGATCCGTCAAATGGGAACTTGATTCGGTACGGTTCATATCAGTCATTTGCCTGACCTACCCCCAGTAGTTTGACATATATAATTGTACAATCGGTTGTATATTGAGCATCGTATAACTATTTATTTAATTTCATATTTGATTCAACATAATGATTGTTTAAATTGATGTAAAAGTTATATATATGTTATTATAGAGGTTGTTCAACTTTATATGATGGTTGTTCAAATTAAATATAAAGATTGTTCAAGAATATACTTTTATTATCATATAACTGGTTATACAATAGCGGAGTGGGTACGACCAACATTGAAGTCTCAACTATATATTAAGTCTGAGCACCAATTAATGTTAGATAAACAGATATGACTATCTTTTTGATACAACAAACATGAGAGATTACAACTTCGTAGTGGCATGCATGCCCCATCGTCCTGGCTGCTGTACGGAAATTGTCATGAGATGCACAAACGCGTATGGATCTCATCATCTTCTCCCCGACCCGAATATCCAGATCTGGATTCCAAGCATACTCACAGACCAGAGGACATAAGTCTAATACGAATTTCTGTTTTCAGAACTGTTTTACTATTTTATTGTATGTGTTTGGTGAGTAAGGTTCTTGCGGATGTCAGTATTACCGTTCTTGCCGGTGTTCCAGCCCTTATAAAATAGGTCAAATACAAATACGTGTTTTGTATATGTAATTGACAGTACTTTTATTAATTAGTTGTTCCAATTACTTAGCTACACAACATTGAGACACAAGTGTTGATAGTGTATGTATGAACAAACATAAAATACTACTAACAAGCAACTAATCGTGACTGGTACTAGTTTAATTCATAAGATATAAACAATACCAACTTCAAAGCATTGTGAAATTTGGATTGGGAGAGAAATGTCTAGTCACACACTATAGTTTTTTTTAGTAAACTTAGCTAATATTAATTAGATAAATGACATAAGCTTATAACAATAATCCATCAAGACCCAACTACCAATGAAGGAGAGCCTAAAAACATCATAACACAACCAAGTCTGCCATCTAGGGGTGCATGAAGCAAAAGCAATCAACACAATGGATTAAATTAACCTTCGATTGAGGTTGGTGTTTCAAGTTGACGGTGAGAACTATGATGCCTATTCATCTCAAGCTCTAATGACAACCCACAAGTGATCATAACCTGTGAATAGTTTGATGGCAAACTAACAAGCATAACAACAACAAAAACCGAAGACAACATCAAGCAAAACCAACGAGAGAGACTAGAAATAGCTAAGGATCATACAAGACCAAAGGGGCTAGTTGCATTGGGTGTGTCTCTCGACATGCAACTAGCAGAGAAAATCTTAAGTATTTTGACGATTCTAGTCCTTATCCAGAATTACCTTACCCTTGCTTGTGTTTCCACTTGAATAAGACCCATCTTGACAACCACCCAGACCCAAACACTACCACCCACTTCCCTGTCTCCTTGCCTCAGGCAACCGCAAGTCCCATAGTACAAGAGTGAAGTAATATGGGCCGGTTTTGTTATGTTAGTAAATAGGCCCACTTTCATATTATTATAGATTAGTCCAATAGCAGCCTTTTAGGGGTTCTGTGCACCCTTGTATGAGAACATATAGATACTGCAGAGTAAAGAACAAATCTGGCCGTCATGACAATATACAAGTCGGCTCTTATTTACAATTTCCACATATGGCAATTCAACTCTCCTCAGTTTCTCTTTACATAGCTTTGATCTCGAGGCCTCCAACAAAACTTTACTAAACTTACGTTTCTTCGAGGTGGAGGGAAGATCAGCCATATCCACGTCGGGGAGAGCTTGGTGAATGTCGCACCCTTGAACCAACCCTTTAATCTAAGGCCGTGCGACAGGTGAGGTGCCGGATCTCCATGGTCCTTCCCATGCATCAGCCTGTGAGAAAATTTCCCTGGGGCGCCTATTAGGGATGGAAACGGGTCGGGTTTGGGTTGGGTAACGCTTCACCCGTCCCATAACCCATTTTTCACCTGTACCACCCAACCCGGCCCGTCACCCGTTTCACTCGTCACCCGTTTTTTCTCTTTCCAGCAAGCATTTTTAGTATAACATCATATATAAGCTTAGTTTTTTTTACATGCCACTTCAACTAATGTCAACAACATACTCAAAACATAGAGTATTAACCAAAATATTTCCAAACTATCTCAACAAATATGGGAGAAGTATATATTTTTTTATTTAATATAATACATATGGGTGACAGGTCGGGTGAACATGTCGGGTGACCGGGTGAAAAATGTTCACCCGATCTGACCCAACACGTCACCCGCACTTGTTTCACCCGTCACCCGTTTTCACCCATTTTTTTGGGGTTTTCACCCGTTTTAACAGGCCGGGTCGGGTGAAACTGGCACCCGTCACCCATTACCATCCGACTATCCTCTACCTGGGCCTCCAAACTAAGCCACATTCCATATGGCCTAAGAACATTCTGGTCGGGCTGCACATGCCGGCATACGTCTGAGGAGTGAAGAAACAAACCACATGCAGATATCGCCGGCATATAGTCATAAGAGAGCTTGAACACATGGAGCAAACCATTCTGAAACATCGTGAGGGTCTGCAGGATTGGCATATAGACATTTATATCAAGCTTGAGTTGAAGGTACTTGAACCCATTAACCGCTCCATCCTTCATGATTCCATAGAACTTGCCCAACTTGTGACCAGCCCTATATGCAAAATCAAAAGTGTGGAGCATCTCAGGACATTAGAGATGCGAACCCAGAACGGAATCCATGCAAAATCATGTTGGGCAAGCTCCCTTGTTGGATCTAGAGCTTGAAGTGTGAGGAGCTTATTAATGATTGTCCAAGGTCCCCTCCCGAGGATAGCAAACATGGTGTCATTCGTTTCAAACTCGAAAATGAAAAGGTTATGCCTAGCCTTGGTGAATCTGAAACCTCTGAACTCCGTCCATCCTTCTTTGAGAATGACAGCTAGTGAAGTAGTGTAGATTGGGATGACCGAGAAAAGTTGGGCCAGAATGCACCAATGGACGGCCAATTGAACACCATTAACTGTAATGATTGCTTTCGTGGTATAAATTAGATAGAGCAAGCAAAAGTTTGAAGAATGAAACATGAGGTAAGTTTAGGTTGCGGAAGAAGGGTGGTCGGGTAAGAATAGAGGAAGCCGTTTTAAGAACATAAAAGATCGAACCCCCGTGGAAGATAAGAGGATGGCGGCGTCCGCCATCATGCATGAAACAATAGACAGTAAGATCTTCCTCATGTTGGCCATGATGACCTAGCAGTTGTGCATTGGTGAAGAAAATCTTTTCCCAAAATGCGAGACAAACAACGAGCGAATGATTGCTCATGATTTCTCAAGGAGCATGAAGGAGTTGAGCTGGAGACCGCGATTGGGCAGTGAACATGCAGACTCCCGACGCAAGGAGAGAAAGAGTCACAAGAAGCACAAGAGAGAAATAGAGCATAACCTGTAACATTATCCCTTATTGTAGCTCGATCAGGTAAGAAAGATTGGATAAGTGTGAGGTTATGTATGACACACACTATAGCTAATTAAGCTATATATATAGCTAACTCGATTAATCCATATATAGTTACATTAATGGTCAATACTGGGGAGTTGGATGCTCGAATCTTGAAGGCAGGGGGTTTATGGCCATCCATCATTAAGGCTACTGATGCAAATGTTGCTCTCAAGGGCATCCTCGAGCAGAAGGTGCAAATCACGGTTAAAAATGGTGAGTCAATACTGTTTTGGTATGACAGCTGGTCTCATGCAGGGTGTTTGCGGAGTAAGTTTCCACGCCTCTTTTATCTGAGTCTGCAGCAACAGTGTACTATAGCCCAGATGGGCCATTGGGTGAATGATGGGTGGCAATGGGATTTTCAGTGGCGGCGTGAGCTTTTCTTGTACGAAGAGGAGTTACTCGTTCAATTTATGGGCTCGCTTGGAGTTGTTCCATGTGCGTCCCAGCTGCCGGATATGTGCGCATGGAGATCTGGGGGTAAATGCTCTATTGTTAAGGATTTCTCTCTCTCTTTGTATAGTGCAACTGCCGAGGTATCTGGTACCTCTTCGGATGTCGACCTACAAGCTATATGGAGTGGCTTGTGTGAGCCTAGGGTGGTGCTGACCTTGTGGTTTACCCTCTTGAGAAGGCTGATGACAAGGGAAATTCTATTTGAGCGAAGTGTTGTCCCTATTGGTGGAAGCATGTGCCCTTGGTGCAGCAGAGTTATGGAGAGCGTGGAGCATGTCTTGTTCCATTGCGCAAGGATAAAAAAGATTTGGGATCTCCTTTTGGTGTGGTGGAATGTACCTTTTGTCTTCAGACAAGGGGTATGTGATATTTATAGTGACTGGTTTTTGGTTCCCCTATCCAGTAGAGCGAGGCGAGTATGGAAATCGACTTTTTGCTATGGGGTATATTATATTTGGCTGCACCGTAATGTTGTGGTCTTTCGACAAGAGGAGTGCAATGTCGACCGTATCGTGCTGCAGGTCAAGCTTGGAGTGTGGCGCTGGTCGAAAACGTGGTGGAAAGATTTTCCATTGACGTGTAGTGCATTTGTAGGAGTTGGTTCTCTGAAAGAGTATTTGTAGAAGGGTGGGGGTCTTTTCTGTACGAGTTTGGGGTGTGTTGTGAGCATATGGTTGCTCGAGTTTGTGGCTATCTCGTTGTTGTTCCTTCTTCTTTGCTTGTTTTTACTCTTATCTGTATTCGGATGTGGTGGGTACTCTTTTTCCTCCCTAGAACTTTTTTCCCTCTGGGTTTTTTTCTAGGGGGGTTTTAATGAGGCCCGTGCTATACCCGTCCGCCTGGTTTTCCAGGAGTTTTTAATATATGGCTTATGCCCAAATTATCAAAAAAAATTAATGGTCAATACAAATCATCACTTGAATACTACATCAATCTGTCATCAATTACTTGTGCAGATAGCTCAAGTTTCATACGAAATCATTGTCTGAAGGCATCAGCTTAGTGGACAAGTACCGCTAAAAGTAGCGAAAGAAGATGAGGATAAGGAGAGGTTTATGGTACCAGTTAACCTTGAATTATCAGCTGATGAGTTTGGTACAAACATGAAGGTGTTCTCCAGATTCCATTCGAAACGTGGATGTTTCGGCAAGTTATTGAAACAATGTTAGGTAAGAGAAGTGGTAGAAAACGGAGCTACGTTTATACTGTTGATCTGTTATAGGGTGTTCGGACTTTTGTGTGACATTTAGGAGATTAATCTCTTTTTTCTGAATTTAGCCGGTCACCTGTCAATTATTAGTGGTTATAATTGTAATTACATAACACATGGTAACTCACAATAAGTTAACCATGGGTAGCTTATTTTTTTCGCAGCATTATCTGCGTTTCACTGCAAAGTCCGAACGGGATCTAAGGGACCGTTCTTTACTCACGATCCGTAGTTTAATCTACTTTTTTAAAAAAACTGAAACAGGTGGCAACTATTTATTGGGTCTGAAGTTGACTAAAGGTCACATATTACACTGTGATTGGATAACCACAGTAAGATTATTTTTTCGCAGGAAATGCTGCTTTTCAAGGAGATGAGCGAACGGGCCCTAAAGCTTGGTTTCCTAGCTTTATGATAAATGTCCCCCTAGTTAACAAATGTTAACTTGATAAATGTCATATAATTAGCTGTACATCAATTAAAAATTGACATTTGTCTATCACTTTTGAGCAGGAATGCATTAATCTTAAAAAAAACCAGCTTAATGCTTCAAAAGAATAAGCCCATATTCCCGGTTCCTAACGATTTGATATATATAGTGTTCTCCAAATTCCATTCTTTTGCGTTTTAAGAGCAGGGCCGGCTAACAGGGTGTGCAAGTGGAGCCACCGCACAGGGCCCCACTTATCGGGGCCCCATTTTTAAAGGTCTTGTTATTTTTTTAGTAATAATTAATTAATTAATAACTTAATAAAAAATTATAAGTAATAAATTATTAAAGAAAATATGGTATTTTATTAATGAACTATATTACTGTATATAACATACTCCCTCCTATTCATAATATCTGTTGTTTTAGAAATGAATCTAGACCTAAATGTGTCCAGACTCTTCTCTAAAACGATAAATATTGAATAGAAGGGAGTATAAACAATAGAGTAATTAATAGTAAAAAATCTGACATAAATATTACTATATGTACATAAAATTAATATTATAATTTTGTACAATATTTTTTATTAGATGAAATATTACCATTAGAATATGGCATTGGTAAATAAATCTTAAAAGCTATTATTCAACCAATGTTTTGTCTTAAATCATGTATAAAATGAATAAATATTTTTTAAAAAAAATTGTATCACATAATTAAATTTTATTATTTTAGATATAATAATTTAAAATGTAATATCTTAAAAAATATTAGCTAATTTATTAATTAATAAGCAACGATTATTATTTAAATTAATATATTTTTTTTTATTTTTTAAATGTAAGATAATATCCATGTATTTGGACCGGCACAGGGCCCCCAAATTTATTGAGACGGCCCTGTTTAAGAGCTGATAATTGATACAGGCTGATATAGACTGATGACTGATTTCAAACTCGATGATTGTATAAAAACCAATATAAGTTGTTCTTTTTGTATTAAATTGAACCGATTAACCAACTGATAATGCGTAAACCAACTGATAATGTTGTTTTGAATAATCTCTATATGTAGATGGTTTCTGATCCATAATACGTCAAAAAATGGGCTGAACTGATCATCTCACCTGATAATGTGTAAACCAAATGAAATTTGTGCAAAAGAATGAACCAGTGCGAAGATACGGGATTCGAACCGTGTGAGTTGAAAGTGTAGTAAGTTTTTATAATTCGTTCTATATTTACTGAAATTGAAATACAAAATGTTGAAAGAGTAGTAATGATGAGTAAGACGAGAATCTTCATTCTGTTACTTGAGTTAATTTCCGTATCTAGCTTTTGATATTATTAATATCTTGCCTTTTCACATGGTCGCGTTCATTTCTTGTACGATTGTCTACGCATTAATCTTCTAACTGATGGTTTTGAAAGCTTGCTAGCAAGCTAATCTCGAATCCATTTGTGGGATAAGAACAGTGAATCAACCATCGTGAATAATGCAATATACAAGATAATATAAATTTATAGTCTTCTCTCGATCCGAGTATATCATACTACAGCTTCTTTCCAAAAAACAAGTTGATTTGTGGTTAGGTCGACAATTTAAGAACAGAGTAGTGATCAACGCTAGCTAGTTCTACTTCTAGATGGTGTAAGATTTTATCGCGTTTAATTTTTATCGTGCTCAAGTCATGCGAATTCCAAATTCCAAAACTTGACCCGTCTGTGATAATACAAAAATATAGTAACAGTAACTTTGGTAGAAGATTATGCAAATTCAGTATAACTTACTTATCTAGATATATAAATCTTTTAAAAAAAGATTATCTTTTGGGCACACATTTTAAGAAGTCATATCTAGATATATAAACAGCATGCTTCATTCGAAAAAAACTCTGTAGGATGCTCTGTCGATGAAGCTAGTTTGAATATTGGTGGTTGTCTTGCTCTTACTCTAAACATACCTTGTAATGATATTTTGCTATTAATTATTGACTAAGTTTTCTTCTACTTTAAAAAATAGTTGTTGAATTAAAGCTTCTATCTTATTTTCACGCAAATAATTAAGTGGCAAATTACTCTTCTCTTTTATTTTTTCACAGCTACTTCGAGATGGTGTAAGAAGGTGGGGTGGGGGCTTGATAGGCATAGTTGTGTCTATTCCAGCAGGTGAGAGCAGTGTGACCATACTTGTCACAAATTTGACATTGAGGTCGAGGATTTGGCTTGCCTGAAAGATTCTGAAAATTGGAGCTGTTTCCACTGTTTGATTTTTGTATTGTAGTTTTGATAACCTCTCCCCCTTCCTCTGTTGTTGCTATTTCTGCCCCTGTTGCCTCTGCCCCGAGAATTATAGGAGTTCTATTTGGATTGGGAGAGATCTGTGGAGTTTAGGCTGATAGGGTTCTGACTTTGGAGAGTTTGGGTTTGTTGGGCAAGGTGGGCTTCTAGCTGTAGCATATGACTGAACAGAACACTAGTGCTGGTAGAATCTGAACGAGTGAGGGTATTAGTGACTAAAGAGTCAAACTTAGGACCAAGACCTCTGAGAAGGTAAGAGTTCAAATCATCATCAGATAGAGTGCATCCAGCTGATGCTAGAGTAGCTGCTAGACGGAGAACCTTATTGTAGTATTCAGTAACTGTATCTGCTCCCTTTTTGAGATCCATCAAGAGACCTTTAGTTTGCATGATCTTAGCAGCATTTTGTTGATCATACATAGAGGTGAGAGTGAACCATACATCTGAGGCAGTTTCACACCTTAGAACTTGACATACTACATTTTCAGTAAGTGAAGCAGTCAAAACAGACATTACTAGTTGATCTAGTTGTTTCCATTTCAGAAATTCATCATTGATCATTCCATCGATCATCTCATGTGCAGGTTTGGGAATCGAACCATCAATGACTTCAAACAACCCATGACCTCTCAGGTAGGGTTCTATTTGCTTCTTCCAAACAAGAAAGTTTTCAGAGGAGAGCTTAGTGAAATTACCAGCTGAAGAGATGAGTGAAGGAAAGGAGAAGGTAGCTAAGCCTGATATGCCACCTCCTACCTGTGGAACAGCATGCGAGTTGATACCCGATGAAGTGATGTTGGTGTTTGTAGCTGACGAAGAGCTTGAATTGGTGCTGCTGTTTGTTGATGCCATGATTGCGATGAAGAAAAAGAAGAAGCCGATTAAGAAGAGGGGTTGAAGAAGGAGCTCACTGAATGTAGCTCTGATACCATAGAAGAACGTTAACTTGGAAGGAAGAGAACGGCGCTGAAATATATGTGTATAATAATCTCTTCCTTGATTAGGTTTGTACAGTAAGAGGTCTATTTATACAAGTGATCAGATCGTAAAGAATGACAAGGACCGAGAGCTATACAAATGTGGGTAGTATAGATAAATATGGGCCTGACTAACTTATGGGCTTTACTAATGTTTTCCAAGAATATATAACAAAAGAATTAGTACTAATTAGATGTCTTGGAGGGAGTTATATTGCTTTTAAACCAGTTATCTTCGGTTCAAACACAATAGTATTGAATTACCGATCATCCTACATGACACTTATGATCTTTGAGCTATGCATATAATTTTTGTTCGTTATGAGTAATGTCTTTACCATGTCCATGAAGACACTCCATAAAATAATAAATATTATAAAACTTGGGAATGACGATGACGGGTGGTACGCGCGAGGCGGCGACAGGTGACACGCGCATAAGGCGGCGACAGGCGGTGCGCGTGCAAGGCGGCAATGGGCGGCACGCGAGTCGAGTGTCAAATATTGATCATTGATTCACAAATTTTTAATGTAATTTGATCGACACACTTAAGAAATCTATAGTTAAATATTCATATAAAAATTCTCCTCTAATTAGATTATGTCAAGCTAATACACAATAGTACTCTTGAATTTGATCAAGACTAACACTATGTTAATAGAATTTGAAGCCGAATATGAAAATCAGTACAAATTACAATGGTTGCTTACATTCGTACTTTAACTTTTTTGTTAACCAAACTAACTTGAATAAGTCACCTGAATTGACCCATAACCCGAAAAAACCGAATATCCAAAAGACTAACCTGAACCGAAGTCACCCGAACCCGAAATCAACCAAACCGAAGTCACCCGAATCTGATTTAAACCAGATGAACCCAACCCGGTCCAAACCAAACCAAACCAAATATTAAATATCTATAATTGACTCGACCCGAACCAAACCCGACCCGAGTGACCCGAATTGCCAGGTCTACGTTAGGAATCAGTTTTTAACCTAATCCGAACCCGAATACACCCCCTATGAATCGGAACTGCCGAACCGGTCCTGAGCGGTTATGAATCCGAATAATCTTGTCTAGATCGGATCCCGTAGAATCGGAATCGGAACCGGAGCCGGACTAGAACCTGGACCGTGGCCTCCATTAATCTATTTATACCATAAAGATGTGGTCCCTACATGGATCCGGTATATAAATCTTGTATTATGCTCCAATGATATAATTTCACCTATAAAACAGTTAAAAAAACAACTATAAATATGGAGAATAGATCAAATCTTCAGCGATGTATACTCCACTACTTGGCCAAAAAACTAAATAAAAATCAATTCCCATGTGGGATTTGGATCAGCAATCATTAGTTGGGTATGTGTGGTCGTCGCAGATTAATTAATGACTTTCATCACGCATATGATAAAGCTCTGGCCCTTATTCTAGTGTGGGTTTGTTTAGAGGCATCTGATTATTGCCGATGCCTCACTCTTCTTACCCAATTTTTAAATTACCATTACCTTTTGAAGAAAAAATAATCATGGAACATATTGCAATACAAAAGAGAGTTTACTAAATAGAGATAAAATACATAAACACGTGTGTGAAGAAAAATAGATAATCCACTTACCAAACATGACCAAAAATTGAAATTATAAATGATTGAAAACCATACCTACATTGGATAGAATCTGATCATAGGCTGTTAGAATGTGAGTATGTGCATATAATATGCTACTGATGTATATGTCGATATCTGTTATTCTGTAACGGGTGTTTTATTTTCATTAGTGTGTATTAGGGTCAAGTATGTAATTTTGCTCATATCTGAGTCTCCCCCTCCGCATCGTGTACTAGGGTTCTGTCCTGTACACTCCCATCGATCTATCTTTCCCATTCTTCTCGACATTGTTCTCCCGAGCTATCAAGCTCTCGTTTTCCTCTCAAAAGATCAATAAGAAATTCATAGTTTGACATGGTATCAGAGCAGGTTTCTTAACACCGTAAACGATGACAAACCCAGAAGAAAAGGAAGAAACATCGGGGAAGAAGAAAGAGTCGAACAGTCCTGGTTCTCCGGCGATGTCCGCGATCGATCCAAACGATCCAGTTTATGTGCACAGCTCCGAACAACCTGGTCACGGCCTCGCTCCAAAGTTTAATGGCCAAGGTTTCCACGGGTGGAAGTGGACAATGAGAACAGCCCTTCGAGCCAAGAATAAGCTCGGCTTCATCGACGGGACGGTGAAACTTCCAGATGAAGAAGAGGCTACAAGAAGGTCTTCTTGGGAGCGCGCCAGATCTCTGGTCGTGTCGTGGATCACTTCCTCCCTTGCCCCAAACATTGCCAGAAGTGTAATGTACACAGACGACCCAAAAGAGATTTGGGATTGGCTGTGTTATCGCTTCGAGCAGAAGAACCTTGCGACGGTCCAAGCTATCAAGAACAGAATCGCATCTCTAAAACAAGGAGACGACTCCGTGACGGAGTATTTCATGAGAGTCAAAGAAACCTGGGCTGAGATGGACCTCGTTAGACCACTGGAGGATTGCCGCTGCTGTGCCAACTGTAAATCGTTACATACCCAGAAGAAAAAGAGAAACAAAGAGGAATTGGTAAGTTTCTTGATGGGACTCAACAAGAATTTCATCTACATACGCGGGCAGATTCTGGCTGCGAAGGAGATACCAACCCTAGAGGAGGCTTTTGGTTTAGTGATACACGAAGAAGAACAGAGAAGCACTCCTGAAGGGAAGGAGGAACCTGAGCAGTCTGTCGCCCTAGGAATCAAGGGAGTCAAGCCCGGTTTCACCAAATACAAATCCAACACCACCAGCCCCAGACCGCAGATGAACAAATTGGGTAACAAGTCTGGTTTTAACACCGTGATCAACAACAACAAGAAAACTCAACTTAAATGTTCCAATTGTTCTAAACCGGGACACTCAAGGGAAGAATGTTGGTGGCTCATTGGGTTCCCAACTAATGAAGGAAAACAACAAGCCAGGGTGGCTTCTGCAGTAGAGGAAGAAGGCAAAGAAAAAGCCAGCAACCAAGGTGGGAGTCAAGAATCGCCTGTCTCCGGTTTCAGTTCAGATCAACTCAACCAGTTGGTCAACTACTTGCAACAGAAATCAAGTAGTAGCAAGAACGAAGGAAACTTTGGTGATTTTTCAGGTAACAAACCTTTCCTTGTTAATTCTTTTTACTGTCTGAGTGGCTGTGGTGATCTTATTGCTGAAAAACTTAACAACTCATGGTTGCTAGACTCTGGTGCAACAGAACATGTTTGTGGGAATAAATCCTTGTTGAGTGATAAGTCAGGAATTTGTCTAAGTTTACTAGACTAATTCATGCTTAATTTTACTTTATGACATTAACTTTCCTCTTTAATGCTTTAATTACTCTTCATTGTTATATTTGTCTCCAGTGATCGATTTCATATGTTTTCAGGATAAATTACTCAACAAAGTGCTTAAATGAAGATTTTAGAGGTTAGAGCAACATGGGAAGTCAAACCAGAGTCAAATACAGATTTTCATTCATCACTGTTGCATTTTAGAGGGTCCGGGTTTGCATCTGGGTTTATAACCCGGATCCCCTCGTCGCAGAACATTCTGCCTAATTTCAGGCTTGTTCCGGGTTTGAGGAAGTTTGGAACCCGGAACATACCAGGGCGAGACTTTCTGCCTAAATTTTCATATGTTCCGGGTTTGCATATGAGTTTGAAACCCGGAACATACAGACGGAGAAGCTACTGCCTTAAATTTCATGTGTTCCGGGTTTGCATAAGGGTTTGAAACCCGGAACATACAGCGGAGCGCGATTTCTGTTTCGAGATTAACGGAATTATTTTTATCATGTGGCCGTCGTTTTGAAGATAGATAGAGATAAAATTCTGTTTTGTTATAAAGAGAGGCTCTCAACGTGAGATACACTGGAGCGCACGAATCAACACGTTACAGAGAGAATTAGTTTGAGAGTTGAGTCTGTTGGAGTTGGAGTTTGGAGCAGAGCACAGAGCAGTTCACCACGGAGACTTCACCAGAAGTCTCAGAACAGAGTTTCTTCTTGTCTCTATTACTATTAAGCTTATTGTAAACATGTCAATGGCTGAGTAGTTCCCTTAGATTTCGGTTTGCTATGTATCCCTAATTGACTATTCCTGTTCCTTTGTGATTTAATACAATTGATTGAGTAAAGTTATTTTCCTTGCTTAATTTCTTTAATCGTTATAATTTGGCCAATTATAAGATTAGTATTTTGTTAGCTTATATGTGACGACTGCGGCTTTCAATTGAATTCAGGAAAATAACCGGTTAGTTTAGAGACGGTAATTCCTCTAAATAGCTAATTGACTAATAAACTAGATTGTTCTTAAGGCGGTTAGTAAACAGTGGGTTCGTAACGAGAGTTAGAATTCGTCTTTATTAACTAGTATTTGCTAAGCGGGAGACCGGAGGTAAATTATCTTGTTCTAGGGTTTTACTCAGAATTATCTTTTAAATCACTTAGGGATAGGAATCACGATTTAGGGTGCAGTAGTAAACCGGATCTCTTTCCAAATCAGTTCACAACATTTATTTTTCCTGCTGTTATTGTTTGCATTCTGTTTACAGTTTAATCATCAAATCAAACCCCAATTTCCTGTTTTATTTTATTCGTTAGTAAAGATTAAACTAGACACATCGCCTCCTCTGGTTCGATACTTAGGGAATCTCTCTATTAAAACTTGCTAGAATTGACCGGTACACTTGCCGTTAGGTTTTACCCCAACAAGTTTTTGGCGCCGTTGCCGGGGAGGCACGGTTATTTAGTTTAGTCTTTATTTCGTTTTCTTTTATTTATTTTGTTTGTTCGTTTAATTTCTTTATTTTAATTGTTCTGTTTCATTCGATTTTGGTTGTTTTATCTTTCAGTTTTTCTGTTTTTAATTTTCTTATTGTTTTGTTTAACGTCAGATTTTATTTAGTTTAGTTATTAGGATAGCTTTATTATTTTAGTATTTTATCTTTGTTCTGTTTTGATTTCTGTCTAGATTTTGTTTTAGGTATTCTTTTATCTTTTAGATTTTATTTCTGATTTTATTCCTTTATTTGAATATTCTGTGCTTAGTAGTTAGGAAATTTTATCTGCATATTTTTGTGGGTTAAATTCTTTTTATCTTTTTCTGATTTTCTGTTATTTTATTCTAATTACTGCTTCCCTTTTAATTTGCGCTATTATAGTTTCAGTTTACTAACTCTCGGTTTATGGTCAAAACCCGTTCTGCAGGAGAACCAGAGTTCGAGCTCAATCTTGAGATCGAGAGATTCGCAAGACAACTTCGAAGAGACTTGAACCTGGATCCACCAGTTGAGGAGAAGGTGCTCGAACCACCTGTTTGGTGAAGAGGTTCCGAAGTTCAACCACCAGTGAATATGGCGAACAACGAGAGACAGATGAGGGACTACACCCGTCCAAGTGTTGAAGGGTTGGTGTCGCCAATTGTGATTCCAGCATTGCCAGCAGGAGTGCAGTGGCAGTTCAAGACTCACTATGTGACCATGGTGATGAACGCGCCTCAGTTCAGCGGGACGGTTACTGAAGATCCGAATGTCCATCTCACTACATTCCTGAGATTGGTAGGAGCGTGTTCGACACCAGCTTCGCAGGAGGTGGCCCGGCTCACCTGTTTCCATTCTCTCTGAGGGATAGAGCCGCTGAGTGGTTGAACTCGTTGACGCCTGACAGTATCACCAGTTGGACCGAGCTGGCTAATGCATTCTTGGCAAAGTACTTCCCACCCTCTCGGATGCTGACCATGAGAGGAGAGATTACAAACTTCAAACAGTTTGCTGGTGAGTCCTTGTCTGAAGCTTGGGAGCGTTTTAAGGGAATAGTGAGGAAGGTACCACATCACGGTCTAGGTGAAGAGGTTATACTGCAGTCCTTTTACAAGGATTTGGATCCGTCTAGCCGGTTGTTGGTTGATACTTGTGCTGGAGGAAGTTTGATGGAGCTGCCTATTACACGAATTAAGGAGTTGTTAGATACTATCACCACAGCGGCGAATCAGTGGGGAGGTACAAGAGCAGGAGAAGCTGCACCGAAGAAACCAGCTGGGGTTTATGAAGTAGATTCAAACACTTTCTTGGCTGCCAAGATAGAGGCAATGTCGAAGCAGTTTGAGCGTATGTGTGCAGTTATGAATCCACAGTCCAGTGCAGCAGCTCCTGAGGTTTATCCACCGTGCGAGTACTGTGGTAGAGCTTCTAACATGTGCCAGTGTTCTCCACCACAAGAAGAGGCAGCGAACTATGTTGGTAACAGACCGGGTAATTACTTTGGGAATCAAGGAAATCCGGGTTATCAAGCTCAGCAGCAAAACCGTTACCAAGCTGGTGGTAACAACAATTATAATCAGAGGCCCCAACAGCAGTACAATCCTTCCTATCAGAAGCAGCCACTGCAGAATCAGCAAGCACAAAATTCAGGTGCTGGAGCGTCTTCTAGTATGGATGAAGTTCTGGCCAGGATGGATGATTTCATCTCGGTTAGCGCGAAGAAGTTCAACGAGCTGGAAGTTTTCAATCAGGAGCAAAGAACTTTCAACGCTGATCAAAGGACATTCAATAGAAACATCGAGACTCAGCTGTCTCAGATATCTCAGCAGCTAGCTCACCGTCCTTCGGGTTCCTTGCCTAGTCAGTCAGAGCAGAATCCGAGAGAGCATGCCAAAGCTGTTTTTGTTGTGGAAGACGATGCTCCACTTGTTGCTGTCATTCAGCCTGTTCGAGAAGAGGTTGAGGACTCTAGTAAAGCTTTTGAAACACCCAAGGAGAAGGAGTCTCCTGAAACTCAACCTTCTTACTCTTCTTTTTCTAATCATAAATTTGAAGAACCTATTCCTTTTCCTGACAGGTTAAAGAAAAGGGACCTCGACGAACAGCTTGGAAAATTTCTTAACATTTTTAAGAAATCAACTAAGGATATGCCTTTTTCTGAAGTGCTTAAGTTTATGCCAAATTATGCTAAGCTAGTAGATGATATCTTGGCTAAAAAATCTTCTTTGCAGGAAAAGGAAACGGTGAAGAAGGTAACTACTAGGAGCGGTAAAGGTAAAACTAATGAGCTTGAGGTGGTGAATATAGAGGAACCGGTGCTAGAGAATGAGCGTAATTGCAAAACCACCCAATCTCCTCCACCTACACCACCTGCAGTCGACGTTTCCCCTTCAGTTCCCTTCCCAGGAAGAACCAAGCGTTTCAAGGAGGATAGTGAGTTTGATAAGTTCCTTACTTTACTTCGTCAACTATCTGTTGATATTCCTTTTGTTGAATTAGTTGCGAAGGTGCCTAACTATGCCAAGTATTTAAGGAAGCTTTTATCTAACAAGGAAAAGTTAGTTGAGACAGGGACTATTCAGCTTACAGGAACTTGTTCAGCGATCATACAAAAGCGCCAACCAGAAAAATGCAAAGATCCTGGAAGTTTCACAATTCCTTGCAGAGTAGGAGACATTGACTTTGACCACTGTCTTGCTGATTTGGGAGCATCAATCAGTCTCATGCCATACACTATTTATGAAAAGCTTGGGATTGGGGACTTACAGCCTACACGAATGACGCTTCAGCTAGCAGATCGCTCAATGGTTTATCCTTGTGGAATCGCTAAGGATGTGATGGTTAAGGTGGAGCATCTGTACTTTCCTTGCGATTTTGTCGTACTCGACATGGCTGCAGATCCAACAGTCCCTATCATCCTTGGAAGACCCTTCCTAGCAACAGCCGACGCCCGAATCGAAGTTGCTCACGGTACGATCACTTTGAATGCAGAAGGTGAGCAACTACTGTTTTATGCTGGTAGGTCTTCAAAACAAGTTTTGGAAGCATCTCGAACTTCTTGTCGCTGGGACCCCAAAACAGCCCAATCATCTGGAGCCTCTTGAGAGAATGAGGCACGGTCTAGCCAAAGACCGAAAAGACGGGCGGCTGGCTGGGAGACAACCCAGTTTTGTGAGTTTTATTATTTTCATTTTTGTTTATTTCTCGTAAGTTTTATTATTTTTCAATCTTTATTTTTGGGCTAATAAGTTTGTTAGACATGTTCTTCATGAGGGAACCAAGGGAAACCCTGTCGAGTTTTCTGCAGAATTCAACACCCCCGCTGTTCTACATAAGTGTGAGGACGTTGTCCTCACCATACTCCAGGGGCGTGATTTTCTAACTTCTTTTATTTGAAGTTGTTTTCTGCGACTTTGTGTTTCCTTCCGTCTTAATCATTTACATGAAGCAATGAGGGCATTGCTAATTTTTAAGTGTGAGGAAGGGAAATTGCACATACTCATATTCATGTTCAATTTCATTCGAATGTGCTAATTTTGACCAATTTTTTTCAAGACAATCATTCCATTTGCACAATATTTTGTTGGCCCTCAAAAAATATTTTGGTTGCATAACATACCTGAGTCTTATTCAGTGGTTGGTAAGTTGGTTTGGAACACCGCACGAGTAGCACTAGTTTTTGTGAGATCGAAGGTGGAAAACAGTTGTGGGAATTCTGGTTGCACTTCTTGTATGTACAGTTTTTAACTAATGTTTGTCTATTTCTTCTTTAAAAAGTTAAGCCTATTAGTGCAACTATTTGATTTTGATTTCACTTGGGGACTTTGGGAATGATTATTGAATGAAAGGAAGGAAGGACAAAGGCAAGGTACTCCTCTAATCGAACTTTTAACCCAGAAAACAGGCCTCGCCCATTTGGTAATTAAGTCCTCGGGGTGCCTCATCACCCATCTACCTAAGGTCATCTGATCTGGGATAGAAGACCCAACACCGCTACATGAATGGAGAGAAAAGTCTGAGGGATATAAAAGAGAAAGTTAATGCTTGTTTAGAAAGTTGAAGAAATTTGCTAATTTCAAATGCAAAGTGCAAAATCTTTCTTGATTATGAGTACGTGGTGATGAAAGGTAATATGGAATAAGATATTACTTCTCACCCCTTGTCGTCCATGGATTGTGGAAAGTTAATTGGAAAGTAGTCCCTGAGTGAAATTGGAGTCAGTGGTTTTACTATGTGCCTTAAGCTCTTGCAAAATACTTCTCAATTCACTGTTTATGAAAACCTGCAAGTGTGGATCATTGTTCTATATGACTGCTTTTCATTATTAGATCTCCTTGTGCACAGTTCTGAACTGACGGCTCCCTTCTGTAAGATTTAGTATGTTTCTATTTGCTTGAGGGCAAGCAAAGATTAAGTGTGAGGAAGTTGATAAGTCAGGAATTTGTCTAAGTTTACTAGACTAATTCATGCTTAATTTTCTCATTATGACATTAACTTTCCTCTTTAATGCTTTAATTACTCTTCATTGTTATATTTGTCTCCAATGATTGATTTCATATGTTTTCAGGATAAATTACTCAACAAAGTGCTTAAATGAAGATTTTAGAGGTTAGAGCAACATGGGAAGTCAAACCAGAGTCAAATACAGATTTTCATTCATCACTGTTGCACTTTATAGAGGGTCCGGGTTTGCATCTGGGTTTATAAACCCGGATCCCCTCGTCGCAGAACATTCTGCCTAATTTCAGGCTTGTTCCGGGTTTGAGGAAGGTTTGAAACCCGAACATACCAGGGCGAGACTTTCTGCCTAAATTTTCATATGTTCCGGGTTTGCATATGGTTTGAAACCCGGAACAATACAGACGGAGAAGCTACTGCCTTAAATTTCATGTGTTCCGGGTTTGCATAAGGGTTTGAAACCCGGAACATACCAGCGGAGCGCGGATTTCTGTTTCGAGTTAACGGAATATTTTTATCATTTGTGGCCGTCGTTTATGAAGATAGATAGAGATAAAATTCTGTTTTTATAAAGAGAGTCTCGCAACGTGAGATACACACTGAGCGCACGAAATCACCACGTACAGAGAGAATTAGTTTGAGAGTTTTTGAGTCTGTTGGAGCTTGGAGTTTGGAGCAGAGCACAGAGAGCAGTTCACCACGGAGACTTCACCAGAAGTCTCAGAACAGAGTTTCTTCTTGTTCTCTATTTTTATTAAGCTTATTGTAAACATGTCAATGGCTGAGTAGTTCCTCTAGATTTCGGTTTGCTATGTATCCCTGAATTGACAATTCCTGTTCCTTTGTGATTTAATACAATCTGATTGAGTAAAGTTATTTTCCTTGCTTAATTTCTTTAATCGTTATAATTTGGCCAATTATAAGATTAGTATTTTGTTAGCTTATATGTGACGACTGCGGCTTTCAATTGAATTCAGGAAAATAACCGGTTAGTTTAGAGACGGCAATTCCTCTAAATTGCTAATTGACCAATAAAACTAGATTGTTCTTTAAGCGGTTAGTAAACAGTGGGTTCGTAACGAGAGTTAGAATTCAGTCTTTATTAACTAGTATTTGCTAAGCGGGAGACCGGAGGTAAATTATCTTGTTCTAGGGTTTTGCTCATAATTATCTTATTAATCACTTAGGGATAGGAATCACAGATTTAGGGTGCAGTAGTAAACCGGAATCTCTTTTCCAAATCAAATTCACAACATTTATTTTTCCTGCTGTTATTGTTTGCATTCTGTTTACAGTTTCTAATCATCATCAAATCAAACCCCAATTTCCTGTTTTATCCTGCTTAATAAAGATTTAAACTAGACACATCGCCTCCTTTGGTTCGATACTTAGGGAATCTTCTCTATTAAAACTTGCTAGAATTGACCGGTACACTTGCCGTTAGGTTTTACCCCAACATTGAGTAACCATAGAAAGATCGTTTCAAACAGAGAAATTATCCTCCCTGATGGTAACAGGAAAACTTTTGATAGCCTAGGAGATCTGAGGAGTAATAATATAAACTGTCTTGAGGAAGTTATATATATACCATCTTTCATGTTTAATCTTGTCTCCATAGGAAAACTGACAGAAAAATTAAGAGTCCAGATTGCATTTCAACCTGATTACTGTGTTTTGCAGGATTTTGATAGGAATATTGCTCTGAAAATTGGTGAAAAGCATTCTGGTCTCTACTTTCTCAATGTTGCTGCTTTGTGTGATTACATGTTTCACAGGAAATGTCCTTCTGTTGGTTTTTCTAATGCTTGTACAGAGTCTTTAAAGAAAAACAAACCAAAAGACTCTGAATTGTGGCATAATAGGTTAGGTCACTCATCTCATGCGAAACTTTGTAAAATAGCTGAAATAAAAGAACATATTGGATCTGATGATGTTCCTTGTCCTATCTGTTACAAGTCTAAATCAAAAAGGCTTAAATTTCCTCAATCTGATATCAGAACCAAATGTGCTTTTGAATTGGTTCATATAGATGTGTGTGGCCCCATGAGGGTCACCATACATGAAGGACATATATACTTCTTGACTCTAGTTGATGATTACACAAGAGCAACATAGGTTACCCTTATCAAACAAAAATCTGAAGCAATGCAACAGATTAAAAATTTTGTCACACTCATAGAAAGACAAATGAATAAACTTATAAAGATAATAAGGAGTGACAATGCAAAGGAATTGGGGAAGTCCCAAGAAGGAATAAATTTTTTCAAGGAAAAAAATACATCAAACTTCCTGCCCTCACACTCCACAACAAAATGGAGTGGCTGAGAGAAAGCAAGGCCATATAATGAATATAGCTAGATCTTGCTTGTTCCAAGCAGGTTTAGAAGATAAGTATTGGGGTCACTGTGTAGAGCATGCTGTCTACATAGTCAACAGAATTCCCTCAAAACCCATAGGGAATCTCACCCCATATGAGAGACTTTATGGAACCAAACCCAATTATAGTGAGATGAAGAGTTTTGGATGTTTGTGCTATGTCACCAACATATGCCCCAACAGAAACAAATTAGACCCAAGAGCCTCAACTTCTGTATACCTAGGAAATTGTAAAAACAGTAAGGGGTACAAAGTTCTTCACCTAGAATCTGGTCAAGTAAAAACCTCTAGAGATGTTAAGTTCTTTGAGCACATTTTCCCTCTAAGGCACCATGAGTGGAAACCTAGTCCAACAGAAAAACAAGCTCAACCTGACATTTTCCTTACTTATCCAGACCATTATTTTGAGGCAGATGATCATGCTCACACCCCTCTCTTCGATACACAAAATCCCTCTTCTTCATCAGACAAAGAAAACCCTCATTCTCACTCCCAAGCAGAAGCCAACACAGAAAAAGAAAACTCTCCTTCTCTGTCTCCTCCTAACACAGACACTTCAATCCCCCCACAGGGAAATGAAGGTCCCACTGTTGAATCTCAGGGTGAGATGCATGAGGTCTCAGACCTTAGAAGATCCACCAGGATTCACAAATTTCCAACCAAGTATGATGATTTCGTTTGTACCTTCAACACTAAAAATAATGAGGATCCCTTTACCAACATTCTTAGTCACAGACTCCATCACAAAACCTTTGACAGAAATGAAACAGACTCTGTTAACAACCTTACTAACTACACACCCAACAGAATCATTCTATCCTCTGTTTTCCTCAAAGGGACCAGTAACTACTTGCAACAATTAAAGGACCTAACTGAACCACCTAACTATGAAATGGCCAGCAAAGACCCTAGATGGACTAAGGCTATGATGGAAGAATTCCAAGCTTTAAAAGATAATAATACATGGTCAGTTGTTGAATTACCTAAGGGAAAGCGTCCTATAAGCTGCAAGTGGGTATATAAAACAAAACTTAAAGCAGATGGAACTCTAGAAAGATTCAAAGCTAGGTTGGTTGTTAGGGGATTCACTCAAAAATATGGGTTGGATTACGAGGAAACTTTTCTCCCGTTGTCAAACTTACTACAGTCCGTGCCCTTATCATAATTGCCATAAAAAAGGGATGGATTCTTGACCAACTTGACGTAAACAATGCTTTTCTCCATGGCGACCTCCATGAGGAGGTTTATATGAACATTCCTCAAGGTTTGAAAGTTCATGGAGAAAACAAAGTTTGCAAGTTGAACAAATCTTTCTACGGTCTTAAACAAGCCTCAAGACAATGGTATGAAAAACTGACAAATTTCCTTATAAAACTTGGTTTCAAACAGTCTCAAAACGACTACTCACTGTTTATCAGAAGAAGGAACAACACGTTCATACTCTTAGGAGTTTATGTAGATGATATCCTTGTCGTGGGAAATGACATACAGGAAATCAAAACTCTCAAAGGAAAACTGAACAAGGAATTCAGAATTAAAGATTTAGGGAGACTGAAATTTTTTCTTGGAATGGAGTTTCTGGAAACAGAAAATGGTATGATAATGTCCCAACAGAAATATGTGAATCAAACTCTCAAGGAATTCAACATGGAAAACAGTCGAACCTCTCCTTCACCCTTACAAATGAACCTGAAACTCTACAAGGATTCTGGTTCAAAGTTAGAAAATCCCACGGAATACAGATGCCTTGTTGGCAAACTGAATTTCCTTACAAACTCAAGGCCAGACATGTTTTTCTGTCTAATATCTGAGTCAATTTTTGCAAGAACCCACACAGCACCTCAAAGCAGCTTATCACACATTATCTTACATCAAAGGCACTGCCAATTACGGGTTATTTTTTAATACACAACCTAGTTACAATCTGATAGCTTACTGTGACTCAGATTGGGCATCTTGCCCAATCACGAGGAAGTCAATTTCAGGCTTCTATATTCTCCTGGGGGGTCTCCCCTTAGCTGGAAGTCAAAGAAACAGATTTCAGTTTCTTTGTCATCTGCTGAGGCAGAATATAGAGCAATGCGCCAGGTAACTAGTGAACTAAGCTGGTTAAGTAGACTAATCAGTGAAATAGGAATAGAAGATATCACACCCATTCCCTTAAGATGTGATAATCTAGCAGCAATTCACATAGCAAAAAACCCCGTTTCACATGAAAGAACAAAACACATAGAATTGGATTGCCATTTTGTTCGTGAAAAGCTGCAGGAAGGTTTGATACAGGTACAATATGTGCCAAGCACACAACAGTTGGCAGATGTAATGACTAAGCCACTAACAGGAAGGCACTACGAGGGTTCCTTTCATCATTTGGGTCTGCAACAGCAACAAGGACGCGGCTGATCTATGAACATCTGGAGGAAAAGTCCTTCTGCAATCAATCTGGAACACAAAGAGCACTCCTCTGTTGAAGAGGGTACTCTTTGAGGGGGGTGTTAGAATGTGAGTATGTGCATATAATATGCTACTGATGTATATGTCGATATCTGTTATCTTATATTCTGTAACGGGTGTTTTATTTCATTAGTGTGTATTAGGGTCAAGTATGTAATTTTGCTCACGTCTGAGTTTCCCCCTCCGCATCGTGTACTAGGGTTCTGTCCTGTACACTCCCATCGATCTATCTTTCCTATTCTTCTCGACATTGTTCTCCCGAGCTATCAAGCTCTCGTTTTCCTCTAAAAAGATCAATAAGAAATTCATAGTTTGACATAGGCTTCATAGATTAGCTAGTTCGAGAGTTTCTAAGGAATTAACGTAAGGAGGAATGTATATAACCTAGATTCATGTAAGACCAACTAGATAGCCTCACACACATACATATAGACAATGCCGTTATAGGGTTTGTTTGGATACATTGTTTGAAATTAGAAAATAAGAAACTAAATTATAGGAAAAAAAGTATTACGTTTGTAGCAACAAAAAAAAGCACACACACATCATCAAAAATAAAAATAAGAAATAAAACTAGAATATTTTTTTTTTTGAACTTTAAGAGACACTAGAATAACTATTGAACCAAACTATATATCTAAGTTACGGTAGCTTCCAGAAACATGAGTGTTAGGAATATGTAGTAATCATCAAAGTACGTACTGAGGGATATAAGTAAAAGTTGTAACACAAAACCAGAACACACCCACTTACACTTATTATAAAGTCAAAGTTTGACAACGAAGAGCTACATTAGAGCAATAGGTGGGGTCATACAGTGACAATAAAAACTGATTAATATAAAGCTTTTTGTTTGTCCGGTGATTGTTTTTCTCCATGTCATGATCTTCAGAGTCAATGTAGGCTCCGTTATTTCTTTATAATATACTGGTTTCTTAACACTATTTTTTTGCAGATGTGTGTACACAGCCAAAATTTTCAATTAGTTATTTCCTGATAGACCAAACAATAGTAATATTCTTTTTTTAAAAAAAAAAGAATCTTAGAAGGGAAAACTATAATAGTCGTCGTACTCATGAGACTAGTCAAAACGTTTTCATCAGCTCTGTCATAATAATTAATCTCTTCCCTTATAAGCCTAGATCAGTAGCATCACTAGCAGCTTATCTCCTCCACTCACCTCCTTCATTTCTATCTGAACCTCAATCTCTTCTTCTTATCCCAGTAACTATATTGCTCATCTAAAGCTAATAACCATGATAAAGAAGATGTTGATAGCGCTGATGATGAGAAGAAACAAGAAACATAACAAGCTGCAGCAAGTTTACGATTCTCCATCTCCTCCACCGAGCTACATGAGATTAAAACCGGGTGGCAGTGAACCGTGCAGTATTATTCGAAAAGGAAGAGCCTCGACGACGACGTGCAAGGCATCAGCAGTAGCAAGCTGTAGAAAAGGATATGTGCCGGTGATGGTGGTGGGAGGTGCTAGTCATCATCTTGTGGAGAGGTTCCTGATTCCAATCGAGCTCATGGCTCACCCTTCTATCTTAGCACTTATGGATTTATCTGCACAAGAATTTGGGTTTGAACAAGAAGGTGCTATTCAGATCCCATGTGATCCTGATTACTTCCGGGATATTGTTAGCCATCTAAAGTACTTGCCTCAGATCAAGAAGAGCAGATAGTTGTTCCCCTTGGATCTAGTCTTGTTAATTGTCCATTATACTTAGTTGTATGTATATATGGAGGGCCTGGAGGCTATACTGTATCCATAGTCCGAAGATTCTAGTTGAAAAAGTAGGACATATATATATATACCTGTTCTTGGGTGGAAATCTGAGTTATAAAAAAAACCTTTTGCTTCCTTTTCTTTTCTTTCCCCATCTTTGCCTTAGATTGGATGTTTTGCTGTGTGTAATGGCTGTTACCAATAAGTGATCCTCGTCACATAAACCTTGGGGTAAATCTGAAACTGCGGAATTTTTCATGCAAGGTTGTTTCAATTCTTCTATGGTTATGGATATCATTTTGAGGAGGTAGACAATTAATTAAAAGAATTAAACTCTTGGTATCACTAATTAATATACCTAAAAATCGTCTAGTTTGAAAAACTTGAACTAGCCCTACTTAAATATAAATAGAAATAAGATCATATATGATTGCATGAAAAGTTTGGAAGCCATTTTATAGCAACCTTTGACCATTCGAATGGAAGACAAAAACTTCAAGTAAAGTTTTCAAACCTAATCGCAATGACATATAGAAAATTAAGGACACTGATTTTTTGTTTTTCATTAGTTTTATGAGTTCAACTTCAGCCAGGTTGAGAGTGCTATTTTGAAACCGATGTTGGTCGACCATTTTGACATAAGTTGTACCTTTCTATTGGCAAAGATTGAAATGTCGCATATTTTAGTGATTGTTTTTGTGTGGGGTAACATTTATACACGTGTACTACTTCTACTACTTAGCCCTATGTAAACTGAAGGTAGGGTGAGCACTCAGTTTGGATATTTTGATTTTATCCAAAAACTAATTAACCGAATTATCCTAATTATAATTTAGTTTGGATTTGAGTTTTGATTTGTCTAATTCGGTTAACCGAATTATCCAATTTTCTTTACAAAAGATTATTCTATTTTCTACATTTTTGTCTTTAGCGACAAATAGTCAAACACAAACCCTAATTTTGGTAGGTTGAAATCCAAACTAGCTAAAATTTGGATTTTTGATTCACTTTTAAAAAAATTTGGATTTCAGATAATTTGGATAATGATTAATTCGGTTTTAGTCTTAATTTGGATAATTCGGTTTTTAACCAAATAATCGAAATCCATTTATTTTTTACAATTGGATTTCGGTTACCAAATTATCCAAATGATCACCCTAACTGAAGTACTCAAAGTTACAACATGTTGTGTGAAATTATCTCAAGAATTTTTTTGAACAATCATACGTACATACAGCAAATAAATTATCAAAAAAAAAAAACTAAAGCTACAAACCAAATGTTTACCTCCGTCCCAGATTATCTTGTTTACTATTTAGACATGTTGTTTGATTTCAATATTTAACATATAGTGATTTTTTTTGATAAGTCGGGCTTTGCAACCGTATATTACTAAAATTTGCGTGTTACACTTAGGGGTATTAGTAATTTTGGGCCTCATTAAAACCCTCCTTAAATAAACCCCAATGGGAAAAAAAGTTTAAGGAGGGAAAAAGAGTGCCCTACCCTCTCCTACTACATCAAAAAACCAACACGGCTATTACAGAGTTGCTTTACTATTAAAAGTTCACGCCGATTCATCAGGGGGAGTTGGGCAGTTAAACTCCTCGCGCGGCAACTATATTGAACGCCTCAAAATTCGTCGGTCTTTTATCCCTTTACAGGAACCGCAGATCCTCCACCAGATTGCTCGAGTGCATGAACCTTTCGCACGGTATTGATAATTCCTTCCACCATGTTCTAGTCCACCTCCAGATTCCCAGTTTCACCTGATTCACTACCTTCCAGCTTGTGACTGTTTCCTCTCTAAAAATGTAATTGTTTCTTGCTTGCCAAATGCCGTGCACCCCATAGCACAAAGTCGACCTCCACGCTCTACGAGTCTTGTGGTTTAGAGGAATAGCAAACCAGTCCATATATATCTCTTTGGCTGACTCCCTGAACAGAAACCGTATATTCCACCAGGAGAGCAGATGACACCAAATTTCTTTCGACTTTGGGCAGAAGAATAGCATATGTTCTAATGTTTCTGTAGATTGTGAGCAGCTGGGGCAAAGAAGTTGTCCTATCGGGATAATATCTCTTTCAAACAATACTTCCTTCGTCAGCAGGCCTCTTGCCAGAATCATCCACAGAAGGATTTCCACCCTTGGTTCACAATACCCTTTCCATATTTCTTGAAACTGAACTTGTTCAATTTCTTGTCTCTCTGTTCGAGCCAGCAGGGAATACATTTCCTTCACACTGTAGCACTTACCTTCGGTCCCCCATCTATTCTCATCCTGGTGTGTAGGAGATATTTGATTCCCAACTATTATACCCCGTAAATCTTGGATCATGCTACTCTCGTACTCAAACGGTTGTCGCCTCCAACACAAATGCAAGTCCCTGTTCTCTTCATTCTCCTGAAATATATCTGCTACCATCAACTGTTGTTGGCAACTGATATTTATAACCTTGGGAATTTTCTTTTAGAACCCCCCCTGTCGACCAGTTATCCCACCAAAACTTCGTATTCTGGCCATCCCCTATGTGGACTTTGATATTATCTCTCAGTATCTCCTTTACTGCAGTATTTTTATTGGTAGCCTGGAGTATGATGGCCCATATTCCTTTGAATCTTTCTTCCTCTTGAGTGAATTCTCCAGTAAACATTCCTTCTCTGGTCTTGTATATTGAACGAATGGTTTTCTTCCAGAGTGAAGGCCTACTTTGGCTAAAATTCCATCGCCATTTAGCCAAGAAACTCAGGTTTTTCAATTGGAGATCTGTGATCTCTTACTTCCAACACAATATGGCTTCTAGAGCCATCGTCTCTCCCACACTCCTTGATCTCAGTTTGGAGAAACAATAGAATTCTGGACCACTCTCAGTGGCCCTCCTAATCCGCCAGCCAAAACAAGGATATTAAGTGGTCTTGACAAAGCCCCGGTCCCCAATGGTTCTCGTCAAGTTTCTTCAAAATTATATGGGATTTGTTGGTGAGGATGTATGCCTAACTATAATTAAAAAGTTTCTTTCACGGTGGTAGATTAGAGATGACAATAACCAGTGGATATTTGATACCTGATCCATCCGCAGGTGAAAAATGAATGAAAATTCAAAATAAATGGATGAAACAGGATGAATATACAAATGAAACTATAGCCTCCGACTGTGTTTTTAGTGTGAACTTGTTATTATGTTAATTATAATCTGTTATATTCTTCTAATCTATGAATGAAAATTGTGAAGATTCTTATTAGTTTCATCCAAAGGTGATTGGATATAACATGTCACAGCACGCAATAACGCCACCCAATATTAATCATTTACCATTTCTATTATTATACTGTCTTTACTTCCGCATGCATTGCCATCTCCAATTGTTTGAATATAAGCGGGTATTTTTAGTAAGTTTTTTAATTTCAAATCTGTATATTTAATGTTGAATACAGCCATCTGAACGCGTAGACTAGCATTAAAAAAAATGGGTGCGTGACAGTGACAATATTGAATGTACAATAACGTTACGTATTATTTATTTACCAATTTAGGATGATATATATATATATATATATATATATATATATATATATATATATATATCAAACATTTTTCTATGAGAATTTTTTTTAAAAAAATAAAGAAAAAGCTTAGTCAAACTAAGAATTTATACCAGGTTCACAAACAAACATCACGATTCCTCAGGTAACCAGTATCAGGGACGTGATGAGTAGTGACCGTTTAATCCTCATGTCTCTCCAACTCTACGTACTGTAATAAGCTGACCACTCTAATTCACCATAGATGGATCAATCATGTACTTTACTTGAATATTATATGTTTGGGAAAATTCACGATATACCCCTGTTTTCTTTTGTAATTCACAATATACCCCTGTGATTTTTCGTAATTCAACTTTAAACATGTTTTACATGTTGTCCAAAATTGATGAAATTTACATGGACGATGCTAAAGTGTTATATTTGGTCCAATATCAAATTTGAAGTTTTTTAAGCTCACTTGTGACCTGTGGGACCCAATGGATATGTGATTGTTCATTGGGTCCCACAGGCCACATGTGAGCTTAAAAAACTTCAAATTTGATATTGGACCAAATATAACACTTTAGCATCGTCCATGTAAAGTTTTATTAATTTTGGACAATATTTAAGCATGTTTAAAGTTAAATTACTAAAATCACAGGGGTATATTGTGAATTATGAAAAAAAACAGGGTATCTCATGAATTTTCCCATTAAACATACACAATTATATGTAATATTAAGGTGTGACTGATTGCTTCAGATAATCGAAATGAGTTTTGTAGACATCATTATCACCTCTATCGTTACAAGTTAATTTTTCGTACTAAATAAGTACACAATTCCTTGATATAATGTCATCTTAAATGCATATGGATTTGTATTAAAAGGGGACGCAGAGGCATACACTTGTACTCATTTGTACCCAAGAAATAGATAGCTTGAAGCGAATCGAAGATAATCAAGGTGATTCGTAAAATGTGAAAATTTATTGGAAATCAGTAGATCGAAACATAAAACTCAAATACGTCTATATGTAGTTAAAGATGTCTATTTATTGTACATCCAACAATGTAAACGTATACATTGTATAAAAAAATGTACAATGAACTATCTACTAAAAATATAATTTTCATATACATAGTTTGTATAGTTTTGTATGTCCACATGTAGCTAAATATATAGCTACATGTGGGTGTAGCCAAGAGTTGTTGAAACTCAAATAGAAATAGAAAAGTGGTCAAATAATGCCTGGGAATGGAACCAACTTAACAACTAGCTGTAAGGGGGATGAGGGAAGCTCTCCCATATCTCTAGCTTTTTTGGCTTCCTCTGGAGTGTGATTATCTATTGCATTCTTCAAGTTTGAACACTCTGTGCATCGATATGAGTTCCACATAGTTACTCACTTCCTCCAATTCCAGATTCCTGATTTTCCCAAACCTTACTCAAATCTTCCTTCCTTAGAGAAGGACCCTATGATTGGACATTATCTCTTAGCTTTCTTTTTCTAACCCAGAAGTTCTATCTCCCTGCGAACACAGAGGAGATTAGCTCCCCCTTGATTCCCAGGATTGGATCTAGTTTCGCATTGAGGCTCAAGCTTTTGGAGATCTATTGGATTGGGGTACATGCAATGGTTCATTCCTGGATATCTAGTAGCTCAAGCGTGTAAGATATTGTGGTTAGAAATTCTCCCAGCTCTAAGGATTATAGTTCTTTGTTTGGTCTGTGTGGGTAGTTTACACTTCTCCTGGGTCGAACTACGGTCACATGGCCTCATCGGCTTTGAAATAGTCAGATCTGGTCAGAAGGTCTTGTTGTTATCTTTGGCGGATATTCTTAAGCAGCCATTCGTCTAGAGGTTTGTGGTTTGCTCGATACAAGTGTTTTCTTCTAACCCTCAGTTACCTTCATCTTCTGGATTTCTAGATGTTTTCCTTCAGTTCGTCTCTTACTCTTTGCTAATGAGTATCCTCTCTCTTAACTGTCGAGGTTTGGGGAGTCAAAGCTCTAGAAGATGGGTCTTGCATGTTATTACTACTAAGAGGTCGGACATAATTTTCCTTAGTGAAACCAAGAGAAATATGGGTGAGATGCGTCAATTTATCATATCCTTACCCTCTTATGATGGATTGTGGTTGATTACGCAGGCAGAAGAGGAGGTTTGACCCTGCTTTGGCGTAATAACATTGTCTTGAATGTTCTTGATTGCTCTACTCACCAGATTGACTTCCATATTATTGTGGGATTAGGTTCGGATTGATTTCTCACTGGCGTATGGCTGGGCAGAAAGTTTGAAAAGATGGAAAACTAGGGAAGTTGTCAGGTTGCATAGAAAAGCACCAACTATTCTGTGGCTGGTTGTTGGTGACCTTAATGAAATCCTATACAGACATGAGTAGCTAGGAGGTAGGAATCGTAGTCTGGTGAGAATAACGGCCTTCAGAAGTTGCCTTAGCGATTTCCATTTAATGGACTTAGGCTTTGTGGGAGAGAAATTTACTTACTCGAATCAAAGATGGGGCCAAGATAACGTCTAAAGTAGGCTTGGTAGAGCTTTGGTTAATAAGGGCTGGACTAATATCTTTCCCCATGCGGCAAACATACACTTGGGATGGGGATGGTCAGGTCATAAACCTATTAAGGAGGAGCTAAGCGAAGTATTCAGAAAAGACCCGACCCTTTTTTTATTTAAGAACTGATGGGCTGATGACGTAGATTGTAAGGATATCGTTAGTAGAACTTGGTCTGGTTCCCAAGAAAATTATGTTCAGAAAGTGGCGATATGTGGAAGAGCTCTCAGAGCTTGGGGATGTAAAAGACTCCGTGAAGAGGATACCAGAATTCTAGAACTTAAGGATGAAATTTACAAGGTGGCTAACCATAGCTCTCTTGATCCTAACCAGCCTAGATGGAAAGATCCAAATAGATAGTTGGACTTCCTCCTTTTGTGTGAGGAAACCAGATGGGCTCAGAGCAAAACACAAATGGTTAACAGAAGGAGACAAGAATACTAGATTTTTCTTCCACAAAGTCTAGGCTACGATGAGAAAGAATGTTATCCATGATATTAGGGATGATCAGGGGGAAATGTATTCGGACTGGTAAGATATTGTCAATACAGTGAATAATTACTTATTTGGGTTCTACCGGTCTACCAATGCCCCGGTTCTGGATTCGGTTCTCGTAAGGGAGGAAAATAGAGTCCCCATGGACCAACGAGATCTTTTGGGCAAAAGTTTTACTAGAGAGGAAGTTATTCAAGTTGTGCATGATATGAATCCTAATAAAGCTTCAGGGCCGGATGGCATTGACAGAGTTTTTCTTCACACATTTTGGGATATTATGGAAATTATTTCGTAGATCTAGCCCTGTAAGTCCTCAATACTAACTTTATACATGAAGGCTTCAACCATACTCACATTGTTCTGATTCCCAAGAAGATAGGTGCTTGTCACATGAGAGATTTCAAGACCATTCCACTTTGTAACACTATTTATATGGTGGTCTCAAAGGTCCTGTCAAAACGTATGAGCGCGTTATTAAAGTATGTTATTTTGGAAGATCAAGGAGCTTTTGCACTGGGAACACTCATAAATGACAACATTATCATAGCTCATGAATTTATACATTCTATGAAGAACTCTTCAGCTATTACAAGGGACAATTTGCATTGAAGCTAGAGATGGTGTAGTGGCCACTCGATTCTATCAAAAGCTTTAGCCATATCTAGCTAGGGAAAGATGTTAACCATCCCAAAGACGTCAAAAATGATGCAGCTTTTCTAGACTAGTTTATTTCAGTTTGCTTGGACAAGACTCGGGATGACATTGATCAGGTTATCAATCTCTTATGGAAACTCTGGTTTGCAAGGTGCTAGATTACACCACAATAAACCTTACTATTTTGAGCAAGGTACAGATCAAACGGACTCCTTCCTAGACACAACTCTGTCAGCTAAGTCCTCACATTCACAACTATTTGTTGACGAAGAAGAGATGAAGACCAAAGACTTAAGGGTTATGGTAGATGCTAGTGTGGATGCGGACTCTATAGGCTTAGGGGTATTTGCAAAGATAGTTCTAATGTGATTAGAGCAATGACAATTGTTAGAGAAAGTGTCTCATGGCCTCCGCAAACTGCTAAGGCAAAAGCCCTTTCTCTAGGAGTGGATATAGCTATTAAGCTCAAGGCCTCATCGGTTGATTTTATCTTGGACTACCAATTGATAGTCCACTTCCTCTAAGTGAAGTCCAATGTCAGAGCAGATGTAGCAAATATCCTTCATGATACAAGTAAACAAGCATAAATGTTAAGGGAAGTTTCCTGGTCACACATTAGCAGACTCCAGAATAGGAAGCCCATCTGTTAGCTAACATAGGGAGGATGGTTTCTATGGAAGGGATTTGGCTTAATGATATCCCAAAATGTATTACATCATTGTTCTAATAATAGACTTATACTTTCAGAAACAAAAAACGCCTGGGAATGACAACTTTCATGGAAAAGAAGTCCTATTTAGTATGAATTGTTAGCAGTTACATGAAGTCATTGATAAAATCTCTTTATGAACAGGGAAAAACTACACATTTATATGGAAAAATGAAGTGAGTTTATAATTTAATCTAGCATGTTTCAGCTGGAATAAAAAAAACATGCTGATCGATGAAGAAAGCAATGAAAGTTTTCACGAGATTTTTGGAAAGATACTCAACCCCGAAATAGAAACAAATTGTACGATTTTCTATGATGCTAAACACAAAAAGTGGCTGGTTGTCTTTTGGTTCAAGGGTATCTCTCCACTCCTTCCACTACCGACCAAGCCGCCGGGGCTTAGTATTATCCAAAGATTTATATGGAACAGATAAAACATGAAATATCTAAGACTAAGACAAATATCACGGTAAAGATCATTCCCTTTTGCTCCACTGAAGTTTATATGGTTTTAATTAAGCCTAAAACAGGAAAAATGTGAAAGATGTCTGCACACTAAGGACTAAGGAGATATTGCACAACAGTGGTGAGGAAATTTCCAAAGGTAGATGAAACAATCAACACACCATAGTTTACATAAAATAAATTAAAAGTTACGGGGCAAAATGACGAACTAGTTTATTACTCCCTTCGTCCTGAATTGACCGTCCTGTTTGCTTATGGCACGTTTTTCCACTTCAATATTAAGCATATAAGATAAAATAATTTTATAAAACTAAATTTTGTAACGTATAGTTATCATGTAAGGATTCATATGCAAAATTTAAATTTTCAAAATTAATTTATCTTATATGTTAAAAATTGAAGTCAAACGACATGTCCAAATAGTAAACAGGACGGTCAATTCAGGACGGAGGGAGTAAGACTTTAGGTTTAACTGAATTTGCAAACTTATGTCAAACTAGCTTGGAATAAGTGATTAACTTAAAGAACATTAATTGGAATTAATGTGTTAAATTAGCTGATTTATTTGTTTAGCCATCAACTAACTAGTAGCTCATTAGGGTAACCAAGTTGGTAGATGATGGAGTAGGGGAATAATTGATCCCAAATTCAAATCCTTCAAACCACCTTTCTTGGTTGAGGTGAGATTTATTTAAAAAAACAATACTAGCTAGCTAGATATTTAGAAATAAAGAAGAAATTTCGAAATTAGCTAAATACTTGTAACTAATGCAACAAGCATTTTTAAACTATCAATTATCATCATCTTTAAACTTGTTTTCATCAGTTCTTTACCTCACTAACGTGAATTAATGGACAATAGTAAAAGGTTTACACTGAATTGAACAAATTACTTTACTACCAGTTGATAGTTAAAGTTCTTTAAGTCAATATTGAAGTTGAAGTTGAATTTGTTTCTGAAGGAATAATTGAAGAGATGAACGGAGAAACCTCGGAACATTGACAGTTGACCTCTCCACGCCATGCACAGCCAGATTAGTTGAAGAGTTGACTAGTATTTCCTGTTTGGATTCACCACTTCGGAAAACAAAACGTCTACTTGTTTTCCCTGTTTTTTTCAAATACTATTCTACAACCGGTTATATAGTGTGCATTGTATAATGTTTCATTTAAATATAAATATTGTTTAAGTTATTGTATGTTTGTTATTATTAAAGTTGTTCAAATATGTGTGGTATGAGATTGTGCTTTTGTCTTAGGTGTCGTTCGATAGTCACAATTCACTATTAATTTACTTTTTTAAAAAGAGACAGGACAACTGTCAATCACCAATTGGATAAAACTCTTACCATAATACAGTTGTCAAACTCGTTTTCACTAACCATAGTAACATCTATGTAAACGCAGGTGTTCCTGCTTTTGAATGCCGCTGACGAACGGGCTCTTACTTAGACCTTCGGTACCCACGAAAAAAAAATTATCTCTTTGTTTTCAAAAGTAAATGACAGGTGTCATCTTGTAATTAGATGAAAGTGAACCTATAGTTGAAATGTTAAGTTCCTATTCGATAACCACACTACCTTTATATTAACGCAGGTATGGATCGCGTTTGGTCGAACGCACTATACTCAGCTAAACGTGTGACCCGATCGTAGCATTGGATTCCAAACAGAAAAAGAAGAGACCAAGTTGTTAATCTCCCGGACATACCGCCCTACACTTCACAATAGATTATGTCCGCCCTACACTTCACAATAGATTTAAACCGAGCGTAGTGACCTCTGATTTATTGTAGATTTGTTTCTGTTGTATGATTTATTTTTTGAAAAAAAAGGTAATAATGATGTATAAATATAGAAGGATTTACAAAAAGTTTATATGGAGACATGTTACATTATATTCATGGGAAATAACGGGTTACAAAGGGACTACCAGTACCAGCACAAGATAAAAAGGTGGAGGTGGTTATAAACCTATCTACACTATATAGGGAAAAATATATAAAATCATTATTATGTGAGTAGTAAATCCTCCAACAGTGATCGTGGGTTTCGTTTACAAAGTGTGTATATGTAAATAAAACCGGGCAATCAATTATGACCATCTATCGATTCTTGAAATACCATAAGTTTTAAAATACATATTTTATATAGTAAACAAATATATTAAAATAGTTTTAAAAATATATTATATTGTTATTAGTATAATATATAATTATGAGTATATTGTATAGTAGTAGAATTTAGTAAGAGAATTTGTTTTAATAAAAAAAAAAACTTTAAAAAACGGTTGTGATTTTAATGTCTATTAACGATCTAATATTATTTCTGATTAATTTGCTATATTTATTTATTAAGAACAATAATAAATATTATATGTTTTTAAAAGCTATAATTGATTTTTATCTAATTTAATTGTTGTTGCCTATTTAAATTATAATTCTTGTTATTTAAGAAGTCAGTTTTATCTTTTTCATATATTCTAACTCTATTTTATAATTATGTTTTACCTTTCCATATTTTTTGATTTATTTAATAACAAATTTTATCCTTCTATTTTCCTTACTCTATTTATTATGTCGATTATGTCTATCTATATTAGAACTTCCCGTTTTCTAAAATTTATTTAAGTAGTTTAAGTTCCCTTCATTAACTATATTGGTTTGTATTCGCTGTTGTCTTTCTATTTATTGTGTCTGGTGATTCCATTTTTTTCGTAATCTCTCTTTATCTCCACTCTCCAAGCCAGTCTTATTCAAAGTCTTTCTCTTCCTCCTCAATCCCCATCTCTCTCCGTTTTTCCCTCTTTTACTTTAGGACAAAAAAATAAGGTAGCAACATAGATATACCTCCCGGAGTTTGAGATTATCAGCATGATGCATGCTATCCTCGACCGTGGCCTGTGGTATTTTGATGGAGCCCTCCTCATCTTCAGCAAATTGACAAGAAAAAAATCTCATTCTGATCATGTCTTCTCGACCTCTGGGTTTGAGTACACGACGCCCCTCTTGTACTACATAACAGAGATTCTGCCTCAAGTCTTGCATGTCGTCTCGGTACCTTTTTAGAACTTGAGGAGGAAGGTGCTTGCTACAGAGGAGACTTCCTACGTTTTAAAGTCTCGATATTAGTGGATAAGCCAATAATTCATTGCTTGAAGATTATACTCGAAGGGGTGGAATCTACTCTTCAAATCACATATGAAAGACCCCCGCCCATCTGCTTCAAATGTGGTCTATTCGCTCTCCCCACAAAAGATTGTCCCACACAAGCAAGTCTTTTGTTTGAAAATCTACACCTATGGCCCATGGTTGCGATCTTTGGGACTTCATATTGGATCAAGGGGAAGTCCTGACGATAGTTCAGTCACTTGGAAGATCGCTTGTGTTCTTTTGGGCTCTCGTTCGGGAGGCCAGAAGCACCCTCACTGGTCAAGGAACAGTTCCCCCTCTAACACCTCTACCTCCTCAGATGTTCCCTCCCTCCAAAGTTCAGAAGATTTCATCACCCCTCCCCGCCCACCCCTTACATTGGTTTTGCCGGATTCAGAATTTAAGACTCCAACTATGATCCACCCACCATAACCCGCCTCTGACAAAGAACTACCACTACTCCAATTTGTCATGCACGCCCCTGACCTTCCCAAATGTATTCAACAAGGGGAAGGGTCCAGCTGGCCCCTTGATTCCCTCTAATATCAAGAAACGCAACTATGACAGGGTTGTTAAGAGCAGAAGCATGCATGACTCGGTCATTACCCCCCCCAAACCTTTGACAACTCATAAGAAAGGTAAAACATCCATGTCCAAAGCCCCCCCCCCTCCATGAACCCTCCACCCCCCCCCACTTCGAACAAAGAGGCGAGTCTCTGGTCTGACGAGGACTGCCTAGGCAATGATGGCCACCGTCCACAGTCATTGGGTCCGGTAGGGATCCTGGTCGACTATGTGGGCTTTTGGTTCTAATCCCTCACTATGCCACAAGATCATAATTAAGCTTCATCGAATTCAGGAATTCCATTTCAATAAATCTCTAGCTTGTCTTATTTCTAGATTTAGTCTTATATTTACCAAGTATGTGTCAAAGCCATCAACTACTAATTTGAACAAAATAAAGGATGGCATCAATGGTGGAGACCCCTACTATTCCATGTGGCGTTTTCTCCGGCACTATTATCCCCTTTAAGCACTCCCCACAAAAGGATGCTCTCACTGACCTCTGGATAGGCAGCCGTCCAATAGGACATGACTATCTCAATTGCACCCCTTTAGATTAGCTAGGAATGTGGCTATGGATCAGGAGACCTACTACATCCTTGCTTCAACTTATGGTATAACACCAGTATGCCCTCGTCAAAACTCTCATCATGCCAACTACTAAGATGGTCTATCGTATTATATCTCTATTTCGCTTTTAGTCCTAGAATTAAAATTAGAACATGGAAAACTAGTATGTATGCGATCATCATGAAATACCCGAACTTAAATATAGGGATTAAAATTAATCTAATACGTATTTAAGGGCCTAATGGTACCTAGTTAATATGGCAAGGAAAAATAAATCCAAAAGGAAATAAGAAAAACACTAAAAGGCGGAAAACGCTAAAAAGCGTTAAGTAACCATAGGAGGTACCTCGGTTAGAGTATTATATGGATTCTAAAGGTTTAATAAGACCCTAAATAATATATGGGAACAACTCCCGAAGAAAACGGATCCAAATAATGAATTAAAACGCTAATAGAGCTTTAGAGCACGCTTTTCGAAAAAAAACCCGAAAACGTGACTTTAAGTGGTCAAACGGACCTGTAAAAATTATAAATCATTAAATAATAATTATTAAGCATTTATGGGAGCTTAATAGTTAATAAAAATAATTAAACGAGGAAATTCCGGAAAACGGGCCCGGTTAGTGAATAGTACCGAAACCGGGTAAAATAACGAGCATTTCTGTAAAATATGAAAAATGCTCCAGCTAGTACACTGTAAGGGGGCCGGTTTTTAAAGGGTTAAATAACCCCTCACACACACACATGTAACTAGTTAACAATAAGTAAATAATAAAGCAAAAAGTAAGTATAAAAAGCAAAATAACCCTCTCTCACCTCTCATTCCCACTTTCCCTCTTCTCTCCCCATTTCTCCCTCTCTCACCGTCTCCCTCCTCCCTCTCTCTGCTGGGTGCGATTTTTGGAGCTTCTCCAACAACAACAATGGCTTCTCCCCTTTCTCCACATGCTTCATCCTCATGTAAGCTCCAAATGTAAAAATAATTACATATTTGTAATCCCCTCATTCTCCTCTACATTTCCCTCTTTTCAAAATTCGAAAAGGATGAGTTTCATCTCCATGGGTTTTCCCCATTTGAAGAGAAAAGCACACCATTATGGAGCTTGGAGTCTCCTCTTTCCAACAAGGTAAAAATCCCCATGAAAACCTTAAGTTTTCCTCATCTCCTTGGTAGCCGATTTTTGGCTCTTTGTAATGCCTTGTTTTCTCTCTCTCTTTTGAGCATAATATCAACCTTGCAATGGTGGTGGATTCACCTTCTTGAACCAAGGGCTAAAACCCCTTCAAAAAACTCTCCAAAGGTAAACCCTAGAAATTTTATTTCAAACACTTCAATGAATTGGCATTAATTTAAGGGTTAGTATATTAATTGTAGTGTTTTGTGTTCATTGGGTGATGGGAATGGAGTTTGGCAACTCCATTCCCTACATGGCCGATTTGGGCAAGAAAGGAAGAAGGAGGAGAAATGAGAAAGAAAGAAGGAATTAAAAGCTCAAGGTAAGAGCTCCTTCCTAATGTTAAGTTCTAATTGCATTAGAGTAATGGAATGGGTGAACTAATTAAGGAACCCAAAATAATGTATTAGTAATGTCATTTTGGAAGTTCGAGTATTTGTGAATTAGTATGTGGAATGTAGGCCTTGGGGCCAAGTATGTGTGTATGAGTATTAGTATTGATGTTTGATGGAGCATTAGTGTATTGGGATGGATTTATATTTGTATTGATTGCTGGTAGGACCTTGTAAGGGGTGTGGCTAGATTAGGAATGAATTTGGTGAGAATTGGTATGTGTGGCCAAGTAAGAAAGTAGATGAATTATGGCAAAATTTTGGTAGGAATATGTGCATTTGTGAATGACTTGGTGAATGGGAGAACCAAGGTGTGTATTGGGGATTGTAGGGATGTCTAATGACCATAGAATGGTATTTGAAGTAAGGGAATACTAGAATGAAAAATCTGTAGCAAGGAGTGCTAGGAATGCCTTGGAGAAACTAGGAAGAACTAGAGTATAAGATTTGGCCAGTGAATGTTGGACTTGGGTATAGAGGTGTAATGGCTTGGAAATGTATTTGGGATGCTAGGAGTGACATTGGTAGAGGAAGTATTGAATGGTAGAAGTTGGATTAGAAATCTGTAGCATGAGTTAAACAAAAACTGTTACAAGTGTTGGAAAAGAAGTTAGGTAATTGTGTAAGTTGATTGATGGATTAAGAAATGGGATTGGGGATGAGTTAAGGCATTTTAGGAAGCCTAAATGGTGCTAAAACATGTGGGATTACATGTAGGAAGATTGGGGAAGCAATGGGTAAAGTTTAGAACTGAAAACAGAAATAAAAATGCAATTACTGGACTGGACCGACCTTGGGACCGAACTTGCAAGGTCGGTCGGGCCCAGATTTACAAAGACGGGAAAGCTTCTGGAATGGACCGAACTTGCGACCGGACTTGCAAGTTCGGTCGGACCAGAAAATTCTCCCGTCTGTAACCTACTGGAATGGACCGACCTTGCGACCGGACTTGCAAGGTTGGTCGATTCAAAAATTTCCCGTCTTGTAAGCTACTGGAATGGACCGACCTTGCGACCGGACTTGCAAGGTCGGTCGGGCTAAAAATTTCATCAAGTAACTTACTGGAATGGACCGACCTTGGGACCGGACTTGCAAGGTAAGGTCGGTCGACCCTGTAATTTTCCAGCGTATTACCCTACTGACTTCGACCGACCTTGGGACCGACCCTGGGTAAGGTCGGTCGAGTCAAAACTTACAAAAAAAAAACTATAAGATTATGATAAGTATATATATATATAGTATAATATGTATACCACCTATACATATGTACACATATATGTAAGTCAAACCATTGTAAGCAATTAAAAGTAAGTAAATTAAAATGAGGTATAGGAATGTAAAGACTTTAGAAAAAAGTAAGAGCTGAGAAGCGTAAGGATAAATGAATTAAATTAATGATAGTTAGATTAATTATTCGTTGTATGAATATCATAGGATTTGATTGGGAACACCGGAGGAACGTTGGGATTCAAGTACAACGGTGAAAGGTATGATTTCTTCATGCCCTTTATCCTAATCTGGTTACCCCGATTTGTGTGCTTATTTGACCACCTAATAAGATAAATGCATGAATCGGATTATATTGCACTTACGTGCTTGTTTACATTGTTCTCGATATTTGTCTTGAACAATAGTTTGTATAATTCATGAAATATATGAATGATGATGAGTGTAATTGTATCTCGTAGTGTACTTGTATATAGTATTGTTTGTTATGGATGCGTATATGAATAATGTATTTGTGTATGTGGTTGGATGTTGACTTCTACTAATTCCTAACTACCTAACTCCTAACTTAAGTGAGAAATTGAATGAGTAGAAGTCCGATATAGCTTCGGTCACGCGTGAGGATGAGGAGACACAAGAGGTTGGATCCGATTCCTGGTTCGTAAGCTGGTCCACGGCCCCAAATCCCTTAAGTGGGTAGCATCCTGGACTGGTGAACCAAGTAAATCCCGGTGGTGGACGGAGTAGTCCCCGGGCGGAGGTCCCGACGACTTAACATGAGTAAGAGTAAGTAAGTATGTATGAGTATGAGTATGAGTATGTATGCGTATGTATGGAGTAACGAGTAAAAGAGTAATCTCCACCCGATTAACCCGGGTGGACCAATGAAGCTAACAAGTATTGTATATTGTGAATGTAATGGTATGTGTAATTCGGAAGAAGGTAAGTATGTATTGGATGTTTATATTGTATTCCTTGTATGTAATGAAGGGTATGTATGTATGCTTGCGTAAGTATTCTTGTACTGTGTATAAGAGCATGTATGCATGTATGTTTGAATGAAAATGAACTGCATGTATTCGACCAAGTAGTCGGCGTACCCTCACTAGTACGCGGGGTATGCGGTTATCATGCGCAGCGAAAGCTGACCCCCTAGGGGGAACGTTTTTAGTGTGCAGAGTACCCGAAGCAGATGTGGTCAAGGTAAGAGACCGGCGACACACCCTTGTACTTAGAAAGTAAGTAGTTGTGAGGAATGGGTAGATGTAGACTCTTAGTGTGAGTATGTATGAACTTGGAAGAGATATTATAATTGTATAAGGATCCTAGTAGACTCGGTTAAGTATATTGTATTGTATGAATTATGGAGGAGTAAGTATTGAATGGAGCACTGTTGTATTCGATTGACGAATGGAGATGTATTATAGATGTGTATGTACTCGGGATTCCGGTCCATCAGACCGATGCTGTATGTAGAGTAATAGCCTTGTTAGTCACGTGGGTAACTAACGGCATTATCACCCACTGTATGTAAGTATGTATCCGCTGCGTGTATCTGATGTGTAAGGAGATTGGACGGTAATGGCATTGTATGTATTATGGTAGGGGTGTTACAAAAAGTGGTATCAGAGCGAAGTATCGCTCTGATGACTGGAAATACCGAGCTTAGGAAATACCGAGTTAGGAACTAGAAGCTTAGGGCTAAGGGCTGAGTGTTAGCATTAGAGATATGCTAGTTAGGAACCACCTGTGAGTACCGGATACCTACAATACCAGTCCCGCCCACCGCAAACCCCATTGTATAACTTGGGAAAGGACGCCAGAGAGAAGAAAAGCCTTCTCATACTCGGGGGAAACCCGATCTGGCAGTTGTGAAGCAATCACACGGTAAACAAGAACCGACATATGGTAGATTCCAAGAACTGGAAGTCCCGAGATGGATCCCGGTTGAACCACAAAACCGCACGTAATAGCGGTAGGATGAACACTCCAACCACGAGGAGGCTACAACTTACAACAGCATGGGGCGACGTGCTTAGCAGTCGCGAAACCTAGCTAGTCACAACCAACAGCAGGAAAGAAGCACTCACCGTGCAACGGAATGGAAAAGGGAACAGTAACAGAACCCAAGACACAAGTCTGCGGGATAGTAGTACTTGAATAATACCACCAACGGTACGCTAGCTGACTAGGGACATAGTCGGAAGTGATTAACTCCAGAATTACGACGCCATTAAGGTTGCAATACCTGGCCAATACAGCTCAGACCACTGCAAGAACAACCATGAGATATAATCCAACAGGACTACAAGAGTAGTACCTAAACAAGGAAGGCTCAGTAACCACCACAAACGTGTGGGAACGAGTCAAAGGAACAACACTAACCAAATAGGACGGGAATCTCCACGGAATGGAGAAGTACCCAGATCTACGACAGCCACGTCTAGACCACCAAGCAGCTACCTAAGGGATCGAGTATACCAATTATAGATCAATGAGATCGAGGGAAGAGTCAACAAGACTAACAAATACGAGTGGAAACCATACCGTGATCGGTATAGGATTACGCAAAAACCAACAGTACCACGCACTTGCCACGGCAAGTGCAGTAAGAACATGAACATGTAAAGGAACACTAACACGTCACAAGTACATAGTAATGTACGATGACCGTAGTGAAACAACCACAGGATCACACATCCTAACAACCAGACGTATGAAACCTTGGGAAGGCCTAACGGCCCGACCACTGTACTTAGTACATACCAGTCAGCGAGAAGCTAGACTTGGTCAAGACCTCAAGCATGGCTATGCCATGAGAGACTTCTTTTAACACCGAACCATTGTTTTTAAAACCCAAAATTTTTCTTTCAAAACCACAACCTTTCTTTAAACCTTGGATTTTAAAACAAACCAACAGAATTATGGTGAGTATCATGGAATGATACAAGAGGAGTTGACAATAGAATACTTCACCTAGGCGTGTGACGAACACTACGGGTGTACCCAATTATGGGATGTGGGACAACCGCACTTCGAAGGAGCTTGCGGGCCTGACATATAGTTAGGTAAGTGGTAACGTATCAATATGGTACCCCACGTATGTATACATGTAGTGACGCACGGAAAGTAGTCAACTCCGTTCTACGGACCATGAGTGAGTTCAAATCAGAACAGCTGGACACCACAGTCAATCAAGGAGAAGGAAACTCCATTAAGGAACAAGTGTAAGGAACTCAGAGAATCCATCTGAAGATAAGGAATGAAGACTGAGAAGTGCAAAAGCACATATTAGTAAGTATAGACATTGGATGTCTCGAGGACATCAAACAAAAACGTGATAGCTGAGAAGTATACCCAGCCTAAACACAGTAAGGCAGTTGCCTAACGGGAACACCACAATACTCAACAAACGGGACAAAACCCCCAAGAGCAATCACAAGATTACTACGAAGCACAAACCATCATCAAAGATGACATTTAAACCTAGTCTCAAGCACTAGGAGCAAGTATAGACGGTCTACCCAACGACGGGAGACGTTATAACCCAAAAGGGGAATAACTCAACTATGATACCACAAGGCGGTATAGTGATAACATATCGTAAACATTAGCCGGATGTAACGGCATAACTAACAACACCCAGGAGCAATCCTGGGAGGGTGACTGGATTAACAACAGTCAAACAAAGCGTCAAGACAAGAATACAGGAGCTGGAACGAGCACTCGGTTAAGACACCGAAGGGATTTCACTTGACAGGAAATACCCTAGTCTACAAAAGGCACTGATCAGCACCAGATTGCCTAAGAGTCTCCTATGAACGGAAGCGTGATGTCACGACTTACCACGGAGCCCAGCAATACCTCCAACCTATGGGCTAACATGGAGTGGAAACATGTACAAGCAGCTCGCAAGGAGCATAGCTCGCAGCAATAAGGCTCAGAAGCCGTAAACAAAATACGTTATATAAACTTAAATGGTTGCAAAACCTGCACCAGTTATTAGTGTAACACCCCATATGAGCAACTGTTCAACAACCTAGATCCCAAGCCATCCGGGCTTGAAAACTAGCCACTTTAGGCCCCGAATCCTCACTTGGGCTGAAAAGTGGAAGGCCTGTTGTTGTAGTCAACCACGTGTTTACATATAAGGAATTCACAATACTACTCATATCCCGATGTGGGATGGGGGTATTATATACTCCCCACTCAAAGAACGCGATGTCCTCGTCGCAAGCCTAATATCCAAGTCCTATGGACCTCCTCGGTAGGTGTCGGGTTGCCCATCCCAACACGGTCCGAGTCCGCTCTGATACCATATCACCCTCCGGAACAAAACCCGGGAGGGGGGGACAATATCCACCATGGTGAGGGCTTCCCGCTTCCGCTGGGCCACTCTGGTGTGAGGCCTTTTGGGGATGGTACCCCGAGAACAAAACTGTGCGGGCTGCGGCCCAAAGCGGACAATATCACACATGTGGGTTAAGGCTGGGGATGTTACAATTAGCGAGACGTACGAGAGGTATTGCCTCATACGACAAGAAATCAACAACTGGACCATCAATTCAAACCCAACTTTACGAGTGGCTTGAACTGATGGCTATCTCAATGTCACTGTCACTAGAGCATCAACCTAGTATACAGTTGACGGAGTCTTTGATTACCGCCATGCCTTCTGTAGCAATGGTAGCACAGAGGCATAAGAATCATGATAATGCCAACATTGGCCTAGTCCACACTTGGACACTACGAGAAACCCAAGGGAAGGTACCCTCGTTAGCCTAAGATCACCAATGTGGTAAAGATGTGACCCTTAGAAAGGCTTCCATCTACTATAACAATAAAACCACGCAATAGATATTGCCAAGGGGTGATGAAATAAGGAAATGAGATTTCCAAACCATTACGACTTAAAGGAGTAAGCATACTCCATATGCACCCAAACATGTGGTGGACCATTGTGTAAACACCAACATAGCAAACCTTGTCATTAGACCTATGAGTGGAGACAAACCCCTCAACGAGAACTTTCATTTATCAGTGATAGAATACTCTCAATTGGAGAACGAGACCAGAAAAAACCTTGAAGTTTCTTGGGATGTCCCGGTGATGTACATACAAAAGAAAAACTACACAGCAGAACCTATAACCGATGCTCGGCACTGGGAAGATAATAGTTGTCAAAAGCAATCAATGCGTGTGCACATTGCACACCATGAATGACCAACGCTCAAGAGAGCTTGTAACCCGATAAACCACTCCATCCTCGGTCAACCAAGATACTTGGTGAGTTGTATCATAAATGATGATGGAATGTGAGGTAAGCTAACCTACACACGAAACCTAAAATGGAAGAACATCTCCACATTGGGAGGATATTAATATTGCGGTATGCTACGACAACCGTCATACACACGAACATTGGAAACCCCAGGGTATTCATACCATAAGGGAATGGTGCCAATGACAATGGCAATGAGTAAAGAGAAACTATCACAGTAACAGAAACAGTAAAAACGATGTTGTATAATGAGTAAGAATACGGTGCGCAACAAGCGACCGATATGAGGAAGTAGCAGATAATGACACGGATTATAAGTACGAGATGACAGGCAGAAATATTCTTTCCTATCACATAAGTGACTTACTGTCAAGCGTTTACGCCTCTGCACTCTGTATGACTGAGTGTTTTGGTATTGCACCTGCGCAGCTAATGATCTAATGGGATGGCTAAGGATATAGAGAATGTAAACTGTAGTAAACCCTTCCTTTCACCAACAAACATGAAGAGTGTACAATACACTAACAATCACAAAAATGTGAATTCCAATGGAATAAAGGTGAAAGGAGACTTAAGAAAGTCACTAGGACTGACGCATAGAAATGCAAGGTCATACAAGTAAATAACACTTGTACTGAACCAGAAGAACTGGTATAATTTAGAAGCTAGTGACAACAGAGGAAGCACTACAGTTAAGTGGTGACTTAACCTCGCCTGACAATAAGTCGGAGGAACTTAACGAATAATCGTAGAAGCACGAATAGCATGTGCAGAAGATTACCAGAGAGCTGGTTATAAATCTTAAACTCATTGAGTTCAAACACGGTAAAAGAATACCGCATTGTTTAGTAAACCTTATTCCCATAATAGACGGATAAGAAGGTGATGTATAACACATTAAGGATAACAAGAGGGGTGAATAACCCAAGTTATCAGGGTCGCGCAGCAGAAGCTAGTGGGCCCTAGCTAGGAGTATAATACAATGGCTATTAATGCCTTGAAGCCGATTAGTAGCTAGAACCGAATTAAATATGAGTTAAATAAACTCATATAGGAACTCTTGGTGCAAAGACTAAACCATTGGTATGGTTAAGACCCTGTTGACCAGAGCATATTTATAGTATACCGTAATGAAGCTAAACACTTCAGCTTGCCCAAACTGATTAAACCAATGTTTAATAATAATAACATATGGTAGATTACGTGGGTGTAATCCCTTTTAAGGGGGGTAGAGCGAAAACCGCTTAATGCAAGTTTTATAAATAAAACACATAAAACTATAATGTGCATAGCACAAAGGAGAATTGATTCGATGAGTGGTACTTACGTTATATAAACATACGTATTCATTCATAGTGAAATTGTGGTAACTAAGCATTAGAACATGCAAATACCATAGGGCTAATATACCCTCTGTAACCCGTGTAAGAGTATTAGCAGAAGAGTAATGAGTAGTGGACGGAGCCCCACAAGTATTGTAACCCTTAAGAGGTAGTAACGAATGGATTAAGAGTAGTAAGGAATGTAGCCATGAGTAGTGTATTCGTAGGTAAGTCAATTGAAGTGAATTGAGAACAACTGAATTTCATAAATACCGTATTCCTTAGTTAGAATATTTGAGATGAAGAAGAGTAGTGAATGGAAGTGATGATAGTCGATGAATGAGCACTTAGGTATTGAATCCGGGAGTAAAGTATTTGGGAAGTAGATTGAGGATGATTGATGGACTGATTTCCATCCTTTGGAGATGTATGAATTGGTATCACGACTAGAAGAGTAAAAGATAGAAAATGAAAACAACAAATTATTTGCTTGTTGAAACTGCTGTGGGAAGCCGAACTTGATCCTGATCAGATCAAGGGAAACCGAACACAAATTGGAGTGGAAAGATAGTTCAACACTGGTGCTGATCACATCAGGGTCGAACGATTCTTGAAGCTCCCCTCAAGTGGTCACAAGAATCACACATAGGATAGAAGTAATGAATATAAATTGGAATCTGGAGTGTATGTTTTAGAAGGTTTCTATGTAGCCGTGGGAAGGATTTTCCATAGACTGGAGACTAAGTATTTGTTGGAAGCTGGTACGGGAGAAGATAGTAGTATATTACGTTGTATTATCCCAAGGCAGCGGGACATAGAGGAGTCCCGTGTCTAGATGACCTGAGTGCCTGCGGGATTCATGTGTATTGCACTGCTTTGGGGATAGCTTTGCACTGTATGTATGTATAGATTTTATAATAAGAAACCGGATGGTTGGTAGTAATGCGGATTGGAGTAATTATAGTGCATTGGTATGGTATGGTATGTAGAGAGACCCTGAGTAATGGATTTGGGAATTGTAAGGAGGAAGAAGGTATGCTTTGGTATTAGACACGTAAGAATGAGTAAGCATTGTAAACCTATAACCTCGAACAACTTTGAGGACAAAGTTCTTAGGGGGGTAGATTGAAATACCCCGAACTTAAATATAGGATTAAAATTAATCTAATACGTATTTAAGGGCCTAATGGTACCTAGTTATATGGTAAGGAAAAATAAATCCAAAAGGAATAAAGAACGCTTAAAAGGCGGAAAACGCTAAATAAGCGTTAAGTAACATAGGAGGTATGAGACCTCGTTAGAGTATTATATGGATTCTAAGGTTTAATAGACCTAAATAATATATGGGAACAACTCCCGAAAAAACGGATCCAAATAATGAATTAAAACGCTAATAGAGCTTTAGAGCACGCTTTTCGAAAAAAACCCAAAAACGTGACTTTAGTGGTCAAACGGACCGTAAAAATTATAAATCATTAAATAATAATTATTAAGCATTTATGGGAGCTTAATAGTTAATAAAAATAATTAAACGAGGAAATTCCGGAAAACGGGCCCGGTTAGTGAATAGTACCGAAACCCGGTAAAATAACGAACGCGTTTTCTGTAAAGACGAAAAACGCTCCAGCTAGTACACTGTAAGGGGGGCCGGTTTTTAAAGGGTTAAATAACCCCTCACACACACACATGTAACTAGTTAACAAATAAGTAAATCATAAAGCAAAAAGTAAAAGTACAAAAGCAAAATCCCTCTCTCACCTCTCATTCCCCCTTTCCCCTCTTCTCTCTCCCATTTCTCCCTCTCTCCCGTCTCCCTCCCCTCTCTCTGCTGGGTGCGATTTTTGGAGCTTCTCCAACAACAACAATGGCTTCTCCCCTTTCTCCACATGCTCCATCCTCATGTAAGCTCCAAATGTAAAAATAATTACATATTTGTAATCCCCTCATTCTCCTCTACATTTCCCTCTTTTCAAAATTCGAAAAGGATGAGTTTCATCTCCATGGGTTTTCCCCATTTGAAGAGAAAAGCACACCATTATGGAGCTTGGAGTCTCCTCTTTCCAACAAGTAAAAATCCCCATGAAAACCTTAAGTTTTCCTCATCTCCTTTGGTAGCCAATTTTTGGCTCTTTGTAATGCCTTGTTTTCTCTCTCTCTCTTGAGCATAATATCAACCTTGCAATGGTGGTGGATTCACCTTCTTGAACCAAGGGCTAAAACCCTTCAAAAAACTCTCCAAAGGTAAACCCTAGAAATTTTATTTCAAACACTTCAATGAATTGGCATTAATTTAAGGGTAGTATATTAATTGTAGTGTTTTGTGTTCATTGGGTGATGGGAATGGAGTTTGGCACCTCCATTCCCCACATGGCCGATTTGGGCAAGAAAGGAAGAAGGAGGAGAAATGAGAAAGAAAGAAGGAATTAAAAGCTCAAGGTAAGAGCTCCTTCCTAATGTTAAGTTCTAATTGCATTAGAGTATGGGATGGGTGAACTAATTAAGGAACCCAAAATTGTATTAGTAATGTCATTTTGGAATTCGAGTATTTATGATTAGTATGTGGATTGTAGGCCTTGGGGCCAAGTATGTTGTGTATGAGTATTAGTATTGATGTTTGATGGAGCATTAGTGTATTGGATGGATTTATATTTGTATTGATTGCTGGTAGGACCCTTGTAAGGGTGTGGCTAGATTAGGAATGAATTTGGTGAGAATTGGTATGTGTGGCCAAGTAAGAAAAGTAGATGAATTATGGCAAAATTTTGGTAGGAATATGTGCATTTGTGAATGACTTGGTGAATGGGAGAACCAAGGTGTGTATTGGGGATTGTAGGGATGTCTAATGACCATGGAATGGTATTTGAAGTAAGGGAATACTAGAATGCAAAATCTGTAGCAAGGAGTGCTAGGAATGCCTTGGAGAAACTAGGAAGAACTAGAGTATAAGACTTGGCCAGTGAATGTTGGACTTGGGTATAGAGGTGTAATGGCTTGGAAATGTATTTGGGATGCTAGGAGTGACATTGGTAGAGGAAGTATTGAATGGTAGAAGTTGGATTAGAAATCTGTAGCATGAGTAAAACAAAAACTGTTACAAGTGTTGGAAAAGAAGTTAGGTAATTGTGTAAGTTGATTGATGGATTAAGAAATGGGATTGGGGGATGAGTTAAGGCATTTTAGGAAGCCTAAATGGTGCTAAAAACATGTGGGATTACATGTAGGAAGATTGGGGAAGCAATGGGTAAAGTTTAGAACTGAAAACAGAAATAAAAATGCAATTACTGGACTGGACCGACCTTGGGACCGAACTTGCAAGGTCGGTCGGGCCCAGATTTACAAAGACGGGAAAGCTTCTGGAATGGACCGAACTTGCGACCGGACTTGCAAGTTCGGTCGGACCAGAAAATTCTCCCGTCTGTAACCTACTGGAATGGACCAACCTTGCGACCGGACTTGCAGGTCGGTCGATTCAAAAATTTCCCGTCTTGTAAGCTACTGGAAGGACCGACCTTGCGACCGGACTTGCAAGGTTGGTCGGGCTAAAAATTTCATCAGGTAACTTACTGGAATGGACCGACCTTGGGACCGGACTTGCAAGGTCGGTCCGGCCCTGGTAATTTTCCAGCGTATTACCCTACTGACTTCGACCGACCTTGGGACCGACCCTGGGTAAGGTCGGTCGAGTCAAAACTTACAAAAAAAAACTATAAGATTATGATAAGTATGTATATGTATATATTGTATACCACCTATACATATGTACATATATATGTAAGTAAACCATTGTTAAGCAATTAAAAGTAAGTAAATAAAATGTAGGTATAGGAATGTAAAGACTTAGAAAGTAAGAGCTGAGAAGCGTAGGATAAACGAATTAAATTAATGATAGTTAGATTAATTATTCGATTGTATGAATGTCATAGGATTTGATTTTGAACACCGGAGGAACGTTGGGATACAAGTACAACGGTGAAAGGTAATTTCTTTCTTCATGCCCTGTATCCTAACTGGTTACCCCGATTTGTGTGCTTATTTGACCACCTAATAAGATAAATGCATCAATCGGATTATATTGCACTTACTTGTGCTTGTTTACATTGTTCTCGATATTTGTCTTGAACAATAGTTTGTATAATTCATGAAATATATGAATGATGATGAGTGTAATTGTATCTCGTAGTGTACTTGTATATAGTATTGTATTTGTATGGATGCGTATATGAATAATGTATTTGTGTATGTGGTTGGATGTTGACTTCTACTAATCCCTAACTACCTAACTCCTAACTTAAGTGAGTAAATTGGAATGAGTTGAAGTCTGATATAGCTTCAGCCACGCGTGAGGATGAGGAGACACAAGAGGTTGGATCCGATTCCTGGTTCGTAAGCTGGTCCCACGGCCCAAATCCCTTAAGTGGGTAGCATCCTGGACTGGTGAACCAAGTAAATCCCGGTGGTGGGACGGAGTAGTCCCCGGGCCGGAGGTCCCGACGAGACTTAACATGGTAAGAGTAAGTAGTATGTATGAGTATGAATATGAGTATGTATGCGTATGTTATGGAGTGACGAGTAAAAGAGTAATCTCCACCCGATTAAACCCGGGTGAACCAATGAAGCTAACAAGTATTGTATATTGTGTGAAGTAATGGATGTGTATTCGGAAGAAGGTAAGTATGTATGGATGGTTTATATTGTATTCTTGTATGTAATGAAGGTATGTATGTATGCTTGCGTATGTATTCTTGTACTGTGTATAAGAGCATGTATGCATGTATTGTTTGAATGAAAATGAACTGCATGTAGTCGACCAATAGTCGGCGTACCCTCACTAGTACGCGGGTATGCGGTTATCATGCGCAGCGAAAGCTGACCCCTAGGGGGAACGTTTTTAGTGTGCAGGTACCCGAAGCGGATGTGGTCAAGGTAAGAGACCGGGACACACCCTTGTACTTAGAAAGTAAGTAGTTGTGAGGAATGGGTAGATGTAGACTCTTAGTGAGTATGTATGAACTTGGAAGAGTATTATAATTGTATAAGGATCCTAGTAGACTCGGTTAAGTATATTGTATTGTATGAATTATGGGGAGTAAGTATTGAATGGAGCACTGTTGTATTCGATTGACGAATGGAGTATGTATTATAGATGTGTAGTACTCGGATTCCGGTCCATCAAACCGATGTTGTATGTAGAAGTAGTAGCCTGTTAGTCACGTGGGTAACTAACGGCATTGTATCCCCATGTATGTAAGTATGTATCCGCTGCGTGATCTGATGTGTAAGGAGATTGGATGGTAAGCATTGTATTAATGGCGGGGTTTGTACACATCATTAATCAAATTTCCCTATTTTTGAAAAAAAACAGAGAGTGGAACAGAGAAATCTCCCGCTCTATTAAAAGTTGTTGGAGTCCATACGGACTCTTTTTTGTTCTATTACTACGATTAAAAATTATAGGTATATGAGAAATCTAGTAATCAATGACATCATTATGAGGATGATTTTCTACTTAAATAGTGACATAAAAATGGTGCTATCTAATAGAAGGAAGCCATTAATTTAAAGTGATGTGTTTTCATAAATCCAACACAGATCTATCTCAACTCGAACCTCATCTCAGATCTTGTGTATCTTGTCCTGAGCTCATTTACAGGTCTCCACCACACAGATATCACCTATTTAAGGAATTGGTAATGATTTCTAGGCAAATTCCAATGGTGTGAGTTTGCTTCATGTCATAGTACCCTCTACCATTCGCCATACCAAAAGCTGACGAACCAAGCTCTTCATTATAAATTTTGTCTATCCTAAGGGAATTTCTTATTAGTCTTTTCCAATCAAGCTCATTTGTTTAAAATTCTTCCATGGGTAAATCTAAAGCTAAAAGGAACTCCTCAATTCTCAAAACGGTAAGGTATGTCTTGGAACCCACTAATGTGAAAGTGAATGTTAGAGTGAAGTGAGAGCCTTCATTGGTGCGTGACAAGTTGTGGAGGTATTGGGTATATTCACCACTTTTGATCAAAACAATACTATAGATTATGGTGATAAATTGCATGAGAGTTTGTTGGCTACATGCTCCTGGTTGCAATGTTGGGATTTCATTCCTTCCGATAGCTAGCCCCTAATCTCAACATCGATGTTGAGTGTGGTGTGCCACTCTTAAATTAGTACATATGTGTTACCAATTTTGCTTGTGTTGGTTTGTAGTATTATGTACCGGTGGTCTTCTAGCTTAGTATGCAAATATAGGAAGCTAGTGTGGTATTTTCTTAGTGTCTCCTCTTTTTTTGAAATCAAACACTTGGAATTATAACATGGAGCAAGAGTACATAACAGTTAGACACGACCCAGATCATAAAAAAAGACATAGTAAAATCATGACACAGGCCAGCCAAAACTGGCAACCAAAATATACCCACGCAACATGGGAATCATCCCCAGCAAAACAACATCCCACAAGTCTTAAGAACCATACCCCGATGGGCAAACCAAAATAAGACTTAAACAACATCATAACCGAAGATGAAAACAGAGATAAATCACTAAAAGATGTTAGGATATACTTTATATACTATTACATTGATAAATAAGTCTCTATACTTTTGTTATTACATAATTCATTAGTTTCTAGATTGTTCTTAATCATTGTTATAAATAGCAGTCTTTCCTGCTTCTTCATTTGTAACAGAACACATATAAAGTGAATAACATCTCTTCGAGAGCTTCTGTCTCTCTTTTCTTCATCTCTGTCTCTGTGTCCATGCCACATTTACAAAGGATTAGAGCAGGAGACGTGAATCCTCGCTCAAAATCCTCCTCAACATGACTACTGATCATTCTTCTTCCAATTCTTCCTCGATGGCGAATGATGCTAACTCGCTTGAAAACTTGCTTCGATCCATGACTGATTTGAGAAGTAGAGTGAATGATGTGTGTTGATCCAACAGATCCGCTCTATATACATCCTTCTGATCATCCAGGGATGATATTGCCACAAAATTCAACGGTAGTGGATTCCAGACATGGAAGAGGTCTGTTCTCATTGCGTTGATGGCGAAAAATAAGATCGGGATGATTGACGGCAAGGTTAAGCGATCTGAAGAAGATGATGCTAAGGTTCTGGCGTGGGACAGATGTAAACAGCCTGGTGATGGACCTGGCTTCTCAATGCTCTCGATCACGAATTAGCAACTGCATCATCTACAACCCACCGCTAAAGGAATGTGGGATAGCCTATTATCGAGGTATGACAGAATCGACGGAACGAGGCGATTCAATCTCAAAAAGGAACTTTGTGACCTAGAACAAGGAAACGACATGGTTAGTGTTTACTTTACGAAATTTAAAACTGTGTGGGATGAGCTTACATCGGTAGTAGATCTCGCAACCTGCAAATGTAGCAAATGCGGTTATGCTGAGAAAGTTAAGAAGTTACTGGATGAGGATAAGGTGCTAGATTTCTTAATGGGGCTTTAACAATTGTTTATATCAACATCAGAGGAATATACTCATGTTTGAAAACCCTTGCCTAGCCTGGAAAATGCCTACTCTTTGGTTCTATCAGAGGAAGGACAAAGAGAGAGCAATAAAAAGAGAAGGAATGATCGGAAGTAGGGAGGGAGTTTTGTGAATAATGTTCCAAAGGCAATAAGCCACAGCAGGTTGTGAAATGGCAGTCAAATAAAGTGAAGAAGAAAAAAACTGTACCTACTGTGATAGTATGGACACAATGAAGACAATTGTTATGAGAAACATGGTTTCCCGAATGGCTGGAAACATGGAAAAAATAGGAAGACTAATGTTTCAGCCAATACTGCTAATCGAAATGACAGTTCTGAGAATAATGAAGGGACTGTTTCTCCTGTTCCTGGTTGTCACATGAGCAGTTGGGACTGCTTGTTGGATATCTGTAGAAGATTAACCTGGGTCATCAAGAAGGAAACACCTCCTGCAACTTCGCAGGTAACGCTTTTTCTCGATTCTATATTCACATCATTGCTTAAATGTGATAAAGAACTTCGAAGGAGATCATAGATATGGTTGCTGGATTATAGACAGTGGTGCCAGTGATCACTTGACAGGAAGAGAAGAGATCATACTGATAAAAAGGTATTGAGAAATAATCACTTTGTTTCTCTACCTGATGGAAGGATGCAGGAAATCAGTGTTTCGGGAAAGGTTAACTTGTCTGAAAATTCATATTTGCAAGATGTTCTATTTGCTTCAAAGTTCAAGTGTGTTCTGTTACAAATGAAGAAGCGGGAAAGACTGCTATTTATAACAATGATTAAGAACAATCTAGAAACTAATGACTTATGTAATAACAAAAGTATAGAGACTTATTTATCAATGTAATAGTATATAACAGTAGAACAGTATGCCTGAGACTTAGTTCTCATCATTCTGACCCACAAGGCTTTGCTTTTATACTTTATATACTATTACATTAATAAATAAGTCTCTATACTTTTGTTATTACATAAGTCATTAGTTTAGATTGTTCTTAATCATTGTTATAAATAGCAGTCTTTCCCACTTCTTCATTTGTAACAGAACACATACAAAGTGAATAACTTCTCTTCGAGAGCTTATGTCTCTCTTCTTCTTCATCTCTGTCTTTGGTGTCCATGCCACATTGACAAAAGATAACCTAATTGAACATAAGCAACCATCAACACCATGAAGTTCTGAAGGGATGAGAAGCTCAATCGCATGATCAGAATCGGTTCCCATGCCATTGAGCAAGCACCCAATCATTCTTGTTGGCGGCTCCAAGGTGAAGTCGGCGCCACAGGGTTGACTTCATCATTAGCTCATTCGACCTAGTTTGCCATGGACGCAAGACAAGTGTGGGACATAGCCTTCTTATCCTTCCTGCTCGCCTCTTCAAGTTTCAGGTCCCAAAATTTTCACAGTAGAGTGCTCCAAAACTCCTTTCAACTTTTGCCTTTTATGATATCTTGTTGGTAACCTATAACTTAGCTTGATGCTCTCAAGTTTTGTAAAAAAACAAATGTACTACGCAAGTCAATTGTTCCTTATTAAATAAAAAATTTATCTAGAGGCTAGCTCCACCATTTCCATTTGGGTCTTCGATATCGTTTTGAGTTTGGATTCCAAACTTACCACATTCACCTATCGGTTTCTTTTGTCGTTTTGAAAAAAGACAGAATAGTGAAAAGAAACAAACTAATCAGCACAAACGGTATTCATAAAGGTTCAAGAAAATGTCGTGATTGACAATCATTTTTGTCTTGTATTATCCCCAAAACTCTGACTGTGACAATGTTGCATCCGTGCGTGGACAGTGAAGCGTCAACTACATATTGTAATTTGCAAATATTAAATGTATAGAGATATGGATTATATTCATATTGGTTACACAACTAATTGAGTGCCATTATACATAAAATTCAGCAAGATGCACATAATGCAAGAAACATATATTAAGAAATGTGATATTATCCGAATATCCAGATTTTGATTCCAGTTACATGGGAGAACTCCGTTTACTTATTGTTTTTTTTTAATATAATAACTAGATCCGATGGAAGCTAGCGTATAATTAAGTATATCTGAACCAATGATGCCACTTCTTAATTATTACTCTTTATCAAACAAGCATAACTCTTCGTCAGTTTCATTTTATTAATAATGGTAACCAATAATCGGGGAACGACTCACATATTAATTGTATATGGTTCATTATGACTTCGTCACTGTTTTAGCAAATACAGAAGAGGTCAAAATAGTTTAACTCATAATAAACTGTTGGTGTATTATCTACCCTTTCGTGATCTGTATACGTACTTATATATAAAACAATTTCCTTAAAATGAAGAATAAAAGAAAAAAAATAAGATTGTCAATAACCCAATTGGACAAGAATCGTGACTTAATCGTCCGTCATACCAACTTTCTATAAAACTAGACCTGCTGAATCCAAGAAAAAATGGCGCACCTACTCTTTATCTTCACCATAAAGAACTCTGCACCCTTTGTGTTTGGAGGGAGATAATAGAGAAAATGAGGTGTTCTAGCTAACTTATACTATTATTATCGACGACTAATCAGTAGCGTCAACGATGGTTAGAAAGAAGGGCATCGCTTCTTCCTACATCAAGCTGTCGTCCGTTACTCCTAATGAAACAGTTGATCTCCACCAATCATCCTTCAATCATCAAAAGAGTGGTCAATTGCAAATCAGAAGAGGGCAAGTACCTTTGATAGTTGGGAAAGAAGGTGAGATCAAAGGAGAGATTTACTGTCCCAGTTAATCTCATGATGCATCCTTCAATTGTTTCATTGTTGGAACTATCAGCTGATGAATTTGGATACCAAAAGGATGGAGTTCTTCAGATTCCGTCAGAACCTCAGAGTTTCCGGCAGGTCATCGAGGAGATCTCAGGGAAGAGAAGTGGTAAATTGAGGTTCGTGTATTGCATGTGTATTACTGATAAAGGGTTCTCATAGCATAAGTATGCTTGCGTTTTCTTGTTGTATTAATAGTACTGAGAAGGTGTATCTAAAACAAGATCAAGAATTTATAATTGACTATAGAAAGGATTTTTTTTACACGTTGTATACAGAAATTGTAGTTAAAGTTTACACTTGTTCCGAATATCAAGATGATGTTCATAACATGTTGCAAGACACACCCTAATTGACAATTTGTCAAGAGTTACAACAACTTGAATTAGACATGAAAGCACGATCATATAGTTTTATATCTTCATGAAAATAATTCTATATAATTTCATGGTTAGGGGGTCCAAATTTTGCAGTCAGTTGAGCGGTGGAGGAACTATTTCTTCTATGACTTTGTGCACATGTTTTTTTTCCTTTTCTAATAAGTAAGGCTTTCGCTTTTTATTATGACTCTGTGTTCATGTCGAATTTCAAACGTTCAATTTTGTTCTTATTAAGGGAACACTGTCTTGTGCACATGTTCATCTCTCGATCGAATCGGATGGATAGAAGATATGGCCTCTAAGTTGGATGCTATATTTAATGAAAACTGATTGAATCAATTGTAAATGTATATGCATAACAGCCCTATTTCTGAAGTATGCATCTCCTCAAGCATCTCCCTCGACTAATTCGTAACGGAAATATGGAACTTCTTTGAATCATGATGGCTCGATGGGGATCGTTTGTTTTGAGTGGGGAACATAATGAAATCAAAAAAAGGGAATGTAGGGAAATGGAAAATAATTCACTTTAATTCCTAACTGTTTGTTAGGTGGAGGAAATGACAATGAATAATTGATCAACCATCATCGGTTGATGGTCTACCGTTGCCGGCTGCCGGTCAAGCCAACAATTGTCGGCAACATCCACTGGTCACTGGTCAATGGTTAATGGTCATTGGTCAATGACCACATGTCATCGGTCAAAGTGTAATGGGGAAGGGAATCTCATTCCCTAGTAGTGAGTAAATAAATTAGAGGAATTTGGGGTTATCAAATCCTATTTCTCTTTCCCAAAAATAAGAAAAACTGACTAAACAAACATCAGGAAACAATTTCCCGATTACCTCAAAACAAACACTCCCTAATTGTAACTGGGGTGTTCTATTGCCTCAAAGATGTATTTTACATTTTTTTACTTCAAGGGGGTTAATACAAGCTTAACTAAATCTATGTTGAGTACACAATCAACATGTATTCCATCGTTCACAAAAATAGTATTGAACGACACATTCAAATAGTTACATCAAACTCAAGCGATTAATAATGTTGAATAATTAACAATATCACATACAACTCAGGGCGGAGCCCATCCATATCCAACACATTCAGATTCTAGTAACACAGAAGATCAAGCACTCTTACTTAGATCAACAAACCGATTGTCGGCAATGTCCGGACATGGCTCCGTTGACTCATAACATACAATCTCAACAAAATTCAATCGAGGTCCGATTCTCATACGCGACTCAACGCTTACAACAAGAACATACTATAACAGTATCAACCTAAGAAAACAATAAGGCAAGTGCACCCAACTCACTATAGGGCAACAAGGACATATCCACAAGAAAATTGGTTTCTAATCCCTAGCCTTGGTATCTAGTAATTGAATTAAAAGAATGGTAAATGTGGGTTATTCCAAGCAAGCTTGATTGTTTATTCAGCACGATAAAAGTAATTAACAAGTACACTAAATCAGTGTTTTAGTGGATTGGATAGGAAATGTACCCTAGAATAGTGTCATCTCCCATATAAACCCAAATATGACCTTAAGATTAATTCACTCTAGCTGTGTAATATAGCTAAAATTTTCACTCTCTAAAATCTTAGAGTAAGTAAATTCTTATCTATCTAAATTAACCCTTCGATTAAGTTGGGTTCAATCACCAAACAACATTAAACAAGAGTTCTTAGCATATCAATAGAATTCAACAACTAATTAAAGAGGGAAAAATATAAGGTTCCCCTCTCTCTTGACCAACCCCTAAATCAACTATATATGAAATTAGGAATCACCACAAATGCATATAGAAGATCAATAGAGCATTCAACAAATTTCAAGAGAGAAAACAACTATATTAACTAAAATAGAAATTAGAAGCTAGTGTAGGGATTTGGGTCAAACCCCCATCCCCATGTATAGAGTAGAGTCTACTCAAACATAGAGAGATCAAGGAAGATAAATGAGTAAGAAATAGCCACTAATGAGGAGGTTGAGCTTTAATGGAGCTGGCGTCTCCCCCCTCTTTCTTCTCTTCTTCTTTTTCCTCCTTGTTCTCTTCTTCTCTATTTGGAGCCTCTCTCGTGTGTAGAAAATGGGGTTGGAGCATCGAATGAAATTCTCAAAGTTTGTGTTTGTTCTGTGAGAGAAATTGGGATTTGTGTGTGGTCCGGGTATGTGTCCGGAACACACTGTCATGGCTGAATCTGGGCATGTCATTCACTTCGCTTAAGATTTGTGTCCGGACATATATGTCCAGACGTCACTTAAACATTGGCCTGGGTTTGTAGCCCCAGACACAAACCCGGATAGGGTCAAAAAAGTGGCAAAAACATTTGGTCCGGTCTGACCACTACAAGAAATGCCAGTAGCTGATTCTCAGGGTTGATTCTCGACCTCCTGACACGCATCCCAAGACTTGTCTAAGCTCTCGAGCAGCTCTTTTTGCATCTTTCATTCATGCTCAATTAAGCTTTTACCTAAATTGTAACCAAAAAGTATAAGTTCATCTATAATAACAAAATACTCTAAAGTGGTGAAATAGGTCATAATCTAAATAGAATGGCGGCGAATAAAGACCCAATAATTACATTATTTCACCACTTATCACAAGTCAACATGACTGGCCACCACCAGATTCAACTGACAACAGCTCAGTTAATTCCAAAACGTTACTCAATCAATATACGATCAATCTTCAATAGCAGCACAACCTATTTTTATCAAAACATCAATCGACCACAAACCAGATGCCGGTGTGGGCTCGGGTTTTTATTTACAGTCAATACAACCATAAAACACAACTGGCGCATGGCCGTTTTGCGAGTGTGGTACGGGTTCTGAACGAAATCTCATAAACATGTCTGCGTTGATTCCGACTCCCATACTTCAAAACATAGACACTCAGCCGGTATATAACTATTTTTCAGTCCGTAGCCAAATTAAACCGAAACGTTTAATGCGACTGTTTCAAAATCGTTCATCAACCTTAGTAAATTGAGTGCAACTTATGCGCAACTGATACTTGGTTAGCCACTGTTTGTCCTTGTTGGAAGCTTCAAATATTTTAGAAAATTTACACACGAATGAACCTAAACTGACACATGATTGCCCGTCGGTCGGAGCTCGGTTTTGCTTGTCATAACGTTAAAATTAATTCAAAACAAACTTCAAGTTCAATCCACAATCACAAGTTAAAACCCATAGTTTGAGTTACGAAAATGATAATCAAGGTAATACATTATTGTATGATAACCTTAGCCCTGGTATTCCTCTCAAACACTCTAATGATGTCCTTCGACCCGATCTACAAGTACCACACAACAACAAGCTGATTAGAAACCAAACCCATCAAATAATCATCCTTCTAATAATCATATAAGAATCTTATCAAACTCCTATCGACATTATCGCCTTAATATTTATATTTGCACTAGCGATCATCTTTATAAGAGATGAATTCTTTTCCATGCTTACCACTTTGAGTTAACACTTGGGAAGCTTCAATTTCACTCTAGAACTCCCAAAAGCTATAGATCCAAGTTTCCATCTTTCCTCTTTCTTTCTCTCTTTCACACGGCTCAAGCAACTTTATCTCTAACTTTTTTTTACTGAAAATTAGCTTAAATATATCAAAGAGGCGGCATATCAGTTATAAGGTTCAGTTGGATAAGTTTTCAACTTAACCTAATCCAAAACACACAAGTTTGCAACTTAGCCTAACACTTCCACAAAAGATTAACAATAACAAACTATGGTGCCAATGACCCTCAACATAATTTGACAACAAAAGATTATCAAATTGAACTTGATCATAATTCAAATCTAGATTACAACTTCGTAACAAAATCATATACCTTGATCAAGGAGGTGCGGGTACTTATTCCTCTTATCATCATCAATATCCCATGCAGTTTCCTCGATGACATGGCTCAACCATTAAATCTACACCATATGGGTCAGTTTTGAACAATTTTCCAATTATTAAATTGAAGAACCTTCACTAGATACTTTCATAGGCCAAATTCGGATCTACCTCCACTATCTTTGGCTACATAACATGCGAAGGATCATGGATACACTTCTTCAGTTGGGACACATGAAGCACATTAATGTGTACCCTATCCAACTCCTTCGGCAATGCAAGATGATATGCCAACGATCCAACCCTCTCAAGATATCATACAACCCAATAAATTTGTGGCACCTCGAACTCAACAGGTATCCACTTCATATCAGCGTACAATATGTGTCGATCCTGGGCATCCATCATGCGATCCTGAATCAACCTCACATAATTCATCATCTCTTCCATCAACGAAGACCCTAACATCACTGTCAGTGCGAACCCTAATTTTTAAACCTTATCATATGTGGTCAAGTGTTTAGGATCTATTCAGGTTCTATGTTCAACTTTTAACCACAGTTGAAGAACTTTGTTATAAAACAATAATTATTAAAAATTAAGGTTAGGTCAATAGGACCTATTAAGAGTCACCACCTAGTTTTAACCTAATTAATCTAGGAAATATAAGAATTCGGGTTTAGGGCTAGGTATATAGATCTTTTTGGGTTTAGCATTTAGGATCTATTCGGGTTCTATGTTCAAATTATAACCAAATTTTAAGAACTTTGTTAGAAAACAAAATTATTGAAATTAAGGTAAGCTCACTAGGACCTATTAAGAGTCGGCACCAAGTTTTAACCTAATTAAACTAGGAAATGTAAGAATTCCGGTACAGGGGCTTGGTATATTGATTTTTCTGGGTTCAATTACTTTCATTACCCTTTCAGGTTATTTTTCCTCTACTTATGTTATATTAAGGCTTATACTAAAGTTTGATTTACCTGAATGACACAGCTTCTATCTTGTTTATACATTTTGACCAAAAATTACCTAAACTAAACTAGGGTTTCAAGAATCAAATTAGGTCAAACAGTAGCTATGTCCGTGACCCCAGACCTACTATCCATGACCAAGGACCTATAATTGAAAATTAACTAGAAAACACAAAATTAGTAAAAGATATAAAAAAAACTCTAACGTCTAGGACCCTAGACCTAGCGTCCGTGATACCGAACGACCCTAAAAATCAATTAAAGAATTTGAAAATTAACATCCGCCGCTGTCCGTGGGTCCTCTGGTACCCCGGACGCCTCGTTCAATACCCGGACATGTCATCTGTGGGTGTGAACCACCCTCGGATAGCAAATTTAAGGAGATTGTAATGAAGCGTTTGATTCAAATTTACGGGTGGTTTCCCTATGGGGTTCTACGTTTATTTGTGAAGAAATAATTTCAATTTGAACTTGGGTTTGTGAGAAAACTTAGTAAGCATTTTACTGGTTAGAAAGCAAAGAAACATAAAAAGATTTCAATTTGAGATCGGTTTTCAATAGAGAATGAATGTGGGGAGTGTTTGGAGGTAATAGTTTAAGAATTATGGGTTACTAATATACTTCGAGTTGTTCAAGGAATCGCCCACGTTTGTCAGGATTCTTCGATCGGTTTGTCGATTTTGGCTTGGCAACGCCCTCAGCTTCTAGTGGTTCTTCCTATATGTTTTTTCACGTATTGACATGGATTGGTTGATGGTTTGGTTATTAAAACTTTTGTATGGATTCAAATAATGAGTTTTTTTATTCCTACACCTTTTCAATAGGATTTTGATAGGACTTTGTGGCTAGGGAGTAGGATTTTGTGAGAGGAAGATTGGGTAGAGTTTATTCTGACTTCTAATGTGTGTTTTGGTCATTGGAAATGTTGTTCTATAGGCAAAGGCTAAGGAAAAGAGATAAAAATAAATCTCGGTAAAAGATCTAACTTTATTATGATTAATACATTAACTTCTCAGTCGATTTTGATTGTAAATTTTAATCACAGATGAAGGTGGGTGTTTATGAATTTTGAGATTTGGAATCACCTCATTTAGATAAACAAGTGATTTAAAAAATATTGCAATCTGGCACCTCCAAATATGATAATTTATTCTTTCTTAAAATTTCAAAAAATTTAGAATTAATTTGGGTACTTTTCGGTGAGATAGAAAATTTTAAAGGAGTGAGTTTTCCCTCTGAAAATTTGGATTTTGGCTCCAAACGTATTTTTCCATGTTTCCTATAAATATACATGTTTTCCATGTTGATATTTTATTTTTAGTAAGTGGAGGTTTTTCCTTCTATTTTTGGAAGTTTTGGGGCATTTTTGTGCCCTTTTTCTGACTATTTTACCTTGATCTTGTCCATGTGATTTACAGCCTTTCTCCGGGTTTTAAAGTTTTGGGTATAACAATTATGCTAATGTCACCCTAATCTAATGGTGTCTAGCACTTACGGTCATACAAAGCCTCATAAGGTGTCGTCCAGATGCTTACATGATTACTATTATTATACAAGAACTCAATCAAATGCACATGATCAATTCATGATCCTTGAAAATCCATCACATAGGCTCGGAGCATATCCACAAGTGTTAGAATCGCCCACTCTGTTTGACCATCAATAGTAGGGTGGAAAGCCCACTCGAATGCAATTTTTTCCCATGTCCTTGTTGAACTATTGCAAAAATCAGGAAAAAGACTTCAAGTCACAATCTAAAACATATTTCTGGACACACCGTGGTACCGTACTATCTCTATAATATATACGTATACATCAAACAGCTTATCCATCGTCCAAGTATCCCTCATGGGAATGAAGTCTGCCTTCTTCGTCAAGCAATGAACAATGACCCATATCTGGTTCATCCCATTTTGTGTCAATTCAAGCCAACCATGAGATCCATGGAAATGGCATCTCCCACTTCCAACTCAAAATCTTCAATGGCTACACTAGACCTCCCATGCGCTTATGCTCGAACTTGACCTTCTCGCAGACCATGTAGAGTGACACAAACTCAGTGCCTACCCACTTCATTCTCGGCCACCAAAACTGATTCTTCAAATCCTTATACGTCTTGCCCCCTCCTAGGTGAACAAAATAGGGTGTGTTTGTAACACTCCATATGGGTAACTGTCTAACAACCTACCTCCCAAGCCATTTGATACGAGGATTAAAGTGATTAGCTAATAAGGATACATATGAGTTGACTACAACAACAAGCCTTCCACTTTTAGGCCCGAGTGAGGACAAAGGGCTTAAGGTAGCTAGCTTTTAAGTATGAATTGCTTGGGAGCTAGGTTATTGGACACTTACCCATATGGGGTGTTACAAATGATATCAGAGTTGACTTTGGGCCGTGTCGGGACCAACTACAGAGGTAGCCAACCGAGGAGGTTTGTGGGACTTGGATGTTAGGCTTGCGACGAGGACGTCACGTTCTTTGAGTGGGGGAGTATGCATTACCATATCCCACATCTGGATATGAGGATTAAAGTTATTGATTTATAAGGATATATATGGTTGACTACAATAACATTTCACTTTGAGGCCCAAGTGATAACAAAAGGCTTAAGGTAGCTAGTTTTCAAGCCCGGATGGCTTTGGAGCGAGGTTGTTGAATAATTATCCATGTGGGGTGTTACATTGTTACATGCCTCGCTCGTAAATTGATCCTTCACATTAGTCCTTTATAACGCACACACCAGCTACCTTAGAAATATAGGCTCTCATCATCATGAACGCGGAAGTCATTAGCCTTCTCGTCCACTATCTTCTAATGAATTCGGTAAAGCTTCACATCTTTAATATGACCATGATGGATTTCATCAAATATATCACTCAAAGTCAGTCACTGTGAATTACTTCACAGCTCTACCTACACCACCAGCCTTGGAAGCAACATTAAAAAGTTTATTTTTCATAAATATAAAGAAAAAATTGTGCAACTAGGATAAAATAAGTGTACAAAAAGATGAAAGAAGAAGATGTTAAATTTTTAAAGAAGCTTCACTTTTTGGAAACAAAAGTTAGACCTTGTAGGACCGATGTGTCTACTAGACTGTAATAGTCGATGAAAATATCTTATGTATTGGATACATATATTCGTATTACAATATCAGTCTATTTATAGGAGAATAGACATAGCAATGGACTGTAAAGAGACTTGGGTTGTAACAATGTATTGGGCCTATACTAATGGGCGACTATTGTCTCGTATCCCCCGCGAGTCCAACACCCGACTGGTAAGAGGGAGTTTGGCTCGGTGTTGTAGGAAAATCAATGTCGAATTAGGTTTTGTGAGGAAGTCTGCAATTTGGGAATTGCTAGCTAAATGAGAGATCTTTAAGCTTCTTTGAGCGATTCTTTCCCTGACGAAAAAGTAATCAATCGAGACATGTTTGATCCTGCTGTGTAGTACGGGATCTGTTGCGAGGAACGTCGCTCCCAGATTGTCGCAGTACAAGTGTGGTGGATCTGGAAGAAAGAAGCCATGTTCACCGGGGAGATTTTGAAGCCAAATCACTTCAGCGGCGGCGGAAAGCAACTGCTTTGTACTCCGCTTCGGTGGAACTTCGAGCGACGGTTTTCTGTTTCCTGGAGGACCAGGAGACGAGGTGGGAGCCGAAGAAGATTAAGTGAGCAGCCGTTGAGCGCCTATCAAGAGGAGAACCTGCCCAGTCGGCATCAGAGAAGACATGGAACTCCATCGCAGACGAGGCGTCGAAGAACAACCCTAGTTGTTGGGTCCCATTCAGGTAACGCAGTATTCTCTTTACTGCCTGCCAGTTTTTCTCAGTAGGAGCATGCATTTTTTGACAAACTTTGTTGACCGCAAAGATGTCAGGGCGAGTTAGGGCTAGGTATTGCAGACTCCCAACCGTGCTGCGATATTGGGTGGGGTTTGAAAGGGGGTTAGAGTCCAGGGTGTCAAAGGTAGTGTCCGTAGACATAGGAGATGCAACAAGTTTTGATGTTAGCATGTCTGTGGCTTTCAGTAGGTTTGATGTATTTGGTTTGGGTGAGAAGGGTGCCTGTTGTGGTGCGAACCACATTAACTCCCAAAAAATACTGCAGGGGGCTAGAAGCAGAAATAGGAAATCGAGCAGATAATGAGGATAGAAATTGAGTGATTAGTGTTTGAGATGAAGCAGTAAATAGGATGTCATCGACATAAACCAGAATATATATCATTTCTCTGTTGTGACAGTAAATAAATAGAGAGGAGTCAGAGAGAGAGGGTTTGAAACCAATTTCAATCAGAAATGAGCTTAGCTTAGCAAACCATGCCCTTGGAGACTACTTTAGGCCATAGAGAGATTTCTTGAGGCGACAAACATGATTGGGGTAAGAGGGATGCACAAACCCTTGAGGTTGCTGTATAAAAACAGCTTCCTCTAATTCACCATGTAGAAAGGCATTTTGTATGTCTGCTTGATGCATAGGCCAGTTGTGAGAGGTAGCTAGGGAAATGATCATGCGAATAGTAGCAATTTTAACTACTGGGCTATAAGTTTGAGTGTAGTCAACCCCATAGGACTGAGAATACCCTTGAGCAACAAGCCTGGCTTTCCTTCTCTGGAAGGAGCCATCAGAGTTGTATTTTGTTCGTAGTATCCATTTTGTGCCCAAAATATTCATGCTTGGTTGGTAGAAAACAAGTTCCCATGTGTGTGTTGATTAAAGCATTGTATTCCTTGTGTATTGCCTTTTTCCATTCTGGATAAGCCAAAGCTTGTTTGAATGTAGGGTCAGTGGGTATTGATGATGTGGTGGTAGTGGTAAGGTGGGTCTGAGGTCAAGGTATGGTTCCATTTGTATAGGTTTTTGGCTTCAGAGAGTTTGTCTTATTTCTTGTGAGCATAGGATGGTGGTTTTGAGGTTCAGGATCAGTGGACAGGAGGGTATCAGTAGTGGTGATGAGATCATTTGTATGTGGAGCTGAGGATGAAGGTTCTGAATGATTTGGGGATGGGTTGGTGGGAGGTATAGAGACAGTCTGTTGAAAAATATGTAGAGGTGGGGAATAGTAAGATGTAGTATCATGGCTAGGTGGTGTAGGTGTAGTGGGTTTGGGAATGGGTTTTAAAAAGGGAAATGGGTTTCATTAAAAGTAACATCTCGTGAGATGATAATCTTGTGAGAAAGGGGGTTGTAGCATAGGTACCTGTGGAGGGTGATTTTTCGGTATGAGGGGGGGGTCTATTAAATATGGTCTAGCTAAGAAGTCTAGATCCTAGAAATTTGCCATTCTGTGGAGGGTGAAAACCCGTTAATCTGGCATCCCTCAAATACCTACTACATCGTCCGTCTTTCCCAGAAAGCATAAAGGGGAATGCAAGTGCGCACTACACCCGCTCAATGGGCTCCACGCGGACTTATGCCCTAAGGGCGAAATTGACTAGAGTCGCCACCTAGTTTGACCTAAATGAACTAGGAAGGAAAGGAACAGGGTTCCAAGAACCGTTAGTTGACTCTGAGGTTGTTCCCTATGGATAGGATTTATCTGATCAAGCCAGAGATTCTGTTGTGGGTTCGCACTGGGTTACACCCCTTAGAATGGCAACGACCACGACTTCGGATTGGTGCCCGAGGAAACCTCGGTCTCCAATTGTCGGGCTTGCCTTCTTTCAAAACCTTTTAGAGAGATTCATTTAAAAGCCAAGGATAGGATTGGGAGAGAGAGAGAGAGAAGAGAGAGTGGATGAGGCGAGCTTTTCTGCCAAGCTGCGCCAAGGAGAGGAATTAGGGAATTCGAAGGAATATAGAATGAAGATTTGGGAAAAGTTTGAGGTTGATGAATAGACAAACTTGGAGTCTGATGGTTTGAAGTTTGTGGGGAGCAAAGAAGGTTTGAGCGTTTTGAGAGATAGAGAGCCACCTTAGAGGGGAAAAGGGTTTTTTGTTTGGAATGGGGTCGCACCCTGTGGGCTGCCTACGTACTCAACTCCATGTTGAGATCAGACCTTACGTAGTTCACGGTTTTTGGTTTTTGGAGATTTAGGGTTATTTGAGGGTTTTTGAGAAGTTTGAGGGGTTAGTCTGTGAGACGCTCGGGTCCGTGAGACGTTTGAAACCTTGAGATGTCGAAGTCTGTGAGACGCTTGGGTCTGTGAGACGCTCGGGTCTGTGAGACGCTCAGGTCTGTGAGACATTCGAATCATTGGAATGACAAAGTCTGTGAGACGCTCGGGTCTATGAGACATCCTGAGTGTAGGGAATTTGAAATAGAAGTTGAATTGGAATTGAATGAATTTTTATTTGGACTTGAAATGAAATTGAATTTGGAATTGAATTTAATTGAATAAGAATTGAATTAAATCGAGTTTTTGAATGAATGAATGATTGAATGAAGTTTCTGAATCGAATTGGAATTTACAAGTCAGGTTGAATTTGGGCTGAATTGAATTGGTTTTTGGATTTGAATTTGAGATGGGATTGAATCAGTTTTTGGATTGATTGTGTGCCAAATTTGAACTGATGGGCCAGGTTTGGGTCTTGGAATGTTGGGCCGGAATGGGCCTTGAAAGTGGGCCGAATTGGGCTTTGAGATGGGTCTCGAATTGGACTTTGAAATGGTCCTCGAATTGGGCTTTGAAATGGGCCTCGAATTGGGCTTTGAAATGGGCCTCAAGTTGGGCTTTAGAGTGGGCCTCAAGTTGGGCTTTAGAGTGGGCCTCAAGTTGGGCTTTAGATTGGGCCGAATTGTCTTGGAAAGAGCGGAGCGAATTGGGCCTTGAAAATTGGACCGCAGTGGGTCTTGATAATTGGGCCGGAATGAGCCTTAGAAGTTGGGCCGAAATGGGCCTTGAAAGATTTGCCGAAGTGGGCCTTAGAAATTTGGGCCGGAATGGGCCTTGGAGATTGTAAGCTACAAGGATTTTGGGCTTGAGTCAGCATTGGGTTGAATTTGATTTTTAGGCCTAAGAGGTTTTTGGGCCAAATTGTTGTTTTGGGCCAGATTTGAGATTGAACTAGATTGTGTTTTGGGCCATATTCTAATTTGGGCTGGATTTTAGAAATGGGTTTGGATCTGATTTTTGATTTCGGGCAAAGTTGACTTATGAAGTTTTGGGTCTGATTTTGGGTTTGAGACTTGTGAATTGAATTGCTCTTTTTTTTTGTTGGAATATCCTTTTTTATTCTCATTATTAATATAATAAGGTGTGGTTTGGGTTTAGGGGTCACCCAATTTGCTAGGTGGGACCATGGCTCACCTAAATCTCTGGGTTCACCCACTATCCTAAGGCTTGATTCTAAGGGATAATAACTAGGGCTTAGTAATAGGCAGAAGTACAAGGATATGAATTAAGCGCTGCAATAAAGTTAAAATATAAAACATGTACAAGTACATCGCGGAGCAATTAACCTAAATGAACCACATATCAAAACTGAGAAAGGAAAACCAACTAGACTCGAGTACCCAAATCAGTTTCATTCTTATTGAAGAGCTGGAATTATAACTTAAGCATAGAAAACAAACCTAAACTTAAGTCACTAACCCAATTCGTTTTACTTCTATTCATTGTTATCAAGCACCAAAATTAAGTAATCTAACTTGAAGAAAAGGTGGGAACTAAATTTGGGTTGAAGGTTACAACAGCCTAACAAGCCTAACTGGGTACAACACATCGCAAGACAATAAAGAAATAAATGTGAGATAGCATATGTACATTAAGAAAGAATTACGAGAGCAAACAACTATAATGAATAGATGAGTTCCGATCAATCAAACTTAAAAAGACAAATGTAATGGTTATTATACTATTCCAAAAAAAAAGTCTAGACCAAGCCTTAAACTCCAATTCAAGTTATTTTACCGGTTGATATAACCGAAGTTCAAGACTATCGAATCTTCAAAATGCACAAATTAAAACCTTAGGTCAATTGCATCAATTGGATGTTGTGACCTGAAACCATGATTAATAAGTCAATGTTATTTAATGCCGTAAATCACCAGCAACATCAACATATCAGTCGGTGGACCTAATTCAATCAAATATACAGAAATTAAACACATCATTAGTGAGGAATATATACAGCCCGTTCAGATGAGAAACAAAATCCAGCATGGCATCAAAATGTCCAACGAATCAAGCGAATTAAAAACCGATGCAGGTTAGGATAGATACCGAAAATAGAGGGCTAGAGATCCAAGAAAATCTGTCTGATTGTCGGTCCTCAGGAGCAAAAGATAACTCATCGGATGAGCTCCCTCGTTCGCCAGTTGGTGGTGGAAATCGCCGTCGGTGCAGAGATTGAAGAGGAGCAGAGCAAATGTTCCTTGTTCGCCGGCTAGGTTACAAAATTACCGTCGTGTATAAAACAGAGAAGAGTGGAGTGCTTGCTTCTTGTTCGCCAGTTTAGGATGAAGATTACCGTGAGGAAGACTAAAAGAAATATGCAGGTTTGTATGCTCGAATACCAGAAGAAAGGTGTAGAGCTGCGCACTCTTGGTTCCCAGTTTAGGTTGCAAAATTACCATCTGTAAAGAGGAAGAAGAGCGCAGAGCATCTTGTTCCCTTTTCGCCAGTTAGGTCGAAGAAGAAGACGCGAACACGTTCGCTCTTTGCTCGCCGGCTTGAGTTGCCAATTTCGGTCCGTGAACAGATGAATCAGGCGCTGAGCATTTTCCCTTGTTTGCCGGTTGAAGAAATTTGAAGAAGTCCAGAGCTGGTTTGCTCCTTTCTTCGACGGTCTGGATTGTGAAAACACCACAAGTCTAGAGAAGAATGAAGGCCCAGAACGTGTATATTTTTCTGTTACCGACTAGGTTGCAAAAAATCTCAGAGTGAAGGAATGGAGAAGTGAAGTTTCTGCGTTTCTTGTTCTCCAGTCAGGGTTTACAAAATTTACCGTGGATGTAGAGAATGAAACAAGGAAAAAAATGAAGAAGGCACAGGGCTACGTATGTATTTGGTTCGACAGTTTGGGTCGCAAAACTGACGGGAAGGAAGAATGAACAAGGTGCAGCGCAGTATGTTCTCTGTTAGCTAGTTTGGGGTGCCTAAAGTTACCGTGAGTGTGGAGATTAGAAGAGAGGGCAGAGATGTATGTTTCTCACCAGTTTTAGTTGCAAAATTACTGTCGGTGAAGAAATGTGAAGAGAGGCAGAGCTGTAAGTTCCTTTTTCACCAACGTTGATGAAGAGAAATGAAGCAGGTTGGAGCTGTCATGTGCTCCTTGTTTGTCAGTTGGGTTTCAAAATCCTCAACGCGATGAGGATGAATGAGTGGGCGCAGCTAGTTCCTTGTTCGCCAGGCAGATTGCAAAATTACCGTCAGTTTTCTTGTTCACCAGTTGGAGTGCAAAATGAATCGGGAGTGAGAGAGGATGAAGGAGGGGCAGAGATGTATGCTTTTTTTTTCTGTTCGACAGCTGGGTTTGCAAACTACCGGTGAAGAGATTGAGGTGAGCGTGAAAAGAAGCGAACGAATGGAGGCTCAGAGATGGTATGTTCCTTGTCACCAGTCTCAGTTGCAATATAATGAAAGTGAAAGAGAATGAAGAGCAGAGCATAGACGTCTTGTTTGCAACTTCAGTGTGCAAAATTACCGTGAATGAATAGAATGACGATGATGATGTATATCGTGAAGGAAAAGAATGATTAGGGTATTGAGTTGTATCCTCTGTGTTTGGGAATGAAGAGGAGGAAAAAAGTGCTGTTCCCGAAAAAAAATGTGAGGCGGCTGTGCTGTGCTGAGAATTGTCTCCTTGGAATCAGGGTTTTTTTGTATTTATAATAGAAGAGTGGATAAGTAGACCGTAGACATGCACACAAGGGTTTACTAATCTGGGTTCTGTTTGGACAAGAAGAGAATGGGCCGTTTGGGCTACAGCAAAAAAAAAGGCAGAAGGCCACGTTGGACTTGTGCAAAAAATAAAAACGAAATGTGCTCCTCAAACCCAAGAACTCTAGAACCTTTTTTGAATTGAAAGAAACCCATAAAAACGATGTTGTTATTAATGAAAATAGGTAGTAAAATGAAAGCATTTACACTAGTAAAATGAATTCGTCTCTAATGAGAGTCATGAAATAAAGGAATGAAGATAATAAAAATGCATATATATATATATTATATATATATATATATATATATATATATATATATAAACAAAATACTATAATAAGGAGTACATGGAATAAAGAAGTAGTAGTAGTATGATGAAAATACACGGGAATGCCCAAAAAATGGAAATTAGATTAGATATGTACGAACAGCTGTAAATAAGATGAAAGGTAACGAAATAAAATGAGACGAGAGGGAGTTTAATCAAATTAGCGGCAAAATGAAATATACTGGTACGGGATATAATAGTGAAAATGTACATAAAATGATGAAAATGATCTTAAAAATAATACTGATAAAAACAAAATAAAACAAGTACTAATAATAAAAAATACAAGTAAAAGTATCAATGAAATGGAGTAAGATAAAATAAACAAGTAAGTAACAGAACAAAACGAAGAGGCGAATAAATAAGCGAATAAATAGAATCGATTATCACGAAATAAATCGAAAATGAAATGGTAAGTGACAAAGAGGGGCGTGTTTGAGAACGAATGCTTTAAAAATTAATTAAAAAAAAAGACATAAAAGAAAGGCGACGACCCTCTTATTTTATTTATTTGTCTGAATTTTGCTTTATGGGGTGAGAATTTTTGGTGTCTACAGTACCCAGTGTGTGAGGATGAGTATCCAAGGAAAATGTGTTCCTCTGATCTGAAAGATAGCTTGTGGGGTTGTGTAGGTCGAAGATTAGGCCAGCAGGCACTGCCAAAGACCCGTAGCTTAAGGTAATTAGGAGCACAATGATAGAGGAGTTGGAAAGGTGACTGGTTATGTAAAATCTTGGAGGGTGTGCGGTTGATAAGATAGGTAGAGGTGAGGGCAGCAAAGGACCAGAAGTGTAGAGGAATGTGAGCATGAGCTAACAGACTCAGGGCTTTGTCCATAACCATCCTGTGTCTAGATTCAACCATCCCTTGTTGGGGATGTGAGTAGGGACAAGAAACCCTGTGAAGAACACCCTTTTCATCAAAGAATCTTTTGAGGGCAGTAAATTCCCCTCCTCCATCTGTTTGGACAGATTGGACGGAGCATGAAAATTGAGTTTCAATCATCTTGTAGAATATAGGGAACAACTTAGAAACATCAGATTTCATACAAATGGGATAGTACCACATATAACGAGTGCAATCATCAACAATCAGCAAGTAGTATTTATAGCCATCAAAAGATGTGTAGTGTGCAGGACCCCACAAATCCATATAGATCAACTTAAAAGGAACCATAGATCTAGCTGATGTAGAGGGATGAGGAAGAGCATGGGTTTTTCCCTTACAACAAGCAGAACAAAAACTGACAGGAGTCATTTTAGTAGTAGGGAGGCAAAATTTGTTAATAGTGAAGAGTGTTTGAGAAGGAGATGGGTGACCAAGGCGTTGATGCCAAACATCAGAGCTTGTCTTGACCCCAAGAGTGAGACTGGTGGCATGTGCTTGTGGGCTGGAATTCTCTATGGGAAAAAGGTACAAGCCATCTTTAACTAGTCCTTGAAGGAGAGTGGTTCCAGTAACCCGATCCTTCAAGAGAAAGCAATGAGGGTGAAACTCAAAATAAACCCCATTTTCTTTGGTAAACTTATTGACAGAAATGAGGCTTTTATGTAAACCAGGAGTGTGTAGAATGTCAGATAATAGAAAAGAATTTGAGGAATTAGTAAGTACTCCTTGTCCAATATTAGATATAGGTAAGGAAGTACCATCCCCAAGACTGACAGTGTCGGTTCCTTGGTATTCTGTTGCCCCAAGGCTCAGTCTACTGAAGTCACCAGTGAAGTGGTTTGTGGCTCCTGTATCAGCAATCCATGTAGAGGGAGAGGAGTGGGAACTGTGGGTGGTAACGTTGGCTTGAAAACTCTTGGGTGGTGGGGCTTGATATGTCTGATTATATCTGTGGTAGCAATTCTTTGCCACATGACCCCTTTTGTCACATATTTGACATTGAGGGCGATTGTCAACATAGCCAGCAAAATTAGTAGCAGAAGTAGTAGATCCACCATAGTTACTGCTATTGTGAGTAGATCCAGATCTACCTCCTGAATAGTTGCCTCTGCCTCTAGATCTATTTCCATTTGATCGATCATTGGATGATTTCCCCTTGTCCCCTGAAAATTTAGTGTAGTTGGCCTCTGTTTTTGTTGTGTTGTTTAGACTGACTGTGGTAGAGAGGGTTTTAGAATTTTAGTGAGGCGAACTTCATGATTTAACAGATGGCCGTATAATTGATGTGGGGAGAGTATGTTCTGTTGCGTCATGAGAAATGTGGTGATGGATTCATAGTCTTGAGGCAGACCATTGAGGAGAAAAGTCTGGATTTCACGATCTGTAACCATTTGGCCAGCAGAGGCCAGAGATGAAACAAGGACTTGAGATCTATTAGAATATTCAGTGATAGTCTCCGATCCTAGTTTTTTTATGCTTGCTAGTTGGCGATAATACTGTCCAACATGAGCATTAGATTGTGCAGCAAAAACTTCTTCAAGTGTATTCGACATCATCGCAGAGGAAGTACAACGAGATGTGTGAATAATGAGGGGTTCTGAAAGAGATGAGAGAATTATACTTTGTACCAGTTGATCCTGAGTATGCCATTTTGTATAGTCTTTGTTGATGGCGCCATTGCTTTTGATTGTAGGAGGACAGGGTTGTGTACCATCAATGTAACAATACAACTTGTTGCCTCGGAGGAAAGGTTGAATCAGGCTTTTCCAGATTGGGTAATTGTCCGATCTGAGCTTGACGAGATGAGAGGCGGCCGCCAGAAGTGAATAAGAGGGAGGTTGTTGTGTGATGATGGTGGTGGTGGTGGCGAGCGGATTGGGGTTGGACTCCTCATCAGGACCAGAGGTAGAAGAGTCAGATTCATCGGCCATGGCGGTTAAAAAAATATCAGGGAGTTAACCCTTAGGAGCTCTTGATACCATACTAGACTGTAATAGTCGATGAAAATATCTTATGTATTGGATACATATATTCGTATTACAATATCAGTCTATTTATAGGAGAATAGACATAGCAATGGACTGTAAAGAGACTTGGGTTGTAACAATGTATTGGGCCTATACTAATGGGCCGACTATTGTCTCGTAGTGTCGATATGATTAATCCAATTAAGAGGAAAAGAAAAACAAGTCTAGGGAAGTGCTATGGAGCAAGATAGGCGAAGTCTGTTCAGAAGAGAAGGGTCATTTTAGAAAAAAAGCAAGCAGTAGACAACTAATGGCAAGATATAGGTGGGGTGGCCTGACGAAGATGGACCATTGGAAAAGAGACATATGAACAAAGTAAACTAGGTGTAGCTTTTGCCTAACATCTATACATTAAGGAATCAGTCACACTAGACGGGGGGTGGACGATTATGGAGCAGATTTGAATGGATTTGCACTACTACTGCAGATTGTAAATTCGTATGTGAGAAATCTAAAAGAAAACAGTAAAGATATTGCCACCAACGGTGGATGCAGGCCAAATCCAATATATTTTTTTGATCCTCTTTGCTTCATCTTTCACCTGACACTCAATAAGCTATCTAAGCACGGATTAATACGTAAGTGTAATAGTGATAAGTGCCAAACATATCTACTTTTAGAGTTATAATACATTCTATATTCGCAACAATTTATGCCATATTTCTCACTTATCATATGTTTTCCTTATATTTATGTTTTGATGTGAACTGATACATTTTATGTGTCAAATGTGGGAAAAAGTCTAGGAAATGCATAGATTTTCTCATAAGGATTTCAATGCAACAAACGGGAGAAAATCAGAGCTAAAACGAAGAATCTAGGCCCCATTGAAGTTATGTTCGACCTTGCATGTGTTTGAACGTGCAAGGCCGGACAAGTACTGAGACTTCCAGGTGTAGTGTCCGGACTCGCATGTCCAGACACAAGTCAAGAGTTGAAAAGAGAAATCGAACACGGTGCGTGGAACAGAGGTCTCTGGACTTGCATATTCGGACACATGAACGGACGCAACGAAAATGATGAACTTGGAATTAGGCTAAATCTGGCATGTTGTGCACGCTAGAAGAAGGCTTTGTGCCTCCCTCTATTCATTGCCACCCACGACCATCGCATACATCTTCTTCATCGACTATCATCACCATACTTCACCGCCACACCACATATCACCATTAATGGCATCACACTTCTGACGAAGGATCGACGTGAAGACGGAAGTGGAGTACGGACCCGAAGTCAAACTTGTTAACTGAAATTTTCTGTTCTTTTTCTCTATTATTTTTCCTCTTTTTAGCGTCATGTTTGAGTAGTTAGTCAAGACCCCCGGACATGTATGCATGCGATCGCTTACCTCTTGTAAGCTAGGGAGCAATTCAATAAGAGAAAGGTCATGATTACCTTGTCTGGGTAATCAAAGTGGTGTGGACGGCGGGAGAAGAAGGTGGCGGGGTGGTCAGGCAAGTAAAAGATTGTCATAATTATGTCACTCCTGATGGGGCTAGGGGCACAGTCGGAAGATGGGCGGGTGGGCATGCGGAAGGGAAATGAGCTCCTGTCAGGGAGAGGGAGTCTCATTGCAGCTAGGCCTGTCAAATCGTATTTTTGTATCGTGTAAATGATAGAAACGATACACGATACGAAATTTACATGAAGATACACGATACACGACACGAAAATATTTTCGTGTATGGAATTCTATATACGAATACGAAATTCAAAATACCTGATAACGAAACGAAATATACGAAATTTATTCGTGTATACACGAATTACATGTGTACACGAATCACATGTGTACACAAATTAATGAAATAAATAATTAACACGTATAAAAAGAAATACCAAAACATGATATTTACACGAATTAATGAAATAAATAAGTAACACGAAATTTATTCGTCTATACACGAATTACATGTGTACACAAATTATACGTCTACATGAATTATTTACAAGTATTTTGTGTATACATGATATGTATACAATTAGATACGGTACACGACACGTTAATAAATCATGTTTATACGATACACGACACGAAATTAGTTTCGTGTATAAAATTAAATACCTATACATGCTAATATTGTGTCGTGTTTCAGGTCGTATATTCGTTTTTGTTACTTTTTTGCCGGGCCTAGTTGCAGTAAAACAAGCCCAATTGTCTATAATATGTTTTGTACAGTAATATAACATTGGACTCAAGTGCAAGTATATACGGGCATCACAGGGCAGCATACTAGTCCCAACAACATAAATTCATATTGAAAAACTTACTAATCACAATCACCATTTTCAGTTAACCAACCTGATACAAATTACAAAGCAATTACCGGCATAACAATAATGAAATTTCTTACTAGTCGACATATTAGAGCTAGGATTAGATAAAGGTCTAATATTTTGGATGATTAGTTTAGAAGCACTTAGACAAAATCAACAAGAAATTGTGTCTTTAATATGCCTTAGTTATTAGTCAACTTATGACTATCATGGAATGCTACAAGAGCGGTAGGTGGGTCGTCGTACATAGATTGACAAAAAGACTTCCTGCTCTCTTACTGTTTTGTTTTATGCTTCTTTTCATTCTGTTTTGTTTTATGCTTCTTTTCACTCTAGAGGAATTCTTTTTAGTCAAAGTTGTGAATAATTTATTAATTTTTTGGTGGCCAGTTTGACCGTTTCCTCATAACCAAAATAATTGAGTATGTTTGTACAAAAGCTGTCATTTGCCATCAATTAATTTCAGATAGTGGCATTATGTCTTCTCTATTGAAAAATTGACATTAATTTTAGTATTAGTTCCATTATTTTCTCTCTATTTTAATTTGGTACTTTGAGCACTAACAGACTTTGATTAGATATAAGGACACAACTCCTCTTGATCAACTCACTGATTTGATTGTGAAAAAAAAAAATACTATTTAATTACCACACGAAATATATTTGTGCCTGATATATATTTTCCCACAATATAAGTTACCACTTATATCTTATTTATTTTCTAATTTACTATAGGTTTATCATTCTTATAATATTAAACATAATTATAATATACGTGTACTAGATATTTTGGAAATATATGTAATTTAATTTATCTACATCATTGACAACAAACGCTATAAATAATAACCTTAATTTTTCATACTTATATATATACAAAACATTTTAGAGTTGCATATTGATTGATTTACTAGAGCAGTTGATAAATATTTAGTAAAAATGCAACTTTATCTATTAGGCTATTACTAATGGGACGGAGTAGATTACGGCTCAAAAAGGTGTACAATTTTATTTACGTATCAGTTTATTAAACCCTCCCTATATAAGGCGTTATTAACTGCTCGTTCTCCACCACACTCATCTGCTCTCTTCTCCCGCTCTCCATCTCTCATTTTTCTTACCTCCAGTAAAACTACATAGCTGATCAATTCTGCATTCTGGAACCCAGCTTCCATCGAAAACCTTAATTAATTCAATCTTATGACGATAAAGAGCATATTGACGCATATCATGAGCAGAAACAAAAAACATAATAACGACATTTATCGTCAACAGCTTTACGATTCTTCATCTCCTCCTCCGCGGTACGTGAGATTAGCAGACGGCGGCGGCGACGATACCTGCAGCAGCAGTACTAGTTTTAAAGGGAGAGGATCAAGCAATGGTAAGGGCTCATCTCCAACTTGCAGGAAAGGATATGTTCCAGTGATGGTAGTTGGAGCTGGTCAAGAAGATGTTAATGTTGAGGAGAAGTTTCTAATCCCAATTGAACTCATGGATCATCCCTTCATCGTCTCCCTCCTTGAAAAATCCGCCCAAGAATTTGGGTTTGAACAAGAAGGCGCCATTCAGATCCCTTGTGATCTCGATCACTTCCGAGATACTATTAACAGCTTAAATTTGCCTCTGAAGAAGAGATAGTTTGGATTCGTCCTCACGATCTCGGTTTTGATATTTGAATGAAAAAGAAAAAACCAATTAGTATTCTCTGTGTATATGTTGGTTGCGTCGAGATACGGCAAACGTGATCGTGTCTTCCTTTCCTTAACCCATGTACAGATACAGATTTGAGATATGTCACCTAAAATTGACAATGGTGTACACTTGACACCTCATATAAAGTTGGTGTTGCCAAACTTGCAGACCCCAGACACGATTTATTACAATTTTAGTAGGTGACCTTAAAAATTAGGGGATCAGAAATCAACAATTGACGTCGAAATTGATTTTTCTTAGGATAGATATGCTGTTTGAAGAACGAATTGTCCAAATATTGCTGTTCTAAAGAATATAAGGAATGCATAAATAGGTTTATCTCCCTTCGCCAAGAGCGCCCTTTCGCTTTAGTCTGCCCCTGTTCCTGCATGTCTCGCCTGTAACGCCTTGCCTCGCCATTGACGCCAGCCTGAAAAACAATCGAGACTGGTTTACACAACGTGGAAGGCTTGGATTATCATTCACGAAGGAAGAAGGAGAATACATAGAGAAACCCTAGAGGAACCAAGAACACTCACCACACCAATCTAAGTTCTACGATGCCAAACCCTCACCCTTACAAGCTTGACCAACGGTCAACAAAACGAGAGAATCAAAACGCATCGTACAACTAAAACAACCAACGACTAAGGCACACTAATAAACAATACAATATAACCCAACTAATATAATGTAATCTAACAGCCCCCCTCAAAGCTTAGGAGGAGCAGCCTACTAAGATTTGAAAACTCTATGTAACCTCTAGCCGCTGCGCTACTTCACTTCTGTCTTTAAGCCCATCTTCTTGACTTGTAACGGATAAGCCTTTCCTGGCAGGGCCTTTGTTAATAAATCTGCAAGCTGCTCCTTGGAGCTCACGAACTCCAGCTTAATCATGCCGTCTTGCAGTTTTTGTCTAACGAAATGGATGTCCAGCTCTATGTGTTTTGTCCTCTCATGGAGGACTGGATTGCGTGCAATGGATATTGCGGCTTGACTATCAGACTTCACGGGTACTGGAGTAATGTTCTCTACTCCCAGCTCATGTACCAGCCTTGTTATCCAACTGAGTTCCGCAGTCACACTCCTCATTGCTCTGTATTCCGCTTCTGCAGAGGACAAGGCCACGGTAGTCTGTTTCTTGCACTTCCATGAGAGAGGACATCCTCCAAGCTGTATAAAGAAGCCACTGATAGATCTCCTTGTGTTTGGACATCCTGCCCAATCAGAATCACAGAAAGCTGTCAAGGAAAAATCATTCTTAGAGTTAAACAGTAGCCCATAATTCAGAGTTCCTCTAATATAGTTCAACACATGCAAAGCAGCCTTAAAGTGCACATCTGTGGGACTACCAAGGAATTGACTCAGAACTTGTATTGTAAAGCAAATATCAGGTCGGCTGTGTGATAGGTAGCTAATTTTCCCTACTAGCCTGCGGTAAGTAAAAGGGTCTTTCAAAGGTTTCCCTTCATTTTTCATAAGTTTGAGGTTAGTACTGAGGGGACTGACAGAGATCTTATTATCAGATATTAAATTCCTTTAGTAAGTCTTCACAGTATTTCTTCTGCATAAGAACAACACCTTTTGTTGTATGAATAAACTGCATCCCTAGAAAGTAATTCAATCTGCCCAGATCTTTAATCCTAAATTTCTGGTTCAGTGCCCTTTTAAATATTCAATCAGTGTATGATCATTTCCTGTTAGCAGGATATCGTCAACATAAACAGCAAGATAGCATACTTTCTCTCTCTCACTCTAATGAACAAGGAATAATCATTAAGGGACTGTGTAAAACCTAAGGATTTAAGCAGAATACTTAACTTGTGATGCCACTGTCTAGAGGCCTGTTTCAGGCCATACAAAGATTGTTCAGTTTGCATAATTTTCCAGATTTCTCCTCTTTATGACCTAGAGGAATTTCCATATATACATCTTCTCTCTAAGTCCCATGAAGGAAAGCATTATTTATATCTAACTGACTAACTACCCAATCCCTCTTTGTGGCTATAATGATTAATGCCTTGATAGTAGTAAATTTTACCACATGAGAGAATGTTTCCATGTAGTCTATGCCATACCTTTGAGTGTACCCCTTTGCAACTAACCTAGCCTTAAATCTTTCTATGCTACCATCAGCCTTATGTTGATCTTGTAGACCCATTTGCATTTGACTGGTTTAATACCATTTGGGGCTTTGATAAGATCCCATGTGTTGTTCTTTTCTAGTGCTAGGATTCTTCTTCCATGGCCCTTTTCCATCTTGGATCACTAACAGCCTTTTCATAGCAGCTAGGTTCAGTTTCAGTATTAAGACTGGCATGTAAGCATGTATGGTGACTCTGGTCTAAGGTAATTACCCCTACTGTGAGCAACAGGCAATCAGCTCTAACTATGCTATCTTTATCATCCATGACAAGAGAATCAAGACCAATTTCAGTATCATAACCACTAACAGAACATGCAGCAGAAATTCTGTCATTTAATATTTCAGAGAAAACATCTACAGAAGGTTTAGTGAGGAACTTATCTTTCTTCACAGTTGTCAATCCAACTTCATAGTCTTCTAGGTATTTGGAAAGGTGTCTGGACCTTCCTGATCTTCTGATTATGGCATCCTCCCTTGGTGTGATTTCTGGAGCAAGTTCCTCAATGACGTTTTCTTCAGTGGGCATGTCATCTGTAGAATCTTGAGGACTTTCCTTGTTTTCTTCTTCTCTGTTGCTATCCTGTCTATCCTGTCTTATATTCTCATCACTTGCATCAATGTTAATAAAAGGAAAGCAATCATTCTCAAACAAGAAAGGATCACTTGGTGAGGTATCTAAATCAGTTCCTTGAACAGATCTGAAGGGATAAACTTTTTCATGAAACAGAACATCTCTGTTGAATATGACTTTATCGTTGTCTAAGTCATAAAGTTTATAAGCCTTTTTATTCTGTGCATATCCTAAGAGAACACACTTGACAGATCTTGATAGAAACTTATCATGCTGATCCTTATTGACATTCGCAAAACAGAGACACCCAAAACTTCTAAGTGTGGAGTAATCTGGTTTTTCTCCATGAATTATTTCAAAGGGTGTTTTATTGTTTATACTGGTGAGGGGCATCCTATTAATTAGGAATGTGGCAGTAAGAATGCTTTCTCCCCAAAATTTCTTGGGGAGAAGAGAATGAAACATCAGAGCACGGGCTGTTTCCAAAATGTGTCTATGTTTCCGTTCTGCAACACCGTTCTGTTGCGGTGTGTAAGTGCAAGTTGTTTGATGTCTAATTCCTTTTAACCTAAAATATTCAATTCCTACCTTTGAGCTTCCCAGCTCGTGGGCATTATCAGTTCTTACACATTTAACACTCTTCTTAAACTACCTTTCAACCATGGAAATGAAACTTATAATTAGACCAAAGCATTCAGATTTTGACTTGCATAAGTGTGTCCATGTGGCACGACTTTTGTCATCTACAATTGTGAGAAAATAACAAAAACCGTCAAGTATATTCATTGTAGGGACCCCATAAATCAATGTGAATTAGTTCAAAAATGTCTTTAGCTTTTATTGAACTAGATTGAAAAGACAATCTGTGGCTTTTAGCCCTACTACACTACAGTTCACATACAAAGGATTTCTCACATTTAGTTTCTCCAACTAGCCCCAACTTAGAGATTTTCTCTCTTGGTAGGTGTCCTAGTCTAAGGTGCCACAGACTCAAGGAGTTATTACAGTGAGAATCATTCTTTACAGAATTAACTAATGGATTATAACCTCCTCTCTTATCACAAAATCTATCAAGAATATACAGCCCTCTAAGCATCTGACCAATCTTCAGTCCTTCATTTTGTTCACAAGCCTGATAGAAACATCCAACAGAATCAAAACAAATCTTGGCATTCATTTGTTCAGACAATTTGCTAACAGAAATCAATCCAAATTTAAAACTTGGAACAAACAAACATTTCTCAAGGTTATCAGGTTGTTTATTTTAACATTTCCTATTAAATTTACTAACTGTGGGTGCCCATCTGGCATCCCAACAGTGTGTGGTCTATCAAGCAAAGTAACATCACAGAAAACACTGAGATTTCCACACATATGGTCAGATGCTCCTGTATCTATGACCCAATCAGTTAACTCAATATTATTATTATCAGAGGCATTAAATATATTATAGATACTCCCAGTTAAACTGAGATTATTTTGGAAGACGGTCATACCAATGAAACTGCAATTCGATTCTGAGCTTGGTTGGTCCTTATTGACAATCTATGTGACTTGCTGATGTAACTCAGCAACTGGTTTACTTGATCCGTGTGAGAACTCCATTGAATGGATCTTTACTAGGTTCCCCTTTCTGCTCGCTGGCCCCATTTGCCTGATGTTGTTTCTCCTTCGCCACTCGCCACCCTGAAGGATAGCCATTCTTCTGGTAGCATTTCTCCTCTGAATGTCCTGGCTTGTGGCAGTATATACACTGGATGAAGTTGCGTCTGCCCCCATTTCCTTGCCCACGGCCAAAACCCTTCCTGGTTTGGCTAACAGAGAAGGCCACAGGAGTCTCTGTCTCGACAGGGGTGTTGGTAGTGAAGGCCTTTTCCTTTCTTGCTGAATGAGGATGGAGAACGCCTGTTCTATACTGGGTAGAGGTGTGATCATCAGGATGCTTTCTCGGGCACCGGCGTACTTCTCGTCCAAACCCATGAGGAACTTTATCAGTCGCTGGGTTTTGATATAGTCCTTGAAGGCTTTATCGGTTGCACAGGCGCAAATGGGAAGGGTTGTAGTTGCTTCAAATTCATCCCAGATTCCTCTGAGTTTCGCAAAATAGTCTCCAATGCTCTCCCCAGCTTGCGTCGTATTCACGAGGCGCCTCTCTAGCTCGAACAGCCACGTCGCATCGACTTGATCATATCTGCGCAAAGATCTTGCCAGATTTCTGCCGCCGAGGATCTGAAGAGTACCGTGTCTGCAACCCGTTTGTCGAGGCTCATAAGGAGCCACGCCCTCACCATACTATCGCACCGCTTCCAGGCTTGAAGATCGTCGTCGTTGTCAATTGGTTTAACCACGGTTCCTTCTACGAAGCCCAGTTTATTCTTCGCCCCCAAGGCGATTTCCACTTGGTGCTTCCAGCGGGTAAACCCTGGACCTCCATCGTATTTGCTAGCGAGAGATTGTCCCGGTTGATCGGAATTGGAAAGATACAATGGATCTCCGACATTGATATTTCCGCTGTTACTATTCCCAGCTTCGGACTCGTCGGTGATTCCTTTATCCTTGTTCTTGTCCTTATCTTCCGGTGGTGCATTCATGATTTCTCAGTGGAAAGATGGAGGGAATCGATGTCGAGAGTTAAAGGAGGTAGCAAGAATCGAAGAAAGACAGTACCGAAAACGCGAAGCAAGAATTTGGGAAAAAGAAAGAAGGGAGAAGAATATTAGCCGCGAGAAGAAACCCAGAAGCAGGATCCCATGATCCACTGCTCTGATACCATGAAAACAATCGAGACTGGTTTACACAACGTGGAAGGCTTGGATTATCATTCACGGAGAAGAGAAGAATATAGAGAAACCCTAGAGGAACCAAGAACACTCACCACACCAATCTAAGTTCTACGATGCCAAACCCTCACCCTTATACAAGCTTGACCAACAGTCAACAAAACGAGAGAATCAAAACGCATCGTACAACTAAAACAACCAACAGACTAAGGCACACTAATATAACAATACAATATAACCCAACTAATATAATGTAATCTAACACAGCCCTCCAACCCTCCCCTCGTTCTAACCCGTTAATCTTCCCGTGACGGCTCCTTGGGAACTTGTGCTTTAATCATGACATCTTGCATGTCTTTTTTCGGATCCGCATGGGGTTTAACCCTTAATCTTCCAAGGTTCACCACCATCATCTATTTTTTCCAGTTTTCTTACCCTTCCTTTTAGCTCCTTCTGCTCCAAGTGTTCTTCCTCATATGGCCTCCACCCCTTTGCATCCTATTGAGCAAAATACTAATGAAAGTATCTTGTCAACGGATGGACAATGAGCTCAATCGATATAGTTTATCAAAGTCGTATCGACTGGGACTTCGTAGTTGTCTAACTAATTACCAGTTTAGTAAATGTGCATAAATATCTACAAAGGGGCTTAAATGTAAATTGTTTAGGTTTATGGGGTTTGGTTTGATAAACAAAAAATAAAAGAAAAGCAATAACATTAAACTCATTAATCTAGGATAGGTGTACCCATCACCCCGTTACTATATCAATTGTCGATTCTTGAACTTATAGCTCAACAACGGAAACACTCAATTAATTAGAAACCTAATCTAAGCCTACTAATTCTAACAGATTTATTGGGGACTTCTCAACCAGCTAAGCCCCGGGTCAATGGATAGCAGTAAGCTCAAGTTCCCCTAAGTTGCAATGTAGTCTAATCTCATAATCATTAAAATTTGAGTACATTGATTCAATCCCTAAGGTATCATTTTCAATCTCAAAGTCACATGTTGATAGAATCCCACATTAGTGCAAACTAATCGACAACCTAGAATCTATCTCAAGGCCTAATTTTGTCAGATTCAGTGCAAACCAACCAATTCCAGCACATAGATACCAAAATGGGTAAAAGCTTAAAAGTCCCTAAATCATGAGTTACAAGTTAAAGAGTCACAAATACCTAATAATCATCTTCATTAAGCACAAGAACCAAAATAAAGCATTAAAACAAGTTCAAGATTCAACAAAAGAGTTTTAGGTATTTTGAGGCAAAATCCTCATCCCAAAGGTACAAAGAAACTACACAACCATTAGGAAGAAGAGGAGCTTCAATGGAGGTGATATTTCTCCTCATTTTCTTCTTTTTCTTGCTCTTCTTCCATCTTCTTTTCCCCATATTTCTCTTTTTTCGTGTGGCTTTGCTGTCTCGAACTCCCCGCTTTTTCCTATTCTTTTCCCCCTTTTAACAACGAGTTGTGGGCAAAATTTCAGCCCAGCCGACCCACGTGAGTCGGTCCCGTGGGTCGATCGCCTCTGGGAGATGACGTCGTCACATGTGAGAATTTTGGTCCGATCGACCAACCTGGGGAGGTCTCCTAGGTCGGTCGAGTTCAATAGCTTCCTAGAAAAGTCCAACTGACTCACCTGGGTTGGTCTTGTGGGAGGTCGGTCTTCAAAACACTCTATCTTCTTTGTTTTAGCTCCGATTTGGATCCGTTTGCGCCCACATGTTCCTCACTTTGTCTACTTTGGTCCTAGATATGTCATTCCTCCTGCTTAAGCAATAAATGTGTAGAAACAATAAAACATGAAACTAAAGGAAAACTAGCTATAGTGGAGAAATGAGCATGAAAAGCGTTGATAAAACATATGAAATGCACCCCTAGAGTATGCTCATTTGGACACTCGCCACATCCATCTTGTTGAGGACCTTTCAGCTCGTTGCGCTGGTCTTGATCTCACGAAGAAGGAAAAAGAGGCAACTAACATGCTCAATCTTGAGGAGCATGACCTCACTAGCCCCCCCCCTCCCCCCCCCCCCCCCCCCCCCCCGCCTTTGAGTGAGCCTTCCATGTAAGTCCTTCACATTCAAGCCGGAAGACATTAGAGCGCTTGAATCTTCTCTTGGCCGCATTTACTAGCTCGAAGGAGAGTTTAAAATCCGCACTACAGGTAAAGGCTTGTTCCTTTTTTAGTTTAAGAAAATGGAAATGGTACATGCAATCCTGTATTGTTGGCCTTGGTGTTTCGATGGCTCATACCTAATCTTCCATAGAACTGACAAGACTAAAGCTCCCTGTGATCATGCTTTTAACTGGTCCCCATGTGGGTTAGGGTCTACGATGTCCCGTTCATATATCATCGTAAGGACTTCACAAAAAGGCTTAGGAACCGTTTTGTTTTTTTTCTAGAATATGAGGTGGACGCCGATCAAATCAATGTGGAATTTATGCACATTAAAGTCCTCCCTAATGTTTTGAAGCCGATCATGAGGTGTGTCACTATCACTACCAACGGAACGGATTCGGTTCTCAGGCTTGCATATGAGAGAATGCCACCAATTTATTTTCGTTGTGGTCTGGTGACTAGGGTTTATCCCTATGGCCCATGGCTTAGAGCTTCAACTTCTCGTTCTGGCCAACTGAAACAGATAAAGAGCCACGATGATTCCTGGAAGATCGCATGCGGTCTGATAAGGAAGTCTTGCAATCTTGATACAAGCCATCCATCTTACCAATGGAATAGTCGAAAGGTAGAAATGGCAACGAAAGGTCCAGAAAAAAGCAAACCTCAACAGCTGAGAACCCTTCGCACTCCACACCAGATAATTCCCTAAATGCAAGTAAACTAGGCGAAGGAGGCCATCACAACAAAACTGGGCGAATGAGTGTTGAGGACCCATTAGCTACAGCTGGACATCGGAAACGTTCTTTTGATAGGCGGATCTATGAGGGGTCCTGGGATGAAATATGAAATCTCTGACACTCTGGACCAGACAACAAAATGGGTAAAGCGACCTCCCACTCCCAAGAACCTTTTCTTGTCGTTGACTTTGTCCATCAGCTAAGTCCGGAGGAAAATATCCCAAGTATCCTGAATGTCTTACAAATCCATCAATTTAAAGGTTGTCTGGAAAAATAAGTTGTACATACATATAAGGTCTCATGTTGTGGCACAGTTGCTTGAGACCTTCTCTTTTGACAACTTATAACCATGCTTTTGTCCTAGGCTATGGCGTCATACTCTTTGTGTCATAGGTTTTCTTCTAGTAGCTAATGGTGAACAAGGGTATGTACATTTGAGCTTTGGTTTGCTTTGGGGTTTTGTTTCTTGGTCATGGTATCTTCCCGTCTCTCCTGCAAGAAGTGGCTTTTAGCTAATGCTTGTACTAGGTCGAGCTTTTGGATATTGTTTGTCATGTTTCCTTTGGACTGATGACTAATGAATATGGTTGGTGGAGTTTAAAAAAAAAGTATGAGGAATAGGAGTCGATAGCTGAACATCAAAGGCGGAACCTCAAGCATGAAGCACGTGATTGAAGAAACCCAAAGTGTCCTCCAGGTACAAGTTTATTACTCAGAGGTTGAATTAGACCTCTGCTTCGTCGTAAGCGAAACCCAAATTGTCATCAATAAGGGAAAACTTCTCACTCGTTACATCTAGCATTGGACAAGTCATGTCTCCCCGTTGTTTGTAAGTCAGAGTTACTATAATTCAACCCCCCCCCCCCCCGCCCCCGAACCACCACATACACACCCACCCACCTTCATTAACTAGATCATTGAGTCTCTTTTACCTCTTTGTTCATCTACACTATTAGTTATTCTATTAGTTTTTTAAGGGAGTTTGGCCTATAGTAGCATGGTTTGTTTATGCATGTCACTAGCTCGCTTTCAAAGAAACTTTAATTTCTGCTACCACGCCTCGTATAAGTTCTTTCATGTTTCTCATCTTTTCTTTATTGTCGAGGTGATCTATCTTCTAACTCCCTTCTCCCCTCCTTGAAAACCCATATGCTAGGTATAATATATGTTGGAATACTTGGACTAAACAAATGTATTATCCGGATTGTGATTTAGCCGATCGACGTGGTTTACAGGCGCTCACGTAACCCGTGGGTTTACCTAGAACGCACTCCAAAAGTAGAGTCTACGAGTTCCCACGTCTACAAAAAGTAATAATAAATAAGTTTATTATCTAGATCGCTCTGTTAAGTCGTCTTATAATTGTTAACAAGCTCTAACCTTGAAGCATTTCACTTGTTAATTTTGTAGAAGAGCTTGTTTCAAAGACTATAGTGTGTACCCTAACTTCTTTTGTGGGTTTTCTTGTAAGAGTTAGTGAGTTTTCTTGTCAGATTTGATAGGCTATCTACAAGTGGCTTACAATCATTACTAACAGCTCCAACTTTTGGAAGGAGCTCAACTCATAATTGGACTGGTTGCTTCTAAAGGAATAGGTTTGATGGGCACAAAGACCAAATCAGCAATGGATCAGAGATGGGGAAAAGAATACAGCCTTCTTCTTCAACAGAGTTCAAACCAGAAAAAGGAAAAACACAATCCACATGCTCTATAATAGCCATGGATCCAAGGTCTCAACATGGGAGGAAATTAAAGAAACAACCAGATAATACTTCACCAATATATTTACATCCACTAACCCCGATGAGAATGCATACCTCCAAGCTAGGGTGGAAGGAAGAGTGTCGGCAGAGGATCATACAACTCTAGGGAAGCCATATACAAGGGAGGAAGTCATTCACGCTTTAAAATCACTTCATCCAAACAAATCTCCTCGACCAGATGGAATAAATGGAAACTTCATCGATGCGTGTTGGGATATTATTGGTGAAGACTTCATCAATACCATTCTTACAGTTTTAAACTTGGATGCTATGTCGGATAGAATCAACCAAACATATATAGTTTTGGTTCCCAAGAGAGTTGTGTCACCAACATGGAACCCTTCAGACTAATTTCTCTTTGTAACACCATCTACCGCACTATTTCAAAAGTCCTAGTTAATAAGCCAAGATTGTCATGGAGAAAGTTATCTCGCATAATCAAGGAGCCTTCACCCCTGGAAGACTAATCTTTGACAATATAATAACAGCACATGAAATACTTCACTCGATGAGATCCTCCAAGGCAGTTCGTAGAGGACATATCGCTCTCAAGGTAGATATGGTAAGGCATTTGATAGGGTAGAATGAAAATTCATTTTAGACGTTCTGCATAACATGGGCTTTCAAAGAAATTGGGTTAGTCTGGTCCACAAATGTATCTCCTCAACTTCAATGTTAGTCTTGATCAATGGTTCTCCGGGGTTTCCCTTCCATCCATAGAGAGGCCTAAGACAAGGGGACCCACTTTCCCCTTTTCTCTTTGCCTGCTGCATGAAGACCCTATCATCAATTCTCGATGTAGCATCTAATGTGAGTTTCATACATGGCTTCACATTTAAAAATCTCATATTTAAATTCACGTTGTTTTTTTTTTTGCGGATGATTGTCTGGTATTTAGAAAGGCTAACCCAACCAATCCCAAAGAATGTGGGAGTTAATCGTGGACTTTCAAGAAGCCTCAGGGCAAAGCATTAATCTAAGTAAATTAGCTTTCATTTTCTCAGCAGGACTAACCGCCATAGTCAAACATCAAATTACAATTATGCTTCGTATAAAGCAGGTTAATGGCTGAGGGCTTTACCTTGGATTCCCTAACCACATTGGAAGAAGTAAGAAAGAAATTTTGAGTTACAAAAAAGATAGAGTGTATCAAAGGATTCTGCATTGGCAGTGCACAGTGTCACAAGGAGGGAGAGCATTCTTATTAAATCGATTATTTAATCTATCCCATCCTACGTAATGGCAGTCATCAAACTCCCCAAAAGCCTTATCCATGAGATTCAAAGAGCGATAAGAAACGTTTGGTGGACAGGCTCACTAGATAAAAGAGGAATCTGCTGGAAAAGCTCGTGTTATCTCTGCAAAAGATTGGATGAGGGAGGTTGGGGTTTTAAGGACCTCCAAGCTTTCAATTCCGTACTTCTTGCAAGACAAATATGGAAGGTTCTTCAACATTCACAATTACTAGTCTCGAAAATCTTTAAAGTTAAATACTTCAGCAATTTTGACATCGTCCAAGCAAAACTAGGTGCTCATCCAAGCCCTATCTGGCGATCTCTTTACAACGCAACTCACCATCTAAAAGAAGGGGCTATAACGAGAATATGAAATGGAAACACAACTAAACTTTTTGATCGATGGATAGCGAGGAATCCTGGGGAAAGACCATGGATGTGGCGTATGCCCCCACAAATACAACATAATGGTAATGTGGAGCTGCTTATAGACAACAAGAACATGGAAAAAAAAGAGATCGTGAGTCAATGGTTTCACGAGGGGGATGCAGATCTAATTGAAAAAAATCCCCCTCGTCACATATGACAAACCAGACACATGGGCTGGAGTTTAACTAAAAATGGGCTGTTTTCAGTTAAATCTGCCTACCATCTCGCAGCCACCTCCAGATCAACAAACAAGGAATCAACCTCATATAAGAATAGAATTGGCCTGGTCATGGAGAGAATTCGGAAATGCAATATCCCTCTCAGATTCCGACTATTTTCTTGGAAACTCATGCATGGCATCATCCCATGTCGTACAAAATTGCATGGCCAATTTAAGACAATAGTTGACCCCTCACGCACCCTTTGTGGAGTAGATGAATCTTTAGTTCATGCCTTCCTCTCCTACCCATTCGCTAGGAGGTTGTGGAAAACAGCAGAAATTGACAAGCCAAATATTAATAAAAATGACCTTGCATTCCAGGATTGACTGATCTCTACATGTCTCACCTGCCCTCAAGACCAAGTAGCATCACTCATCTCCCTCCTATGGAAACTATGGTCCGCCAGATGTCAAACAAGCTACAACCGCATTTGGAGCTTTGATCTAGGAATGGACCAAGCACAATACTACCTCGCCTTGGCTAACCATGGAGCAACTTTTCATGGAGTGGAAGATGACCACTGGTGGAACGGAAGCCTTTAATGACGGTGGTTTAATCACGGCTTTAACAGAAACCGTAATAATATGAAGGCCGAGAGTTAATTAATGACGTTTATTAAATTAACCGTAAGCAATAATCGATCGGAGGTAGGCGCGCCTTTTTTAGGACGGACTTTAGATGACGGTTATTTGTGAAACCGTAATCTAAAGTCCCGTGTTGACGCGCGCTTTACGGTCAACGGACTTTAGATTACGGTTTTACTAATAACCGTCATCTAAAGTCCCCGCCCACTGATGGTCAACGACGTCGTCTTGACCTGACGCCAAATATTTCCCGCATTATTTGATTTTTTCGACGCCGCGCGTAATCTAAATTACAGTGAACGACGTCGTCTTACCAGCTTATTTTAGATTAAAAATAACTTTATATTAATGTGTTACATTTGTTTGATCGAATAAGACTCATGGCTCAATGGCCGTGGGTACATGAGTCAACACCATCGATCTTGAGTTCGAAACCCAGCATAGGCCAAATAATTTTCGCGCTATTTTATTAATTTCGTTACACTTTAGATTACGGTTCTTTAGGAACCGTCATGTAAAGTGTGACTTTACATTACGGTTTTCATGTAAACCGTAATCTAAAGTCCTTTTAACTACAACATTTGCCCGTTTACTCTGCACACTGTACTTACAGTAACTCTTCTTCTCTTTCGCGCTATCTTCCTCACTGAAATCGCCTCCTCTCTCCCGTCACCTTGCTAACGGCCATCGCCACCATCGCTCCCACCACCTTTGTCACTCCCATCGCCGCCGGTCACCACCCATCTACCACTGGTCTCACCGTCGACCTCTCTATCGCGTATTGGGTATGCGATCGATTGATTGTCGTTTTTTTCTAACTTTGTTCATATACATGCATTTCGATTGCAAGTTCTAACTTTGTTCATATATTTGTGCCCAGATTCACAGTTAATTGCAACCTAGTTCGTGGGCTGATTTCTACACTACTTGCCCACTTCGGTGCTTAGTAACGGTAATTTTGCAAAGCAAACTGTAAACTGCTGTATTTATTTATTCTTAGCATTTAGTATTACAATTAATAAATAATAGTGTAGTTTTAAAAATGCTACTACTTAAAACTGCCACAGGAAAGAAAGTAAGTTCAAGTATATTACCGATTCCTGAAAATAGCTCATTTTCAACTGCTCAATCTGCTATGCCAGATGCTCTCTGTTTGATTCACAATCTGTGACAGGAATCAACAATGCTATTGTTATAACCACCAGAAAGAATAAGATGAGTTTCGGTATTTTAATGGTTCTAGAATGACTAGTTTCAGTCCTTCAATCTGAAGTACTGCAGAGAAGGTCATAAATAAACTTCATTTATAGTAGAAGAAGATAAGTTTATGTATGTTACTAGTTCTAGATGGTGCGTGCAAATTTGACTTTGATAAAACTGATTTGGAGACGTTAGAAATATAGGGGAGATGCTGTCGATTTTTTTCCGCGGTTTAGCTAGCATTTAACCTTGATTTTTTGATGAATTCTAATGTTGTCGTTTTTCATTTATGCATCAGGACTACGACTTTATTTTGGCTTCCGACCTCAACCGTCTTAGCATCGGCTAATCGTCTACCAGAGGTAAGATTTACATATATACATATAATATTTGACAAACTACCAAACATAGTTATCCGCCCAAGATATACCTATAGAGGTATATCTTCGGCAGTCCCTGTCGGGACTGTCCATGATTGTTAAATCTCACACCTAGGGTGTGAATGTGTTTTTAATTGTACTTTATTGATTATTTCAGCAGTATCTCTTTATTGTTCTTCGAATGCATATATTATTGATTAATATCATAATATCGTGCATTTGAAGAACTGTAGGGAGATGCTGCCGAAATTTTCAATAAATTACATATTAAAAACACGTTCACCGGTGGGATTTAATACTCATGGATGGATTTAGGTTGATAAGATACAAAAGTGTAAAGACTCTGCCACGGGTGACGGTATGAAATGGCTGCCTTCATATAAATAGCTAGAAGGAGATGGAACGTTCGTGGATTTACAGCGGAAATTTGGACGACAAGTTTTTAGAAGGAGTTGATAAGTTATGCACGGTGTTGGCGAACAATCTGAAACCTACAGACAAGGGATACATATTTTGTCCGTGTATCGACTGCCAAAACAATCTGAGATATCGCGGCGTTGAAACAATTAAGGAACATCTGATCCGCCGCGGTTTTACAAAAGATTTCCAAGACATAATCCGATGGCATGGTCAGAGTGCGTTCGATGTTATTAAGCCTGACGAAGGGGATAATGGTCAGGCAAACACAGAAACAGAACTTGGAGATGATACAGTTGCTGGTGACCCAGAAGACGTTACAGGGAACGTTGAGCCAGATTTCTGGGATGATGACATTGAGACTATGCTCGAAGATGTGGAACGACATTACTCTAACACGCCAGACAAGCATGAAAATTTGTTGGATTCATCCAAAACACCGTTGTACCCCGGGTGTGACCCTACAAAGTTAAGCAAGTTGAGTGTCGTCCTCAAGCTATTCAACTTGAAAGCGAAACATGGCTGGAGCGACGTAAGTTTCACTGACCTCCTGGAACTATTGAAATACGTTCTTCCGGTGGACAACGTTTTACCAACGACTACGTACTCAGCCAAAAAAATGATGTGCCCAATGGGTATGGGGTACCAGAAAATTCATGCTTGTCCAAATGGTTGCATGCTGTTTTGGAAATCGGATGAATTTGCTGAAAGCTGTTCAGCATGTGGAGCGTCACGGTATAAGAAACAACAAACTCACATCAGCGGTAGTAAGAAAGGTTCACCAGCTAAGGTACTGTGGTACCTGCCCATCATTCCAAGGTTCAGACGTTTGTTCTCCATTGAGAAAGACGCAGAGAATCTTCGGTGGCATTCAGTTCACAGGAAAAAGGATGGCAGATTAAGACATCCCGCTGATGCACCACAGTGGAGAAACATAGACGTAAAATTTCCTGAGTTTGGTAACGAACCGAGAAACCTAAGGCTAGGCTTGTGCACGGATGGGATGAACCCTTACGGTACTTTGAGTAGCATACACAGTACCTGGCCTGTGCTTTTAGTTATTTACAATCTACCGCCATGGTTATGCATGAAACCAAGACACATCTTGTTGTCTTTGTTAATATCTGGTCCAAAGCAACCGGGCAACAAAATTGACGTATTCCTACAACCTTTGATAGAGGATCTACAACTCTTGTGGAATGAAGGGGCTACGGTTTACGACTCATTCAGTAAAGAGGACTTCAATTTGCGTGCCATGTTGTACTGCACAATCAATGATTTCCCCGCCTATGGTAATCTTTCAGGCTATTCAATCAAGGGGGCGTTGGCGTGTCCGATTTGTGGTGAAAACACTTGTAGCATTCGCTTGAAACATAGTGGGAAAACCGTGTATATGGGCCACCGAAAAATGCTTCCAAAAGGACATAAGTATCGAAAGATGGCGAAAGAGTTCGATGGGAAAACTGATCACAGCATGGCGCGCCAGCCTTTGACAGGTACAGAGATTTACAAAAAGTTGGATAATATTGTGAACAACTTCGGGCCGCCAACCAAAAGTGGTGAAAAAAGTGTCTGGAAAAAGAAATCAATATTTTGGGAACTAGAGTACTGGCAGCATCTGGAGGTTAGACATTGTATCGATGGGATGCATGTCGAGAAGAAGGGTGAAAGTGTCACTAGCACTCTTTTGAACATAAAAGGAAAGACAAAGGATCATTTGAAAGGAAGAAAAGATTTAATTGAGTTGGGCATACGCACAGAGCTTGGCCCGCAAGAACGTGGAAAACGCACATTCTTGCCTCCTGCCTGTCACACTCTGTCTAAAGAAGAGAAACATAGTCTATGCAGTACCCTTTACAACATCAAGGTACCATCAGGTTACTCCTCAAACATAAGAAACCTAGTGTCCATGACAGATTTCAAATTAGTAGGAATGAAATCTCACGATTATCATGTCCTACTTCAAGAATTTTTGCCAATTGCACTACGTGGGATCTTGCCGGATGCTGTCAGACACACAATCACAAACGTCAGTGTCTTCCTCAAATCCATTTCGTCTAAGGTTCTTGATGTGGACACTCTGTCTAAATTACAAAAGGATCTTATTGTGACAATGTGCCAGCTGGAGATGTATTTTCCTCCATCGTTCTTCGACATAATGATACATCTCCTCGTGCTTGTAAGAGAGATTCTGATGTGTGGTCCTTTGTACCTTCGCTACATGTATCCGTTCGAAAGGTACATGGGGTCCTGAAGAAGAAAATGAGAACCGTCGTCACCCAGGGGTAGTATTATAGAGGGCACTATCACAGAGGAAGTTGTAGACTTCTGCACCAATTACCTAGAGGTGTCGATCCATTGGACTTCACGTTCTGACAGAGGCGTGAAGGGTGTGGCACGTTGGAAGGAAACTGAAAAGAATTGACATAGACACTCTTAACAAAGCTCATTTAGTTGTGCTAAGTCATCTTGAAGATGTTGAACCATACTTTGATGAACACTTGTGTGTTTTAAGAGCACAATATCCAAACATGAGTGACGTTAGACTACAAAATGAGCAGAATAGGACATTTGTCCGATGGTTCAAAGAGAGAGTGTTGTCCGATCAGTCCACGAATGTGCCTGAACTGATTAAAGTAGTTGCATTTGGACCAAATCTGGATGTAATTTCTTATGAGGGGTACGATGTCAACGGATTCACCTTTTTCACAGAACGTCAGGATCAGAAGTCAACGAATCAAAACAGTGGTGTAGAGCTTGAAGCTTATCAAAACTTATATGACATCGGTGTCGTGGGTCATAGTCCTGTCTCGGTACAACAATCATATTTCGGTGTTATACAAGACATCTGGGTATTGGACTACAACAGCTACGAAATGTGTGTTTTCCGCTGTAACTGGGTTAACAACAATCATGGCTACCGTGAGGAGGAGCATGGTATGAAACTGGTTGATCTGTCTAGAGCTACTCCCACGGTTGAGCCATTCGTTGTTGGGACGAAGGTTAAGCAGATATTTTATGTAACTGATCCCTGTAATCCTAGATGGTCTGTTGTGCTTAAAGGGAGAAGAGGAATAGTTGGTGTGGATGGTGTGGTTGATGAGGATGAGTATGATGCAGAAGATGAACCTCCAACTGTTCCTATTTCATTGGAAGAGGCTGAGGTCACAGGTCATCGTGAGTATATACGATCAGACCATAACGAGGGAATGTGGGTTGAGAGATAATGGTGTATGTAAGTTATTACTATAAAAATTTATATGAAATTAACACTCTTTTATTTATTGCTTGTTTATGACCATTATGAAATGCTTAATTTAATTCAAATTGTATTTCAATCCTTGCAGGCATGGCTGATCAGGACATGGCTGATGAAGAGTTCGATTTATTTTGTCGTGAGGAGGAGGAAAATGAGCAGCAAATGGTACCGGTCCCATCTACATCTGCCGCTGCTGCTGTTGCCCCATCCACATCTGCCGCTGCTGCTGTTGGCCCTTCCATGAGTGCACCTTCTACGAGTGCTACTCAGAGACCCAGAGGTAGAGGTCCGACCCGTGGGTTGAAACTGCAGAAACCGGATCAGATTAGTCTTCTGTGGGACCAGTATGGGAGGTATGGTGGGGGCAGCAGGTCAGAGTTCGCTAGTATGCTAGGGACTCTGGCCAGATCACATTGCTGCATCAACCACACATGGAAACAAGTCCCGGAAAAAGTAAAGGAGACCATCTGGAAGAAGGTGCAAGAACGGTACAAGATCCCAGAAGAAGTGAAGAAGACCGTTCTTTCTTTGGTGGCCGGCAAAGCTAAATCATTCCGCCACTACTTGGTTGAGCATTGGATCAACAGGGTGCCCCCACGTGAGCCTCCGCCGTATGTTGTATACAATGGCATGATAACTGAAGAGGAGTGGAAGGAGTTCGTTGAGCGGCACGCCACCCCCGAGTTCAGGGTATGTTTGTGTGTACTCTTTTCTTAATTAATGCTCATAATGCTTTATCCCTGATTTTCTAATTAATTTCCTGTTGTACTTTCTTAACAGCAAGTACAAGAACAAGCACGACAAAACCGTGAAGCTAATCTCTACCCCACACCATGGGACGAAGGGGATATGTGGGCAGCCTCGAGGGATGGAAAGAAGCTGGTTTGCTGACACGGAGGAACGAGGATGGAAGTGAATGCCCGATCGAGGATGTCTCTGAGGCGAGGAGGGTGCAGATGTACATACTGGGACGCCAGAAAACGACCAGCGAAGGTCAGAGGATATTTCCTAATGCTGCGATGGAACAACTGGCTAACCAAATTGTAAGTATTTGAAAGTAGCTGTTGAATAATTTACTTATATACTCAAGTGTTTGTTGATCTTAAATCTCGTCATTAACTTCTTTGAAAATTGGACAGTACGATGCGGCACAGAGAGGAGGTGCTTACGTAGACGCGGGCTGTGGGGGTAGGTGGGGGGTGAAAATGCGAAGAATTGGACTTACACTCTCCTCCTTCTTCTCAAGACGACGCGCTGAATCAAATGCTTGGGAAGAAGGATCACCCAGGGCGTGTTAGAGGATTTGGGGGAGAAGTACGTCAGAAGAACGTATTCCCGCCATCTGCTAGGAAGGGTCAGATGAGTGCTGCTGAAGTCGAGGCGATGGTAGAGCGTAAGTTCGCTGCTGAGCGCCAAGCTAATGACGAGAAACATGCTGCTGAGCGCCGGGCTATCGAGGAGAGGCTGCAGGAAGCGTTGAATGCGATTGCACATGCGACTACTCAGCAGCAGCAGCTAGATCCTCCTCGAATGTCTTCCTCGTCTAGTTGTTGCCTCCGCCGCTGACCCGTACCCGTTTGCCAAACTCCACGTTAACTTTGTTTAACTATTTTTCTTCTAAATAAGTTTTATTTAAATATATTAGATTGGACTCACTTATTTATTTCACGTATTATCTCTGTTTATAAAGGAGCAAAAAAAATGTCGTCTCCAAATACCATTAGACGGGCACCCTGTAGATGCGGCCTACGGGACGGTGTTGCCATCAGTTCCACTCACGCTCATCAGTTTCGTACGTCTACCCCCATTCTACGCGCGTTGTACCTTGGACCTTATAGTTTGATGGATTTGGCATGCATACCTTCCGATGGCGATTGACAACAAATGCACGCTGATCGAAGCGAAGGGAGACATATTGCCCTGGCCAGCATGTTATATTGTTGTCACCGATGAGGTAAGACTGTTTGACAACCATTTAGTATCTAATAAAATGCATTATTTAGCATTAAGTTGTCTAATCTAATCTATTATAGATCCCTGAGCTTCCTCGCCGCGTTAATCCGGCCCAGACTAGAGAGACCAGCGCGCCGGCGAATCCTGAGATCCCTGAGGTTCCTCGCCGCGTATCCCGGCCCAGAGAAGAAGAGATCAGCGCGCCGACGAATCCTGCCAGAAGGTTATGTTCTAGATAAATGTTTAATGTTACTATATAATCAATTAGTAATTATCTTACATTTATGCTTTATTGTTTGTGTGTGAAGGGTAGAATCCAGTGAGTCGGGGTGCGAAAGGTAGAATCCAGCGCCCGTCCGGGGTCGCACCAGGACTTCTGAGGCGCCTAAAATAAGCTCGCACTGCCACAAAACTTGTTAATGTTTTGGGGGCCAAGCAGATGATCTCTACGACAAGATCATGGTGAAGTCATCTCAAACTAACAACTTCATGATGACGCTTCCAAAGTCGATGTTTCACTACGAAGAAGATATGATGACGGCAATCAACTTTGAGGACATCAGAGAGATGATGTGTGGAGATTATCTGAACATTAACATTATTCAAGCTTATCTAAAGTAAGTGTTCTTTCCTCATACTGTAAAAACATATAGAATAAGTATCTATGAAGTTGCATTGGCTAACTTTTTATAGTACATGTGATATATAGATGTCTGCTTGAGAGATGTGTTGGAAGTGTAACCACCCAAAATTCTCACCCCCAAAAAAAAAATTTTTTCAGACAAATAAATAAAATAAGAGGGTCGTCGCCTTTCTTTTTTAAACTTATTCATGTACGTGCCATTTCATTGATACTTTAACTTGTATTTTCTATATTAGTACTTGTTTTATTTTTGCCTTTATCATCATTATTTTTTTGGAATTATTTTCCTCAATTTATGTACATTTTCACTATATTATTCCTGCATCTTTTGTTTTGTCGCTAATTCGATTAAACTCCCTCTCATCTCATTTTATCTCGTTACTTATTTTTCCTATCTTATCTACTGCTATTCATAGTATATAATTTAATTTCCATTTTAGGGCATTCAATTGTATTTTTCCATCATACTAGTACTATACCATTTCATGTACTTGTTTCGTTTATTTTATTTGTTTTGTATTTTATTATTTGCATTCCATAATTTCATGACTCGTAGGAAGAACAAATTCATTTATTGGAATTAACTCTTTCATTTTACTATATATTTCCATTTAAAATATCGTTTTTTAGAGACGTCTTCCAGTTTGAGTTTGAATTTTAGTTTTATTTCTCGTGTGTACATAATGAATTTTTTCGTAGCGTAGCTGGTTAGTATGTTCACTGAGGAACTAACAGGTCCTCGGGTTCGAATTAAGACTAGAACATGGGAGTGTTTGATTATTGTCATTCAGCTCGTTTTCAACTTTAGTTTTCGATTCCCTCGTCATGTACTGAATGTTGTCATGGTGCAGCCGGGTTATAGTGTAACAGGGAATATTATAGGCCTTGAGTCGAGCCTCAATCGTGCAACTCCCTTCCTGTATTTTTTTCCCCCTTATTTCTCTCTGTTCTTTTCGGTCCACCTTGCCTGGGTCGGATCAAAATCGAATCCACTTCATCAGTCCATATCAGAACAAGGCCATGTTCATATCAGAAAAACCCTAGTTACCCATTATAAAAAACATACATATACAACCCTACAGGGGATTCCAGAAAGAAAAAAAAGCCGACGAACCTGAAATATCAACGTTTTTTTTAAGAACATTCTGCTCTCTGTCTTTTCCTCTTCGTTTTGAAATCCCGAGAGATTGAAAACTTGAAACAAAGAACACCACCCTGAGTAGAACACCACCCCTGAGTTTCTTCTTGCTTCTTCTACCTGGAAACACCATCAGCAAAAACCAGCCGAAAACACATAGATACCCTTTCCTTGCCACCCCGTTCGACATTTGAGCAGAGAAGGCTAATTGCTCCTCGCAAGCACCTGGTTGCTACATAATCGGTCCCTCTCTATGCTCCTTTTGTTTTTTTCGTTCTTCTTTTTGGTATTTTCCTCTTCACACCTCGTCTATCAAACGAGCCAAACCATGGGATTCGCTTTGTTCTACATCATTCCAGTGCCAAAAACTCTCATTCTTGCTATGCATGTCGATTGCTAGCAAGAATCGAGTCTGTTTAGTTCCTTTCAATACGTATTATATTTTCTACTAGTTCTGACCCATTGCTACTTTTCTTATCTTCACACTGCCAGACGAACCCAACAGAATGGGGGATGGCCTCACTCTGTTCGACTTCACGCGGAAACGATGGTGCTAGTGTCGACTGTCTCCTTTCTCTTTTCTCTGTTCTACTGTGGTGTGTTCTCTCGTTTTTATGTATGTCATACTTGACAAATGAGCTACTATGGGAGAATGTTAAAGGAAGGAAGCATCATTATCGGAGCAAGACTCCAAGGTTTCATGGTTGTATTCATCTCTCTCCCTCCCACTTCATTTCACTACTGACAGTTTATTCTCTTATTGCACTACATATGCGCTCAAGTAGACCTTAAATCCATCATGGATTCTCGAGTTCACGTGGTTTGCGCAAAGCCGAGAAATAGATATGGATATTACTCGTTATTGGAATCGTTTCCATGTTCCTCTTTGAGTTTCTATGTATTCGTTTCCTTCATTTTGCAAATGGTTTGCATTTCTTTTCGAACCCGATAAGTGTTCCTGTTACTATTTTGCTCCTTCATATATAATAGGCACTTGTTGGGTGAAAAGCTAGTCGTGCCTTCATCCTCTTCTGCTCTTCGACTAGACCTAATTGGAGGTTTTAAAGTTTCTGTTATAACGCTGCCGGTGGGAGCTTAATCCAGTTCAATCTTGTTCTGCTAGTTTATTCTTCCCTCTAAAAATTATTCTTCGTATATCCTGCCTTCATCCTTGTTTTGTTGACAGGGTCGAATGTCCCAGTAAGGCTCCAACCTTCTCGCAGAGCTAGATAGCAGGGATGACTCTTTGTTTTAATAACCGGTTTTAGATCTCATCTGCTTGCTTATGGTGTCGTCGAACAGGGGGTGTTCTTCTTCTGTGCAGAGGATTCGTATTGCTAGGAATCGATACTAGCGTAACAGGGCCTTGAGTTTATCTTCTCACATTTTTCTTCTTCCGCATTTGTTGTTTATCTGACTGTACTCATGACTTAATCTGGTGTATTTATTTGTTTGTGTGCTCAGTTTTACGAGAGGTTCCACCCGTCTTCGGTTGTCCTAACCTGCCTGCCTAGTTGAGGTGTCCTTCCTCCTCTCGGTCTCCGGACAATTCCCTGAGACACTTACCGATGCGTAGTGAGACGAAGGCTGTTTGGAAAGGTGGCATGGTTGCCCGCTTATCTCTATAAATTTGTCAATATGCTGTGGACAAAATTGGAGAAATTCCATGTTTGGTACCTAATTCTAACTTGAAATGTCGCAAATCTGTTTCAGTAATATGTATTTATGTGCTTCTGCCCGTGTCGCTTCTGGATTGTTTTTTTTTTCGATGATAATCAGCTTGTTAATGACCTGATAATGAAATTGCTCCTGTCTTGCTCATGTACTATTTCTCCCATGTTTGTATTTGCCTTCAGCAGACAAGATGTGATCTCGTGCCTAGCTTAAAAAAATGATGAATGAAATGACATAGCAGCAATGATACATTTTTTTTTCTTTCTTTCTTTTGTTTCGTTTTCCTTGTCTTATTATTTAGACATGCGATTAGCTTTAAGCTTAGGTGCTCGACCAAGACAAACATGAAACAACCAGAATGGGGTTTTATTTCTCAATTTGTTAGTTTCAACTCTCGGTTTCTTGAAGTAGTTTTTTTTAATATATTTGAAGTCTTTAACAAAATAAAAGTGGGTCTAACAAAAAACGAAATATAAAATGGATTAGCTCCTTGGTTTGGACTTTTAATAAGGTCGATTAGCAACTCATTACATGTCGTTTAGGTTAGAAGTCGTATGTCATTTAGATTTAGAAGCAGATGCGTGTGTACATATTTGGTGATTTAAGTTAATATTTGTTTGGTTGCTTATTTTCATTCTCATTATTTTCTCACCATATGCCATATTCTGTATAGTTTAGCTTGGCAATTGTTGGACCTAGTCCAATATAGAGGCCACAATACCTAGGAAGCTCTAGTTAGCCCATAGGTCACCCTTTGTAGAAAAGCCTTAGGTTTGGGGTATCCTCAATGCATACGGGTCCTAGACACGGTCCATGTGAGGAATACCTGTTTTCCTTAAAACTTTCAAATCATCCCTTAATGTCAGAATAAAATGCACAATCAACATTCCATTCTAATAAAAAATCATCAAATTTCCTTTCAAAAATCAGTCAATTCAAAATCTAAACATCAATTGCCAAATAAAGCCAACATCCAAAATAAAATGGCCTAAGGCCCAATCAGCCCTATCACAAATAAAAAACAGTTTTCAGCCCACATTCCAATGCATAACCCGGTCCATTTCCAAAGCCTAAATTGGCCCACTTTTCTAAGGCCCAAACCTGGCCCACTTCTCCAAGGCCCATATCCACTCAGCCCAATCCAAAATTTAGTTCCAAAATCAATTCAATTTGAGACCTCAAAAAAAAAACATTCCAAATTCAATTCCAAAACAACCCAATTTTTGAACCCAGATCAAGGCCCAGTTCGAGGCCCGATCCAGCCCGACCAAGGCCCAAACTTCCAACTATGACCCGGCCCAAGCCCAACATTGACCAAGGCCCAAACTTCCAACTTTGACCAAGGCCCAAACTTCCAACTTTGAACTAAGGCCCAAGTCTAACTTTGACCAAGACCCCAAGTCTAACTTTGACCAAGGCCCAAACTTCCAACTTTGACCTGGTCCAACTTTGACCAATCTTAACTTTGACCTTGATCCAACTTTGACCAATCTTAACTTTGACCTTGACCCAACTTTGACCAACATGAACATTGACCTTGACCCCGCTTTGACTGTGATCCCACTTTGAACTCAGTCTAACTTTGACCCGGTCCTATTTTTTCTGACCCAACTCAAATTCAAACCAAATTCAATTCAAATTCAGTTCAAACCCATTCATTCAGCCAATTCAATTCCAATTCATTCAATTCAAAAATTCATTTCAATTCAAAAATTCATTCTAACTTCAAATCCAATTCATTTCAATTCCAATTCAAATAAATATTCATTCAACCCCGATTCAACTTCGATTTCAACTCAATTTCGATTTCATTCCAATTCCCCAGCATTCTAAATGTCTCACAGACCGAGCGTCTCACAGACTTTGTTATTTAACGATTCGAATGTCTCACAGACCTGAGCGTCTCACAGACCCGAGCGTCTTACAGGCCCAAGCGTCTCACAGACTTCAACATCTCAAGGTTTCAAACGTCTCATAGACCCGAGCGTCTCACAGACCAAAACATCCCATACTTTAAACATCTCAGGAGGATTCAAGCATCTCCTAATAACGTTTGAACTACGTAAGGTCTGATCTCAACAGGGAGTTGAGTACGTAGGCAACCCACACAGGGTGCGACCCATATCAATCAAAAATGCCATTTTTCACTCAGCCATCTCACCTCCAACAACCCCGTATTGTCTCACAGACCCGAGCGTCTCACAGACTTTGTTATTCTAATGATTGAATTTCTCACAGACTATAGCATCTCACAGACCCGAGTGTCACACAGATCCGAGCGTCTCATAGATTTCGCATCTTAAGATTTCAAATGTCTCATAGACCCGAGCGTCTCACAGACTATAACATCCCACACATCAAACATCAAAATCCCAAAATCCTGAAGCGTGAACTACGTAAGGTCTGATCTCAACAGGGAGTTGAGTACGTAGGCAGCCCATCCAGGGTGCTCGACCCCATTCCAAACAAAAACCCTTTTCCCCTCTAAGTGGCTCTCATATCTCTCAGAACACTCGAACCTTCTTTGGTTCCCACAAACTTCAAACCATCAGACTCCAAGTCTTGTCTATTCTCAACTCAGACTTTTCCCAATTCTCATTCTACACTCATCGAAATTCACCCATCCCTTTTCTGGGTGCTAGCTTGACAGAAAAGCTCACCTCATCCACTCTTTTTTCTCTCTCCTCGTCCTAATCCTATCCTTGGCTTTTAAATGAATCTCTCCAAAAGGTTTTGAAAGAAGGCACTCCCGACAATTGGAGACCGAGGTTTCCTCCTCGGGCACCAATCCGAAGTCGTGGTCGTTGCCACTTCTAAGGGGTGTAACCCAGTGCGAACCCACACAGAATCTCTGGCTTGATCAGATAAGTCCTTCCATGGCAACAAAATCACAGAGTCAATTAACGGTCTTAGAACCCTCTTTCCCTTTCCTTCCTAGTTCTTTAGGTCAAACTAGGTGGCGACTCTAGTCAATTCCGCCTTATAGAGGCATAAGTCTGCGTGGGGCCCAGAGAGCGGGTGTAGTGCTCACTAGCATTCCCCTTATTTATGCCTTTCTGGGAAAGACGGACGATAGAGTAGGTATTTGAGGGATGCCAAGGTGACAGGTTTTCACCCTCCACAGAATGACAATTTCTAGGATCTAGGCTTCTTAGTCAGACCATATTTAGATAGACCCCCCCTCATACCGAAAAATCACCCTCCACACAAGGAATCATGTTCTTCATGAAAGGACAAAGCACATCGAACTGGATGTGCACTTTGTGCGATAGAGGGTGCAAGAAGGCTTAATAAATGTCGAATTTGTTTCCACTAAAGAGCAGTTAGCATATATGCTTACCAAATCATTGCCAGGGAGGGCTTACCCGGTATACTTCAAAAAAATGGGTATTAAGTTGGATTCTTATGTACGAGTAGCTTAATCCCCTGCTGTTTTCAAATCTTACAAGGTGACCTTGCGAGATTTGAGGGCGAGTGTTAGAATATAGAATTATTTCATAATCATTTCACACTGTGTAATATAGTTCTCCTTAGTTTTCTATTATGTGACACATGTATATATAGACTTCCCACCCTCAGTAAAACATTATCTTTTCAAATCTAAAAGGTCATTTTGTTCGCTCCTTTCTCCTGGTTCAAAGCAGTTCTTTTCTGCTCACAATACGGCGCCTTTGCTTGCTTTGAATAGCAAGATTTCTTTCATTAACTAAATGTTTAAAATTTCTAAAAAATATACTTAGATATAAAGTTATACAAAAATACATTATAAATATAAATTTTTAAAAATAAATTAATTTGTATAGTTTTAATATTAAATTAGTAAACAAAAAATTATAATTAAACCATTCTATTATGAACAAATATATTTTAATTTTTACATATTTAAATTTGAATTTTTTACTTATTCAACTATTAAGTCAGATACATATTATATATTAGTATTTAATATTAAAAATGGAATTAGATATATAATACATATTATAATACATAAATCAAATATGTAATTTTGTAAAGTTAAAAGTTATACTGTAAAATTACAAAAATGACTAATAAGCAAATCTATATGTGCACCTAAATTTAAGTATACTATTTATTGGTTATTTCATTATTATATTGTTCAAGTATTTAAAAATATATCATATCTATTTTATTTTAACATACCCTTTTAGTTTTTTAACATAATTATAATTATACTATATATTATATATCACTATAATAAATGTAAATCTCAAACTTAACATGTGAAATATGTCAAGAAAATGTAAGTAAGATATATTAGCATATAGAACTTTCCTTAGAGTACCTAATACTAAATACTATATACAATCTATAAAAAAAACTATGATATAATTACAAGAATAGTTTGTAGATACGCTTTTACAATTAGTCAGTACTTAACAAATGCGACATGTGTAACTAAACATTAACCCACTTATGTACTATATAGTATTTTGAAGTATAGTGCATAATATATATTTAAATTATAATATACTAATGATGTAATTAAATATAAACTTGTTTTTATTTCAGATGAAAAGTTTCTATTTAAACTCAAGATATTAATTAAGTTTGTGTTTAATTTAAATTTTGTTTAGTTACATGTTTAATATGTTAATTTGATGAATGAAATACACTTATTATCATATTACAAATGTATTGTCAAAGTTCTTCAGTCAATTAAACTAGTGAACAACTTATTCCAAAAAACATTCCTAATTATAACCAAACAATATTTTATTTTATTCAAAGAATAGTATCCCCGGTAATTAAGATTGCAGTTACTAAACATGAGTTAGAGCAGCGAGTGAATGGAGATGCATCCCGCCAAAAGAAGGACGTTTAAGACGAACTATGATGCTGATCAGGTTTTGGATGGCAAAACTCAGCTGGGATTCATCATTCGTGACCACGAAGGAACAATTAAGGTTGTAAGCAAATTCAGAGGGAATTGGAGAGTAGTATTGTGCACTGTGCTGTGCAGAGGCTGGAAATGAGAGAGAAGCGGACCTGGTTCCGGGGGTGAAGGGATTTGGGTTCAGATGAAGCGACTTGTGCTTCAAGGTGTGGAGTCGTTTGTTAGAAGAGAAGGAAAACAAACAGCACACATATTGCTCATCTAGCCAAGACCGATGCAAACCTTCTTTGTATTGTCGATGACTTCTGCCCTATTATTTTGAACATCTGTAAGAACGACCTGATTGAAGATTAATGCTATCAACAACTTACATATAAAACGTCCGACGGAGAGAAACTAGTGAAAGAAATTGAAGCGGCAGCAGCAAGTACCAAATTCCAAATTTCCAAGCCCCAATTTTCCAATTCACATACAGCTTAAAAATGGGAAAATTGAAGCGGCAGCAACATGGGCGAAACTCTATCCGTTGACGCAATAAAAAATGCAAGGCCAACGTCATATGTTTCGCCGAATACAGCCCCAGAAGGACAAAAAAGAAAGCGACCCAAAAAAAAAAAACTCTATAACCTCTTCTGCTTTCATTCCTATACTTCTGTCTTACAAGGGTAACTTCCATCAATCAAAATTTTCAATAACTGATGTTCTTCAAGGGTGAGTTCAAAATCCCCAAAACAAGCCCCGGATATCAAAAACTACAGAAAAGAATTCCCGATTTCCGCCCGCACCTGAGCAAAGCTTATAAAGGATCCTAGAGTTCCACCATCCAGTGAGAGACAAGTTTATTGATGCTTCTAGAGGTGCAATTAATATTCTTAACTATACAGCTCGCCATATACGCCACTAGTAAGTCAGCCAGTCCAGACTCTCTATACTTTTGCTGGCTCAATAGGAGCTGCAGATAGCGCAGGAGTAACACCGCCAGTTGTTGGCCTAAAAGACATCAAAATTACATGAGCAGATTAATAAACAGGTAAAAGATACAACATGCCCTGAGCAATACAGTCATATGTGCTTTGAGTTACAGCCAGTGTGAAAAGTGAACAACTAGACTAACAGGAGAGAAATAAATACACGAGGGGAGTTATGGAGACTTACAATCCAACACAGACCTTGAAGGCATCATAGATACCCCACTGTGCTCCAGTAAGAGTACCAATCATGAAAATACGCAAAGGAAGCCCCCTAGTCAACAGACCCCATAATCCCAGCTTAGTAACAGCCTGGATACAATAAGCATAAACGCCATGTTACGCAAGCACTGGAACAAATTGATCTGAGGCTATGTATGTATAAAGCACTGTTCAGAAGCACAGGATACATAAGTACATACATCACCAACAGTGGCACCCTTTGCATTGTTGAGGAAGGAAACAAGATTGTCAGCAGGGTGAGAGACAACAGCACAAAGAACACCTGCAATGTAGCCACCAGCAAAGCTCACACCAAGTTGCAAAGTTTTGTTGCACTGATCCTTTGGAGTCGGAATAGCATGTTTGTAGATCAATTCAACAATTGTCTCAAATGATGCGAATTTCATCATTGTATCTGCAAGATCAATAATCAAATTTATAGTAACACAAATTTGTTAATGCAGCAGCAGAGAAGGAAAAGTAGATACAACACAGGAAAGATACAATATCATTAGAGAAATTTGACTGAAGAAAGGCACTAAAAAAGGTAAACACAGCTAGATTTCTGAAGGGTCTGGAGCAGTATGAGGAACTTAAGACACATTAAGCAATATAGAACCATAATGAAGAAAAAGTCTACAATGTAAAAGATGTATAAACACTTTAACTTCTTGAGTCACTTCATCCCTAAAAAGGACCGACTGACCCTGCAAATTTGAGGAAAAAGTACCAAAGAAACTTGACATATCTCTCCCCATAAAAG